>CM056052.1:258932565-259057565 GCA_029574335.1 Rana kukunoris | reverse complement strand
ATGTGTGTGAGTGTATGTGAGTGTATGTGTGTGAGTGTATGTGAGTGTATGTGTGTGAGTGTATGTGAGTGTATGTGTGTGAGTGTATGTGAGTGTATGTGTGTGAGTGTATGTGAGTGTATGTGTGTGTATGTGAGTGTATGTGTGTGTATGTGAGTGTATGTGTGTGTATGTGTGTGTATGTGTGTGTATGTGTGTGTATGTGAGTGTATGTGTGTGTATGTGAGTGTATGTGAGTGTATGTGTGTGTATGTGAGTGTATGTGTGTGTATGTGAGTGTATGTGTGTGTATGTGAGTGTATGTGAGTGTATGTGAGTGTATGTGTATGTGAGTGTATGTGTATGTGAGTGTATGTGTATGTGAGTGTATGTGTATGTGAGTGTATGTGTATGTGAGTATGTATGTATGTATGTATGTATGTATGTATGTATGTATATGTATATGTATATGTATATGTATATATATATATATATATATATATATATATATATATATATATATATATATATATATATATATATATATATATATATATATATATATATATATATATATATATATATATATATATATTATATACACACACACACACCTATTTTCACCCCGCACCAGTCCAGGAATGGGATCTCCCACCATAAGAGGTGGTAAGAGAGCACAACAGCTAGGAATGCCTTGGAGCAGTAATGCCACCCACAGGCTTCTATAGCCCATCCATTGACAGTGCTCCTGTCTCTCACCTGCAGCCGCCACTGGCTAAAAGGGGAGCTGAATCACATGACCAGACTGGAGATGCATGAAAATAGGCAAGTATATACACATCTTATAGTACCATATATAGAAAGAGTATGAGACTTTTATATGCTGAACCCTCCAAATGGAATAAATCGGACATTATGTATAAAATACCAAATGTATTACATAAAATGTCTTATATAAATTAAAGACATGTGTAACAAATATAAAACAGCAACTCTGTATATACCCATAAACAGCCCCTACAACAAGGTGAACAATTTCCTCAATTATATTATGTGTAATCATGAACCATGATAAACACTCATAGTATGAGAAAAGAGACACATCAATTTCGCATTGGTAGATTCTTCAGGGGTTTGACAGAGGCAGGTGCACTAGAGCTGCTGTAAAAGAAACCCAAATACAGATAATATAGATTCATAGACAATAGTACAATAAACAACATCACTGTCAATTATTATTATTTTTTTATGAAAATAGAAAAAAAAACACATTCAGTTAGTAGTTCTGGAAACCTCAAAAAAGGCATTGCATGTTCCCACCAGGGCACAGCCGAAAGGGTCAAATGTCCATCTCAAACATGTAGGTCTGTAACCAGCCCAAGAAAAGCTCTCCCACAAAGCACATCAGAGATTTCATACATAGGAAATGGCGATCCCAAGCTAAAATGAATCAAAGTTCTGTCATGCTGCACTACAACAAAAAGAGGAGGAGGAGAGGGTAACCAATATCTGGAATAGCATAAAACATACAAATCTGCCCCCATCGCCTAATGATTACACATACCATATCAGTCAGACTAAATACAACGTTGCCTTAAAACATGGCAGAAAACATCAAAAAGTCAAGCTGTGTCTAGTGGCAATATGGTGCAACTGAGGTTGAAAACCTTTGAAGATACAAAAAAAAATACTCATCGCTGCCATCTTGTGTATTAAAGAGAGATGGCAGGTGTGAAACTATTACCGTTGAATTAGTCGCCACACTACAAGTTCATATTGAAAAATGTCACCATACTCAGGACTAAAAGATATCGTTGACACTAGAAATCACCAAATTGATAACACCATTGTATGCCATCAAATTATGCAAGTGTTTTTTGAATGAACATAGAAATTAATAATTGACAGGGATGTTTTATTGTACTATTGTCTATAAATATAGATTATCTGTATGTATGTTTTACAGCAGCTCTAGTGCACTGGCCTCTCAACGAAAACCCACTGAAGAAGCTACCATGTGAAACGCGTAGAGCGGTGTGCCTTTTCTCACACTATGGTCCTGAGTGTTTATCATGTTTCATGCTTACACATAACGTAACTATTGAGGAAATTGTTCACCTTGTTGTAGGGGCTGTTTATGGGTGTATACAGAGTTTGCGGTTTTTATTTTTGTTATACGTCTTAAATAAGACATGTTAAGCATGTAATATTTTATACATCATTGTGTCAGATATTATTCCATTAGGTGGTTTCAGCATCTAAAAGTCCCATTCCTCTATTCTCCTTGTTCCAAGTATATACATCTTTCTTACACAGGTCAGTAAGCATAAATGTTAGGAGAGGGGAGGACAGTTTTAAGTAAGTAGTTGGTGCCAAGCTGGAATTCCATTTTGACCACTTGACAAACGTTACAAGGTGGCTGTTTTGTGCAGAATCGTACACACACACAATTCTGGGTAGGGAACGGGTGTGCCGCTTCTGCCGTGATTAGTCAAATTATCCTCATAGCCACCGGTCTTACAATCCTCCACACCTGCAACGGACCTGCAACTGACAGACTATGCAAATGAATGCCCATTAGCTTAATTTCCCATTGCATCATTAAAAACGGTAGTTTCTCGTAGTGGCCTCACAGTATACCTCGTCTGGGGACCTGCGGAAGCTTTTTTTTTTTTTTAGGGAACAGCACTGACGACACAGATTTTTCATTGAATTAGCAGCAAAACAGTGAGATAATTTAGTAACCGATTAACCACTTAAAGACCTTAGGCGTTTTTCAGTTTTGGTGTTTGCAAGACTAAAACAGTTTTTTCTGCTAGAAAATTACTTAAAACCCCCAAACATTACATTTTTTTTTTCTAAACATGTAGCAGAAGGTGCTCTGCTCAGATGAAACCAAAATTAAACTTTTTGGCAACAATGCAAAACGTTATGTTTGGCGTGAAAGCAACACAGCTCATCACCCAGAACACACCAACCCAACTGTCAAACTTGGTGGCGCAGCATCATGGTTTGGGCCTGCTTTTCTTCAGCAGGGACGGGGAAGATGGTTAAAATTGATGGAATGTTGGATGGAGCCAAAAACAGGACCATTCTGGAAGAAAACCTGATGGAGTCTGCAAAAGACCTGAGACTGGGACAGAGATTTGTCTTCCAACAAGACAATGATCCAAAACATAAAGCAAAATCTACAATGGAATGGTTCACAAATAAACATATCCAGGTGTTAGAATGGCCAAGTCAAAGTCCAGACCTGAATCCAATCGAGAATCTGTGGAAAGAACTGAAAACTGATGTTCGCAAACACTCTCCATCCAACCTCACTGAGCTCGAGCTGTTTTGCAAGGAGGAATGGGCAAAAATTTCAGTCTCTCGATGTGCAAAACTGATAGAGACATACCCCAAGCGACTTACAGCTGTAATCGCAGCAAAAGGTGGCGTTACAAAGTGTTAACTTAAGAGGGCAGAATAATTTTGCACGCACAATTTTTCAGTTTTTTATTTGTTAAAAAGTTTGAAATATCCAATAAATTTTGTTCCACTTCATGATTGTGTCCCACTTGTTGTTTCTTCACAAAAAAATTACAGTTTTATATCTTTATGTTTGAAGCCTGAAATGTGGCAAAAGGTCGCAAAGTTCAAGGGGGCCGAATACTTTCGCAAGGCAGTGTACTTACCTCGGTGGATGTCCCCTGATGCCTCTTCACTGACAGCCAAGAAAGCGAACATCACTGGGTTTTCATAGCTCCCCGAGTAGAGAGCTGTAGACTGTCATTCACAGCTCTCTTGCTCATCTGCCTCCACACTCTTTGGAGGGCTGAGCTGTGGAGGGGGCAGAGTGGGCCGCCTCAAGCTCTCAGCGGCCCACTGAGAGGCTAAGACGGGTGTCAGTACAGGCACCTGGCGGATCCAGACTCCCATTGTTGGGGTGACATGGTGTCTGGACTGATATCCGTGACATCAGCAGAGAGTGGACTTCAGCCGCTCTCTGCTGAAAATGGGTCACAGGAGTGCAAAACTAAATTGCACTTCTGTGATCCATAGGAGAAGCCCAGCCAAAAACGAGCTTTGGCTGGACTTCCCTTTAAAAGACCCTTTACCATAACACCAATAATTGATTTCATCATATATAAAAAATTAGCAGCAATACTAGGTAGACCAATATATAAAATTTAGAGACTGTACTGCAACAGCTGATATGGTTAGCCCTCTCATATCAGCGATACTACTACACTACTATCTTACAAGAAATTCATCTGAACTCAACCTATTTCGCAAACATAATATAATTATAATCCCTAGCAGTCCTATTTTTGGATCTAAATGAACACGTGTGGAGCATAGAGCATTTTTAAAGGTATTGAATATATACTCCCAATATTGATGTCCTAAACTGCATACAGTTGATATATAAAAATTTCGGAACTTTTTCCTTTTTCCTTTTTTTAACGTGACGTTTATATAATCAATTAAATAAAAATGTACAACTCAGTTGAATAACAAACTGAAATCTTTTAGGTGGAGGGAAGTGTTAAAAATAAAAATAAAATAAAAATATTATTAATAATAATAATAATAAGTTGCATAAGTGTGCACACCCTTAAACCGATACTTTGTTGAAGCATTTTTTGAATTTATTACAGTCTTTTTGGGTTATGAGTCTATCAGCACGACATATCTTGACTTGACAATATTTGCCCAATGTTCTTTGCAAAACCACTCCAAATCTGTCAGATTGCGAGGACATTTCCTGTGCACAGCCCTCTTTAGATCACCCCACCGATTTTGAATCAGATTCTGGTCTGGGCTCTGGCTGGGCCATTCCAAAACGTTAACATTCTTCTGGTGAAGCTATTCATTTGTTGATTTGGATTTATGCTGTTGTCATGCTGAAAAATTAAGTTACTTTTCATGTTCAGCTTTCTAGCAGAAGCCTGAGGGCTTTGTGACAATATTGACTGGCATTTAGAACTGTACATAAATTCCCTCTACCTTGACTAAGACCCCTGTTTCAGCTAAAGAAAAACAGCCCCAAAGCTTTTGGAGGGATGTTAAGTACTTGGTAATGTCGCTTGTGCCAAATTTTCTCCACTTGATGACTGTTCTATGGTACATCTAAGGCCTTGGAAATTCTTCCAAGTCACCCTTCTGCTGACTAATACCTTTTAACAATGAGATCCCTCTAATGCTTTGGAAGCTCCCTGTAGACCATGGCCTTTGCTGTAGGATGCGACTAAAAAAGTCAGGAAAGATCCAATAGAATAGCTGAGGTCTATCTGGGGTTAATCAGAGGCACTTTAACCACTAGCTGACCAGCCGCCACAGGTATACTGTAATTTTAAAAGTGTAGACTTTGTATATCCACTGTGTGTATAAGTGTACCTGTTTCATTAGTACATCTTGGACAGTTTGGTGTAGCCATTTTACCCCAAAGTATGTTGATTCTGAGGAGTAGGAGACCTGTGAATAATAACCGGGCCAGACACTGCGATGAGCATACAGAAACTGGTCAAATTCACCAGAGCTTGGTCCCTATTCCCAAACGTTAATGGTATCCAGATCCCTACGCCACAGAAAATCAGAGTTGTGCTTTTAAGACAATAGTGTGAAAGTCTCCTCTAAGAATCCTTTAAAAGCCTAAGTTCACCTTTTTTTCCTGAATTCCAGCTCCCTTATGTACCAATAGAGCATTCATGTACTTTTTTGCAAAAATAAAATGCCACTGAAAGCGCAACTAGAAATTTTAGGTGTAGAAAGGTGGCCATACACTATACAATTTGATTGTACAATCTCCTTTAGATCTGCCATCAATTATGTAGTGCAAGGGCCTGCCCGATTTTATATAGAGTGATTGGCTAGATGGGTTTTTCCTCACATTATATGAATTAGATTTACCAAAAGAACATTGTACAATCAGAGATTGTATAGTGTATGGCCACCTAAAATTACTAGTGACCCTTTCAGGGCACTTAAATTGTTAACAGCACACCAAACACAGAAGCAAACATGTATTTTGCCATGTGAAAAAAAAAAAAGGGGGGGGGGGGGGAGCTGAAGCTTCTTTGGGGCGAATGCTGTGTGTATGGGAAGCCCATCCACTTGAATGTGTGACGAGTTAAAATGCTCCAAATGTTATAAGTTAGGAGGTTACGTAAATAAAAATAAGCAGAATTCAATGATTTGCAAATCTCGCACCCATATTTTATTCACAATAGAAAACTTTCTAAAATGTTTAAACTGAGAATATGTACCACTTTAGGAAAACAGAATAATGCTGAAATGAATTATACATCATGATGATACAGGATTTAGATTTTCTAAGGATCTACCTTTCCAAGTATCTGATCAAACCAGTTTGGTGAAGAACTGGTTTCTAGGCTGCCCAAGCAGTAAACACACACACTCACGTTATGACGTAAATGCATAGTACAGGTCAAAAACTCTAAGGTGTGCAATCCTGTTCCTGTCCTGGGGCTCACACAGTCCAAAGCTATTCTCGGTTATGGTTATAGGAAAACATGAAAGGGAAACTTTTTTTTCTGTAAAAGATAATGCTGGGAAAGGGATAAAAGCAAACCTGTGAGAACGCTTACCTTTCGGCATGCCTTCGGAGTGCCAGAGAAAAACCTACGTTAAAAAAAAAAATAACACACCACTAACAGCAGTACATTGAGCTTACATATGCACCATCGCAGTGCATAGCATGTCTCATTGCAGCCCCACCAAAAGTTCTTTCCTGGTTTCTTCATTGCAGATAGAAGGGAATGTTCTTCCTCCAGCCAACCCTGCGATGCAAAGCCCGATATTTAAACGTCCAAGTTTATCCTAAAAGTGACTTTGAGCAAAGTATCTTAAAGCAGAGTTCCACCCAAAAGTGGAACTTCTGCTCATCCGATTGTTCCCCTCCCTTCACTGCCACAATTGGGGGGGGGGGGGGGGGGGGGTATCCTCTCTGACAGGTATACTTTCCCCACCTTCAGGAGTTTGGGCTGCGGCCCGAGACGTCACCACAGGGTCCCCTCCTCCTCCACCATCCGCCGGGCCAGTAGCAGAGAGGAGTGGGCCTCGTGCATGCGCAGTAGGGTTCCCAGCGTGAAACTGAAAGGCTACACTGCCAGGTTCCCTTACCCGCAATGGCGGCGGCAGCAACCGACAGCTGATGGAAACATCAGCTGTGGTGCCGACATCGCTGGACTCCAGGACAGGCATTAAAAGCCAGAAGCTGCAGTATGTGTATCTGCTGGCTTCTGTTTTGGGCAGAACACCGCTTTAAAGTGTGTTCTCCCTGCACTTGCATGGGTTTCCCCTGGGTGATCAGGTTACCTGCAACACTCCAAAGAGACGTTGATAGGGCAAATTTAAACAAAAGATAATTTACCCAGGACACATATGTATACATAAGAGATAGGATGGTAAGCTCCTCGAGGTCAAGGACTGATAAGAATGTACAATTTGTAAAGCGCTGGCTACATTTTCATTGTTCTATACATACCTATAATAAACATATGATAAAAACACAAGGATAATTTGTGTGGTGGCTGCGCGTCTCCGTGCGCCCCCACCGGCGCGATCACGGCGAGCCCGCACAGGCTGGTAATTGTGGCTGCGGCTTTCTGCAGGCCTAAGCTTCCTTCTGTGTTCTGGCGCCATCTTGTGGTGGCCGTTGGCATTACAAGTAAAACAGCAATCCAGCAATTCTAATTTGTTTTTCACTGCCATCTCCTTCCCTCTAATTAGAGCCCCCAAATATATATATATATATATATATAATATATATATATATATATATATATATATATATATATATATATATATATATATATATATATGAAATTAGTCGATTAAAAAAATAAACAAACAATCGAACACAAAAATTTTGATCAGTAACAGCTATATACATACATTATATATATATATATATATATATATGTGTATGTATGTATGTATGTATATAGCTGTTACTGATCAAAATTTTTGTGTTCGATTGTTTATTTTTTTAATCGATTAATCGACTAATTTCAATTATAACGCACATACAGATCATACTACTTTTAGCTGATCTCCTTGCAGGCGGATTCCCAGTGCAGCTACCAACCACTGGATGGATAGCAGGATACAAAAAACACACAAAGGCAGCGCTTGATGGGAATAGAATTAAAACTTTTATAGTCTTCAAATAGGTAACCAAATAAATATTGCACTGGAGATAAAATCGATGAAGCTACATAAACTGTAAAAATGGTGCGAGTAGTACCAAATGGTAGCAAAAGCAGTCATAAAAACATGTAGCCAAGAATGATACTGGTATAAAAATGTGTACATCGATACCACTGCTGAATCCAGATGAGGAGAGGTTAACATCAGTTCGTCGGCATGTAGATGTCTCGTTAAGGGAACTATCACAACAACCAGTGGATGGTTGTAGAAACCCAGGTTGATAGAGGGAAGTGATAGAGGGAAGTGTAACAGCCCTTGTATGTGGCAGATAGTAAGGTCCCGCCGACATGCAGATATGAAGGCACAGCAAAGGAGCCCTTCAGATGGACACGGCAACCCCCGCCGGTGTCCATGACGTCACCGGATCTCCGACGGAACTCCCTGAAGGCCCAGAAGCCGGCGGAGAGGTAAGTACCAATCAAAAGAATTTTAATCGATCAAAAAGATTAATCGATTAATTAAAAGGTAATTTGCACAGCCATATATATATATATATATATATATATATATATATTTATATATTATATATAAATATATATATATATATATATATATATATATTTTTTTTTTTTTATTTTATTTTTTTTTTTTTTTTACTCTAACACCCTAGAGAATAAAATGGTGTTCGTTGCAATACTTTGTCACACCGTATTTGCGCAGCGGTCTTACAATCGCACTTTTTTTTGGGAAGAAAAATACACTTAAAATAAGACAACTCCAATTTCTTTTTTATATTGTGAAAAATAATGTTACGCCGAGTAAATTGATACCCAACATGTCACGCTTCAAAATTGCGTCTGCTCGTGGAATGGCGACAAACTTTTACCTTTTAAAATCTCCATAGGGGACGTTCAAAAAAAAAAATTCTACAGATTGCATGTTTTGAGTTACAGAGAATGCGTTCGCTTCTGCGCGCAAGCTTGGCAGTACGGGGCACATTTTCTGGCTCCTAACTTTTTTAGCCGGCTCCTAGATTCCAAGCAAATTTGTCAAACCCTGGCTTAACTTTCTTATTCAGTCCCCCGCCCCCCCCCCCATACCTCAACCTGGTGATCTTATCAGTAACACTTCTTGTCCTAGGGTGACAACACTCACTCGCTATGCACACTATGAAGATGTAGCATTGTTTTCCAATGACAGGATTCAATACAATTTAAGGGGGTGTGTCTTCTGTAGTCCAGCAGGGAAGAAATGCTAATAACACCGTTGAAGATTTTAGAACAGCAGAGGCATCTTGCAGTGGAAGTTAGGAGCTCACCAGATTTTTTTTTTTCTATTGATGCACACAATGTAGGGAAATGTAGGGAGACAACTCCAGCCCCTGCATGCATCGGTGGATTCATAAGATGAAAAAGCAGCCATTTCACCAGCCTTAAATATTAGGACACAGCATACATGGCACACGCTAGCGACTTATCCTGCTGACGTCATACGACGCTCAGTCAGGATAATACAACTACTTTATAACCGGCATTCTGCTATATGGCGCACAGGATGTGGTTAAAGTGGTTGTAAGGGCAGAACGTTTTTTTTTATCTTAATGCAAAGCCTTCTGTGTGCAGCAGCAGCCCCCCTTAACACTTACCTCAGGTCCCGTCCGGAGATGTCCACGAGTGTCTTAGCCAATCAGGAAGGAGAATCTTAGATAGCTCAGACCCAGCAGCGGCGCCATTAGCTCCCTCTGCTGTCAAAGTCAGCTAGCCAAGCATGGGAGAGAGGGGGTGGGGCCGGGGCTCCATGTCTGAATGGACACAGGGAGCTGTGATGCATCTCGGTGCTCCCATAGCAAGCGGCTTGCTGTGGGGGCACTGAACAGGAGGGAGGGGCCAGGATTACAGAAGATAGACCGAAGAAGAGGTTCCGGGTGTGCAAAACCACTGCAACAGAGCAGACAAGTATTACATGTTTATTTACTTACAATGACTAAGATTATTTTTTTTTTTTCATCCATTGATCCAGCCAGCAAGTCTGTTTCTCAAAAGCTCTCCAGCAGAACGTGTTAGGTTAACACTGCTAAAGGTGATTAAAATAATCACCTTGTTATTTGGTCTTGTAAAACCTTTATCCCAAAATGACTAAAAAAAAAAAAAAAAAAAAAAAAAAAAAAGTTTGCCTTAATCGATTAGAACGCGTGACCTGCAACTATGGGTTGCACGAAAAACATTTGCACGATTCACCAATCAATACAGACAGTGTCAACAGGGAAATCACTCCTGCCAAGCTACTGTCTGCTTCTGGCGGGGGGAAACCAGCGATTATTGCTAGCAGATATCACTAGCGACTGCTATAATCCGAAGTGAATCCAGCAGGCTGGTTATACCCATGTTGACAGATCAACTTAGTACATTCAACCTGCCCACATATTCAAACTCTCTATAGTCAGCGACTCAGCCCAAGAACCTTAAAGAGGTTGTAAAGGTTTGTTTTTTAATTTTCTAGTGCTAGTGAATTGTTGGTTCACTTACCTTTTCCTTTAATTTCCCTTCTAAATTTTAGTTTTTCTTTGTCTGAATTTCTCACTTCCTGTTCCTCCTCAGTAAGGTGTTCAGTAAGTTGTTCTAAATGACTTTCCACCGCTCAGATGATGGCGGAAAGCTTACTGAGGAGAAACAGGAAGTGTGAAATTCAGACAAAGAAAAACTAAAATTTAGAAGGGAAATTGAAGGAAAAGGTAAGTGAACCAACAATGCACTAGCTTAAAAGGAACCAATTTAGAAAATAAAATATGAACCTTTACAACCCCTTTAAGGTTTTTCACCTTAATGCATCCTCTGTATTAAGGTGAAAAAACTTCTGACAGTGACCAGCCTCCTAGCCCCCCCATTTTACTCACTTAAGCCTTTCAATATCTCGGTGGAGACGCGCTCTAGCTCTCTGCTCAGGGTTCTCCGCCCTTAAATGGATAGATTGATTACAGTGCAACTATTGGTTCCCACTGCCGTCAATCGAATCCAATAATGTGTGCGCTGGGGGCAGGGTCCGGCATTCTGTGTCTATAGATGCAAATGCTGGACTCTGGAGCGCACCCGCAAGGTAACCGATGCGAGGAGGAGCAGAAAGAGCTGCCAGGGGACCCAAGAAGAGGATGGGCCACACTGTGCAAACCAAACTGCACAGTGGAGGCAAGTATTAAGAGTTCAGAAGGAATGGACCTCTCTAAAAACATTCCCAAGGTCACCACCTGTACATTGAGAGTACCGACTGCCAGATCCTCATCTTCACCATCTTGTAAAAATTCCAGTACCGAAGAGGAACCATCCAGGAGACAAGAAGCACTGCACCAAGAACTATATACTTGAGCATTAATTGCTCGAGATTATTCTCGTCAGACTTGCCAAAGGAGTAGAATCTGTAGTTTGTATAGCTTTATATAGTAGTGTGCGGTATATCGGAAACTACCTATGTACAAAAATATGCAGACTATTGGTCATGGTAGGTTAAAGAATATGAAAAGGATTCACAGCATACTAAACACTTGGCAGTGAAAGAGTTACAATAGTAAATGTAAAACATACAAACCTAAAACTGGCCAAAATAATCCCATAAAAAAAAGCTTGTGTTGTCAAAGTGGAAGCAGAAACTGGTAACAAAATCAAAATACTAAAAGAGTGTGCCAATACACTTAGGTAAGAACGTATCTAACCATTAATATGATGCACAATGTCATAGGGAATTTATTTACATGCAGAAAACTGTGCAGTACTAGAATGTATACAAGACAAAAGCTTTTACACACAGAAAACATGATCAAGTTACATTGAGCGTCCCCTTCAATAGTGCAGGTTGTACAAAAATTAAAAACATCTCAATGGTTGGAATGAGGAAAATAACCCAAATGATTTTATAAAAAGAGCCCCTTGTCCCTAACATTCTTGGGAAGGATTTGCAAAAACCTTTCACATTGCACAGCACCCCCCCCCCCCCCCAAAAAAAAAATAATAATATATAAATATACCCTCTCTCAGACGGATGTTCACAAAGAAAATAATGTACAATTACATCTGCAAGATATACATTTCTTGATGACTGCAAACTGGTGACCTACTTAGCTTTGAAGCAGTAAGTACTATTGGCATGCAACTAAATACTCTGGTGAAAACAGATATGTGGGAGCCATTATATTTCACAAAGGATTTGTATTCTGTTCAGCCCCTCTTGGGATTTCCTCAGCAAATGCCATACACCAGCCATATGCAATTAGCGGGTCTCCAGCTATTGCCAAACTACAAGTCCCATTATGCCTCTGGGTGTCATGCTTGTGGCTGTCCGTCTTGCTATGCCTCATGGGACTTGTAGTGCTGCAACAGCTGGGAGGTCCACCGATTCCATATACCTGCCATACAACGTAGCCAGGTCTATGACCTCACTTTTTACAGCCCAGACAAGGACCTGCTGCAGTCCCTAGAATGAACGAGTAGCAGAACACTGCCATGGTATCAGTTATCTCTGCGTTAGCCCCAGTTCACATCGGTATGATTTGACAGGTTAAATTCGGAGCCTATTGCCGGCAAAAGGAGAATCCCAAGGCATCGTCGACTTGGCAGCACCACACCGATTACCTGCACAACTAAGGCTGCATTCACATCTATGCGGCAAGTAACGCCGCATACGCGGCTTTACTTGCCGTGCTTCGAATTTTTTTTTTTTTTTTTTTACAAATCTCCCCATTGATGTCTATGGACGAACGCCAATGTCGCTTGAAAAAAAGGGTCCGGGACTTTTTTTCAGGCGACAGGCGTTCGGCGTTTCAGAGATGTGAACCATCTCTATAGACATCAACGGGATTTTTTTCCCCTCCAGCGGCACGAGCGTCGCGCGACAGGCGTTTTGTCGCCTAGATGTGAATGGAGCCTTATGGTGACTTTGGGGGCGATTTCAATCAACATCTGTGAATGAACCCACAAAGATGTCTTTCAAGTCGTCCCCAAAGTCGGACTGAAAAGCAGCTTTGAAATTTTGCGAGTACAGATGAACTCATATGATTTCAAAGCTGTGCCGAGTGTGAACGAGGGCTTAGGCTGCATTCACACCTGAGCGTAGCGTTTTGCGGCATTTTTTACCACGATTTTTGCGGTGTTTTTTTACCGCATTTTGTCGCAAATTTGGACAGGTCTAGGGTCAATGTTAAAAAACAGAAAAATGCCCAAATACGCTCAATTTGAGTGACAAAAAAAGGGTCCAGAACTTGTTTGAGCTTCAGGCGTTCGGCGTCAGGCGTTTTTGGAGTGGAGATGTGAACCATCTCCATTGAGAATCATGTATTTTTTCCCCCTCTAGCGTATTGGAGCTTCATGCGACAAAACGCTCAGGTGTGAATGCAGCCTTAGACTAACAGCGCTACACAATGCAATAGAGTGCTGCAAGCTTATAGTTGTTGCTACTCTCTTCCAGTGTGTGTTCTGCTGTACAAGGGTGTATAGCAGTCAATATAAAGACAGACTGAGTTACCATTTAAAGAGTCATTTGAAGCAGACCTTTACTGCTCCAAACTTTATTTTTATTTTTTGGGGGGGGGGGGGGCATCAGCTAGCCCCATACCTCCAATCTCTACTATAAGAGAACATCTGGGACATTCAAAAAGACATGCTGGAGAAGGGTGGACCCAGCAGCAACATACACACTAAATAAGCTCCACCTGCTCTGTGAAAACCCATGTAGATGGTTTAAGGTTAGGTTCACACTAGATGTGGCTACAGCTCAGAGCATGGGGTCCGGGGTGTCCCTGTTCACCGTTTCACATGAAAATCAGGTCCGAATCTATACCTGAAACAGACCAAAAGACGCACTGGTCCCTTCTGCAATGTGGACAGGGGCCGTCCCGGAGGTGTGCAAGCCAGCTCCATTGAGAAACCCACATTGAATTTGAATCAATGTGAACTCAACCTAAAGGGAACCTATACTAAGAACATAAGAGCTGCCACAACATACGTGGAGTCGCCGACCTAGACTAAGAATTATAGAAGTGAAGTCAGATTTAAGAATTCTGGATTTTAATACAGGTTCTGCCTGAGTGACTCAAAGCATGAATCTATGTTCAGCACAGCAGCCAGGTAATTATTCCAAAACAAGAGGTTAGCAAGACCGTGAATATATTCTCAGTACAAGTTTCCTTTCACAACATGTCTAAATGTGAAGAGCTGTAACAAGAAAGTAACCGTTTAGGTTGCTTTCACACTACAGCGCTTCTAAAAAAGGCACTATGCACACAGGCAGATCATAAGCGGTCAACCGCTTGGTATCCTTAACCAATGAATAGCCGGTTGTTAAGGAGCCAACACCAGCTGGTTGTTAAGGACACTGGCAGGCAGTTGTTGGAACCCGCCGGCATCCTTAACTACTTGTCCACCGCCCACCGTCAAATGATTCCAATATCCTGACAATATCCTTGTCTTTTTAAAGCCGCTGTTGGGCGCGCGCGCACACGCCGCTCTGCTGGGATCCCGGCTCGAGTGCCCGGCGGCAACGATCGCCGCCGGGCACACGCGATTGCCCAGTAACTGAGGGGGACGTGGAGCTCTGTATGTAAACACAGAGCTCCACGTCCTGTCAGGGAGAGGAGACCGTTGCTGTGTCCCTTGTACATAGGGACACAATCTGTCACCTCCCCCAGTCACCCCCCCCTCCCCCTACAGTTAGAACACTCATAGGACACACATTTAACCCCTTCCCCGCCCCCTAGTGGTTAACCCCTTCACTGCCAGTCACATTTATACAGTAATCAATGCATATTTATAGCATTGTTCACTGTATAAATGTAAATGGTCCCAAAAATGTCAGAAAAGTGTCCGCCATAACGTCGCAGTCCCAATAAAAAAAAAAAAAAATTCGCAGATCGCCGCCATTAATAGTAAAAAAAATGCCATAAACTATCCCCTATTTTGTAAACACTATACATTTTGCGCAAACTAATCGATAAACGCTTATTGCATTTTTTTTTTTTACCAAAAATATGTAGAAGAATCGGCCTAAACTGAGGAAAAATATTTTTTATATTATATTATATATATAAAATTTTTTTTTTTTGGGGGGGGATATTTATTATAGCAAAAAGTTATAAATATTGCATTTTTTTCAAAATTGACGCTCTATTTTTGTTTATAGCGCAAAAAATAAAAACCGCAGAGGTGATCAAATACCACCAAAAGAAAGCTCTATTTGTGGGAAAAAAAGGACGCCAATTTTGTTTGGGAGCCACGTCGCACGACCGTGCAATTGTCAGTTAAAGCGACGCAGTGCCGGAAGCTTAAATTTTGTCTGGGCAGGAAAGGGGGTGTAGGTGCACAGTAGGCAAGTGGTTAAGAAGCCGATACCTACACATACAGTGCCTCGCCCCCCTGTACCTCCATTGTGGTCACCAAGCTCCTCTCTGAGTGGTCCAGCCAGTGGAACAAAGCGAGAAGAGCCGACCATCTTTTGCCCCATCATTGGACACTGCAGTGGAGAGGAGCCAGGAAAACTGGGAACCACTCTGAATTAAATGTGTACAGGAGGGGCAAACCTTTAACTGAAAGCCGGGAGCAGCTTCGGCGGCCTGTGAAGGGCGCAGCCTAACTCAACGGAACATTGAACAGATGGGGAGGTACAGGGCAGATGTGCAGCCATTTACTGATGGACAATTGGCTTCTTTTTTGTCGTCATGTGACCCCCCCCCCAAAAAAAAAATGCACCCCCCTATTATACTTAAATAGGTGGATGCAGCATCAGTCCCCCAAGGTCTCTGTACTGAAACCTGTTGATCCTGCTAGTTTTAGCGACGCTTTACCATAATTTTAGCAGCGCTATTCGGCTGCTAGCGGGGCGCTTATAACCCAGCTAGTGGGGTTAAATGCGCCCGTGTAGCACCGCTGCAGAAGTGCTTTGCAGGTGCTTTGGCAGCAGTGCCCATTCATTTCAGTGGGCAGGAGTGGTGGAGGAGCAGTATACACCGCTCCAAAGATGCTGCTTGCAGGACTTTAACGTCCTGTTCTTCTGTTAACTTCTGACAAGTTCCGTCAACTTCGCTAAAAGTAGCCTGAATTTTGTGTTGGGAAGGATGCTATAAATAGATTAGAAAAGCATGCTGAACTATTCAACGTACAGAGTTGAAAGTGTCTACCTACAAGGAGAGGAGCTGTATGCCCAGACTTCACTGCTAGCCAGGAAGAGAAAATCTCCTAACACTTTCTAAAGAATACATACAAACTGAGGACAGCAGATATACATGTAAAAAACTTAGGTAGGAAGATTTGTGTATCATCTAAAGGCTGTTCACGTCACTGGGTATATGTAAGGGTTTACATCCACTTTGACAAAACCTGGAAGCTGATTGGCTTATATGCAGAGCTGCACTCTCCAGTTTAAAGCGGATGTCCCCCTGAAAAAAAAAAAAAAAAAAAAAAATTAAAACCCAGCAGCTACAAATCCTGCAGCTGCTGACTTTTAATATTAGGACACTTACCTGTCCTGGAGTCCAGTGGCGTCCGCAGCAGAGGAAGAGCGATCGCTCGTCACCCTGCTGCTCCCCCTCCATCCACGGTGAGGGAACCAGGAAGTGAAGCGCTCCGGCTTCACTGCCCGGTTCCCTAAGGCGCATTCGCGAGTCACACTGCGCCCGCTGATTGGCTCTCGCTGTGTGCTGGGAGCCGAGTGTTCCCAGCACACAACAGGGGACGGCACGGGCATGTGAAAAAAAAAAAAAAAACACATCTTTTGCCCAAGACGTGTGGCCGGAAGTGGGTGCAAATACCTGTCTTTAGACAGGTATCTGCACCCCCCTGAAAGGTGTCAAATGTGACACCTGGAGGGGGGGGTTCCGATCAGCGGAAGTTCATTTTAGGGTGGAGATCCGCTTTAAGTAAATCAAGCCCACTGTATTGTTGGCCAGATCACCATGTGAAAATATAGGAGAAAGCCCCAAAACTAAAAACGAACGCAGACACCACATCTAAGAACTGGTAAGCTGCAATAAATTATATTTTTAGGATTACCTCTAACAAGCATTAACCACTTCAATACAGGGCATTTTCACCCCCTTCCTGCCCAGACCAATTTTTAGTTTTCAGAGCTGTTGCACTTTGAACAATTGCAAAATCATGCAACACTGTACCCAAATAAAATCATTATGTTTTTTTCCCCCACAAATAGAGCTTTCGTTTGGTGGGCGTTGAAACACACAGATCCACGGTCCTGCTGTGATCGCAGGCAATTACGGGTGCCCGGCGGACACCGCGTTCTCAGGGAACGTGCACGCTCGCCCCCTAGACGGCCGGGAAACCCAGGACATCATATGACATCCACCCGGAGGGAGGGAAGGTTCCTGCCAATATAATTTTACAATGACTCTGGTAAGGAACCGGTTAAACCATTTATATTCTGGTTAATGCCCAGAGACCAGCTTTAAAGCTGAACTCTAAGCACAAACCTCCAACTTAAATATATTCCTCAGCAGCTGCGACGAATATAAACCCACTTTGTGTGTGCCAAATGTCATTGCAAACCCAGTTATCACCTTGTACATGTAGTATTGACATCACTGTGCTGTATATACCCTATGCACAGGGCAGAGCTGTGGGTGGAGTCTAGCAGGCCCACCCACCACAGACTGTCTGCAGGAGGAGGCGGAGACAAGACCAGTCACCCTGCACAGGGAGAAAGCACCGTAGTGATCGGTCATTATTACAGATCCCTTAAAAATGTAATCCTTTCTACAGTTTAAGTGTTAAATCCAGGATCCTTAAATAAAAAAAGGATTACACAATATTTATATTACAGAAAAGAAAAAATAGGTTAAAAGGAGGAAATAATAATAATGAGCAATCATTACGGCTAATAATAGGCTGACTAAACCAAAACATCCCATGTATGCAGTAGGCAATTAGATGTGTCATAGCCATGCATACCTTTCATGTCCATCAAGTAGGAATAGGGAAGCTCTAGCGGTGGCCATACATGGTGTGATTAGACACGTTAATGTCTGATTAAATAAATCGGACATCAGTGGAAGACATAAATGGAAAGGCTGAGTGATGAGCAACAGATAGGGGGGGGGGTTAATTCAACCCTAGTCAATTGGTTGTGGTGATGTTAAAAAAAAACAATCATACGGCTCGATCAGTGGTGTCTTCGGCATTCTTACATGCTCAAATGTAGCTTCATCATGATTCACAAGGGCACAAAAACACCAAAGATCAACCCTGTACAAATTATTCTCCCACCACACCCAACTGTCTTGGATTGATGCATCCCATCACTGTCACACCATTTTAATCTCACTCTATGACAATTCAATCTTATTGTTGAATTGGACATCGATCAGTTTTTTTTTTGCACTGTGTAAGGCCATACCTTTCAATCTGATGGTACAATCAACAACTACATAGTGCAAGGGCCTGCCTGATTGGATCAACCAGGCAGGTCCTCAGTGGTGCAAGGGGCCTGCCTGATTGGATAATTTAGGTAAGTCCTCAGTGGTGTAAGGGCTTGCCTGATTGATCCATTTAGGTAATCAGTGGTGTAAGGCCTGCCTGATTGGATAATTTAGGTAAGTCCTCAGTGGTGTAACCTGGATGATCCAATCAGGCAGGCCCTTACACCACTGAGGACTTACCTAAATGATCCAATCAGGCAAGCCCTTGCACCACTGAAGACTTACCTAAATGATCCAATCAGGCAAGCCCTTTTACCACTGAAGACTTACCTAAATGATCCAATCAGGCAGGCCCTTTTACCACTGAAGACTTACCTAAATGATCCAATCAGGCAGGCCCTTGCACCACTGAGGACCTGCCTGGTTGATCCAATCAGCCAGGCCCTTGCACTATGCAGTTGTTGATTGGACCATCGGACTGAAAGGTATGGCTTTACACAGTGCAAAAAAAAAACTGATCGATGTCCAATTCAACAATAAGTCCTCAGTGGTGCAAGGGCTTGCCTGATTGGATCATTCAGGTAGGTCCTCATATCACATAGTTCTGGTAAATGTAACGCTGACTGGTCACATTGCAATGCATGTGGGGAGTGACCCTAAAGGAAACTTCGAGTACAGCACAGAATTCTGGTCTGAAAAAAGAACTGTCAGAGCTGCACAACAACCAATCAGATCCAGAGTGCTGTAGCCATGAATGGAGGATGTGGGGTGTCATTGACAGCTGGTTATACATAGCAGAGCCCCCCCTCACCACCTTACCTTTGGCCTCGCAGTCAGCGCAGTACTTGTTGTCCTCCTCCCTCAGCATACGAGATAGTATGGCCTGGTGCTGCTCATTGAGCTTCAGGGCCTTCTCCCTCTCTGAGCGGGTGGCCATGTCTGCGGGCAGGGGAGCAGTGTCGGTGTGACGGTGGCTCTAGAAGGATAAGTATGGCTCACACAGCAGTCCTATACAGAGAAGAGAGCGCTCTATCTGCTATCAGTCAGCTGAGCACAGCCTCCTCTGCTCACTCTTCTCTCTCCCTTACACACGACACTTCCGGGAACCTCACACCGTGACGACACTTTCCTTCACAATCCACCAATCACTGCCCGCCCGGCTTCCTCCTTCTCCTAACCACGCCTCTTCCCGTGAAGTGCACGCCCACACTGTCGCCGGGTGATGCAGAAGCGTGACAGGTATGGTGGGCGTGTCGTGAGGGCACACCTGCGTGACGCAAACAGGAGATGGATCGGTGGTCGTGGCCGCTGGTTATGTGACGTCACCTTATTAGGGAATTCCTGGTGTTCGCGCATGTGCTGGGTGCAGTTTTGTTACCAGTGTGTAGAGGTCCATATGTATTGCAGTAGGAGTGATGCCTCCTGCATGCGGCTGTATCCATAGGGACATTTATACCATTATTATGGAGCACTTTGCTGGTCACCTACAGGTATCTCACCTATTCTACAACCATCACATTTATTGAGGCCAGTATTGATGACATCAGTCTGATATTATACAGAATTCATTGGGGGGAATTTATTAAGATTGGAACCACCAAAATCTGTGCAATCAGTCAGCATTTACCTTTTATTTTCATTATCTAACTGAACAAGCTGAAGATAAAAGCTGATTGGTTGCACAGCTACTCTAGGTGGAACTTTCCCCATAACAACTTCATAAAAAATAATGTTAAAGCAGATGTCCCATTAAAAAAGGATACTGCACCTGCTGACTTTTATTATTAGGACACTTACCTGTCCTGGAGTCCAGCGGCGTCCGCAGCAGAGGACGAGCATTCGCTAGGTCTCTCTGCTGTTCCCCTCTCCATCACAGTGAGGGAACCAGGAAGTGAAGCGCTCTGGCTTCATGCCCGGTTCCCTACGGCGCATGCGCGAGTCGCGCTGCGCCCACCGATTGACTCCCGCTGTGCTGGGAGCCGAGAGTTCCCAGCACACAACGGGGGGGCGACGGGATGTCGCAAAAAAACCCTACTTTTGCCCGAGACTGCGGGCCGGAAGTGGCTGCAGATACCTGTCTTTAGACAGGTATCTGCACCCCCCTGAAAGGTGTCAATTGTGACACCTTGGAGGGGGGAGGGTTCCGATCAGCGGATCTTCACTTTAGGGTGGAGATCCGCTTTAATTCAACATTAATAATAAGGACCCTTTCAGCGTGCGGATCCCGTGAAGATCGGATTTTAACCATCCGCTTGCTCAGCGGGGATCGCTCCATTGATCACTGCTGAGCCGGCAGATGACAGGTCTGTCTCTGAACACTGTGCATGGACCACCCTGTCAGATCTCCGCTCTCCTCTATGGAGGGATCAGATGAACACAGACCATCTATCCGTGTTCATCCGATCCGCAGACGGATGAAAAAATAGGATTTTCCTCCGTCAGCAGAAACGGACCATAGCGGGGACTGATGAGATCGGATGTCAGCGAATGTTCATCTGCTGACACCCGCTATCCCATAGGGATACATGTATGTCCGTATTTCATCCAAAAACGGATGGATGAAAAACGCACATATGGTCCCCGCGCGTCTGAAAGGGTCTTTAGGCTGCCAAAATTGTGCTGTAAACTGCCTCCAGCATTGCTCCTGTTTCTTCTTACTGGAGGCTGCCATTTTGCTGAAGCCCAGAGCCCCTGAGCAGCAGTAAATTATAAAGCCAATATGAACCAATCGATTTTACCCTTTCATCGCCAGAGCTGTTTTTGCATGTTTTTTTTTTTATTTGCACAGGTTAAAAAAATATTTTAGGCCTGAACATTACACAAATATTATATTTTTTCTGAAAGCAGATACCCTAGAGCAGAGGTCTTCAAACTACGGCCCTTCAGTGGTTCAGGAACTACAATTCCCATCATGCCTAGTCATGTCTGTGAATGTCAGTGTGTTACAATGCCTCATGGGATGTGTAGTTCTACAACAGCTGGAGGGCCGTAGTTTGAGGATCCCTGCCCTAGAGAATAAAATAGTGGTAGTTGCAATAGTCCGTCAGCTTGAGGGGGAGCCGATCGTACTTCCTTTATAACAGTGTTTCTCAATTCCAGTCTTCACGCCCCCCCAACAGGTCAGGTTTTCAGGATTTCCATTAATTTTGCACAGGTGATTTGATCAGTTTCACTGCCTTAGTAATTCCCACAGCCTTTTCATCTGAGGGAAATCCTGAAAACATGACCTGTTGGGGGGGCTTGAGCACTTGAGTTGAGAAACACTGCCTTATAATGACATGTCCACTCAAGTGCAGCGGCAATGAGAAGCTGGCTCAGGTGTGCTATGATAGACAGTGGGAAGCTGGCAAACGTTCGTGATAGAGGGCCGGTGCAGCCGACTTACTCGCATGCCGGTCACGCCCCCAAGATTGTTATTCTTAATAAGTGTTGGTCACTCGGTTGTAGACAAGGAGTTTGGAGGAAAAGGGGGGAGGAAGGAGATGGGCCACATAGAAGGAATATTCATAGTAATGTAAAGTAGACCCAAGAGGGCGTGTCGAGATGCAGTAGTTTGAATAATTTATTAATAAATATGCAAATTACAATTTTTACTAATAAATTATTTAATCTGCTGCACTTTTAAAGTGGTAGAAAAACTCTGTACAACCACTTTTACCTACAGGTAAGCCTAGATTAAGGCCTACCTGTAGGTGCTGGAAATATCTGATAAACCTGCACGGATTAGGAGATATTTACTATATATACGCTTGCACCAACTTCATCAACACATGCGCCCTTTAGACAATGGCAAGATATACGCTGCACCGGGTTAGAGAAATGTGCCAGCAAATACTTTGACCAGGCTCAGCGTTAACAAGCAAGCGTGTATTAATTAGCTTATTTATTACTGGTACTTACAGTATCTGCCAAAAGTGAGTACACCCCTCACATTTTTGTAAATATTTTATTATATAATTTCATATGACAACACTAAAGAAATTACACTTTGCTACAATGTAAAATAGTGGAAAATTATAAATTGTTTTCAAAATGTTATACAAATAAATATCTGAAAAGTGTGGCATTCTTTTTTATTCAGCCCCCTTTTTTTTCTGATTCCCCCAACTAAAATTGAGTGGAACCAATTTCCCTCAGAAGTCACCTGATTAGTAAATAGAGTGGGGCAGATTCACAGAGAATTAGATTCTCGTAGAGTATCAGAAATACACTACGCCGCCGTTTTTTACCTGGCTCTACGTGGAATTCAGGTAGATTTTGTCCAGTAAACGACGGCGGCGTAGTGTATTTGTCCCGTCGCAATCCATCTGCGCAAGTAGGGGGCGTGAAGCATTTAAAATAGGCGCGTTCCCGCGGCGATCGAACTGCGCATGCTCCGTTCGCAAATTTCCCGCCGTGCATTGCGCGAAAACACGTCGTCACGTCGTAGTAGCGTCGTTTACGTACATTCCTATTCCCAAACGAGTTACGTTAAAAAAAAAAACTATTTTCAAATCGACGCGTGAACGACGGCCATACTTTACATGGGTTACGCACTGTTAGACCAGCAAAAAGCTCCTCTAACATTACGCAGTCAAAAAATGACGTAGGTGATTGCGAGGGACACTCGTACCTTCGTGGATCGCCGTAAAAACTAATTTGCATACCCCGACGCATGAAAACGACGCGAACTCCTCCCAGCGGCCGCAAAAATATCGCAGCGTAGATCCGAAGGCTTACGAAGACGTAAGCCTCTCGGATCGAAGCCCGAAGCCGCCGTATCATGGTTTGAGGATTCAAACTAGTGATACGGCGCGCGAAATTTGAAATTACTCCTGTCTAACACCAGTTAGACAGGCGTAATTGCTCTGTGAATCTGGGCCAGTGTGTGTAATTTACTCTCAGTATCAATACAGGTGTTCTGGGAAGCCCTTATGCCGCGTACACACGGTCAATTTTTGCGATGGAAAAAAACATTGTTTTTTAAAACGTCATTTAAATTGATCGTGTGTGGGCAAAACTTCGTTTTTTGTCTTCCAAAAAACGACCAAAAAAAAATTCCAACATGCTTGAATTTTTTGTGTCGTTTTTCAAAACGTCGTTTTTTGTTTCACAAAAAGTCACCGTGTGTAGCAAAAACGTCGTTTAAAACGAAGTTTTTCAACCCACGCATGCCCAGAAGCTAGTTATGAAGCGAGCTTCAATGGAAAAGAGTGGTGAACGTAACCTCGCTTTTTGTGAAAAAAACGATGGTGTGTATGCAACATCGTCTTTGAAAAGTGACGTTTCAAAAACGTCGTTTTTTACTTCACAGAAAACGTTGTTTTTTTTCATCACAAAAAATGATCGTGTGTACGCGGCATTAGGCCGGGTTCACACTGGTACAACAAACGCTCCGACATTAGGAGCTTACGTCCCATGATGTGTATAAATCAATGGTTCCCTATGAGAGCCGTCTTAACTGGTCCGACACAAAATCTGTCTGACTTTGAAAAAGGTTCCTGCACTACTTTGGTCCAGCCCAATAAATATCATTGAAGTCGGAACCTTGGCCTAAACGTCTGACTTGGGAAAACAGCAGGAAAAGAAATTTGTCACACTGGAATTGTTTTGATCGAAAGGACAAGTCAGACCAAAATCTTATCCTGTTCATTCAAGTCGGATGGTGTAGGACCGATGTTGCAGAGCAAAGTAGGATGACAGTCATACAACAGTAATTTCGTACCAATGTGAACCCAGCCCTATGCCCCGTACACACGATCGGAAATTCCACCAGCAAAAGTCCAATGTGAGTTTTTGTGTGTGTATGCTCCATCGGATTTTTGCTGTCAGAATTTCGGCCAGCAAAAGATTGAGAGCTGGTTCTTAAATTTTCCAATTCCGATGCGCAAAATTGCATGCTCAGAAACAATTTGACGCATGCTGTAAAGCATTGAACTTCATTTTCTCGGCTTGTCGTAGTGTACGTCACTGCGTTCTTGACGGACGGAAATTCTGAGAACTTTTGTGTGACCGCGTGTATGCAAGGCAAGCTTGAGTGGAATTCCATTGGAAAAACCAGCCAAGGTTTTTCCGATGGAAAAATCAGATTGCGTGTATGGGTCATTAGAGAACCTTAGTGAACAAACAGCATCACAAAGGCCAAGGAACACACCAGACATGTCAGGGAGAAATATGTGGAGAAGTTTAAAGTAGGGTTAAGTTATAAAAAATGACCCCAAGCTTTGAATGTCTCGCAGAGCACTGTTCAATCCATCATCCAAAAATGAAGCGTATGGCACAACTACAAACCTACCAGGACATGGCCGTCCACCTAAAATGACATGCCAGGCAATGGGAGCATTAATCAGAGAAGCGGCCAAGAGGCCCATGGTAACTCTGGAGAGGAGTTGCAGAGAACCACAGCTTAGGTGGCACTATTAGTCGTGCACTTCACAAATCTGACTTTTATGGAAGTGGTAAGAAGAAAGCCATAAGAAGTCCTGTTTGTGGTTTGCAAGAAGCCATGTGGGGACAAGGCAGACGACGAAGAAGGAGTGCTGGTCAGATGAGACCAAAATTTAACCTTTTGGCCTAAAAACAAAACTCGGTGTGGGGCGGAAAACTAACACTGCACTTCACCTTGAACACACCATCCCCACTGTGAAACATGGTGGTGGCAGCATCATGTTGTGGGGATGCTTTTCAGGAAGATGGATGTAGCCAAACACAGGGCAATCTTAGAAGAAAGCCTGTTGAGGTCTGCACAAGACTTGAGACTGGAACAGAGGTTCACCTTCCAGCAGGACCCTAAACATACATCCAGAGCTACAATAGAATGGTTTAGATCAAAGCATATTCATGTGTCATGCCGCGTACACACGATAATTTTTCAGCATGAAAAAAACGTTGTTTTTGAAAAAACGTAATTTAAAATGATCGTGTGTGGGCTACACATGATTTTTCAGGTTCTGAAAAACGACAAAAAAATAAAATTCGAACATGCTGCATTTCTTAACGTCATTTTAAACAATGTCGTTTTTCTGGCTGTAAAAAAATGATCGTGTGTGGGCTAAAACGATGTTTTAAACCCGCGCATGCTCAGAAGCAAGTTATAAGACGGGAGCGCTCGTTCTGGTAAAACTACCATTCATAATGGAGTAAGCACATTCATCACGCTGTAACAGACAGAAAGGCGCAAATCGTCTTTTACCAACAAGGAATCAGCTAAAGCAGCCCAAAGGCGAATAGAACTTCCCATTTAGAGTGCCGTTGTATGTGTTGTACATCACCGCGCTTTGTTCATCATTTTTAAAAACTATGGTGTGTGGGCAACGTCGTTTTTAATGAAGAAGTTGGAAAAGCAACGTTTTTGGGACATGCTGAAAAACAAAGTTTTTTTTCTGCTGAAAAATGATCAGGTGTACGCGGCATCAGAACGGCCCAGTCAAAGTCCAGACCTAAATCCAATTGAGAATCTGTGACAAGACTTGAAAATGTCTCATCCAATCTGACAGAGCTTGAGCTATTTTGTAAAGAAGAACGGGCAAACATGTCACTCTCTAGATGTGCAAAGCTGGTAGAGAGACATCCCAAAAAGACTTGCAGCTGTATTTGCAGCAAAAGGTTGTTCTATAAAGCATTGACATAGGGGGGCTGAATACAAATGCACACCGCACTTTTCATATATTTGTAAAAGATTTTAAAAACCATTTATAATTTTCCTTCCACTTCACAATGATGTGCCACTTTGTGTTGGTCTATCACATAAAATACCAATAAAATACATTTATGTTTTTGGCTGTAACATGACAAAATGTGGAAAATTGAGGGGTTTGAATATTTTTTCAAGGCAATGTACTGTATACACATTCTGCGGATCATCGTGTCATGATTCTGTATTGTGTGTGTCCCTGTGTGTTTTTATCCCATTTTTCAATGGGTTTTATTCATTTTTCTTTAACTCTGGTCCTGCTGTACTTATTATATTAATCATATGTATAGATTATCTATTCATTACATTCATCAGCTTTTTTCATGTACACTTTATTGTTATAGTAACATGTGATGGTTCTTCTAGCTCAGGGGTGCCCAACCAGTGGCCCGGGGGCCACATGTGGCCCACAGAGCCCTCTGATGTGGCCCACGACCTCCTGCTCTGGGATGGTATAGAATAGAATACTGTTATTAAAGGTCAGTTCATTACTAAAATCATATATGGGCATATCTGTTCTGCAGTGGTTACTGCGCTGCTTTCAAACTGATCCACAGGTTTAGCTGCACTGAGCCATAGACTTCTGTTATTATGTGCGAGTTTGGTGACTTTTTTTTAAGTGTACCAAACCTGCGGAATATAATAGAATTCTATTGCAAAGTGCAGGAAAGCCAACGGTACACTGCGGTGCGGGTAAACAGCAGCGCATCAGTGTGAAAGCAGCCTTGGGCCCCTTTCACATGGTCAGTTCGAGCAATTGGACCCTCCATTCACCTCTAAGTAGTGGTAGACATAAAGCAAATTGTGTCCTACCTCCAATCGGATCCGCAAATAAAAAGAATAGTGGGCTGTGTCTGTGTCCGCTCTGCATATGCAGAGCGGACACAGACATGCCATCCACCCACTCCTCTCATTGTGGCCCGCGACCGGTTACCAACTCGCTTAAGTGGCCCTCGCTCTTCAAAAGGTTGGGCAGCCCTGTTCTAGCTGGTACATAGTTAGCTTCAAGCATATCTTTTAAAGCAATTTACTTTTACTGTTATTGTGCTTGTAAAACAGTGTAAATGTGTTGTTCCCTCAAAATAACTCAGCCATTATTGTCTAAACCACTGGCAACAAAAGTGATTACACCCGCAAGTAAAAAATTGTCCAAATTTGGCCCAATTAGCCATTTTCCCTCCCCGGCGTCATGTCACATATTAGTGTTACAAAGTCTCAGGTCTCACTCTTTCATACTGGTCACTGGAAGTTCAACATGGCACCTCATGGCAAGGAAAAAAAGAATTGTTGCTCTACATAAACATGGCCTAGGCAGGAATCTCCAAACTACGACCCTCCAGCTGTTGCGGAACTACACGTCCCGCGAGGCATTGTAAAACTGACATTCACAGATATGACTAGGCATGATGGGGAGTGTAGTTCCTGAACAGCTTGAGGGCCATTGTTTGGTGATCCTTGGCTAGGCTATAAGAAGATTGCCAAGACCCTGAAACTGAGCTGCAGCACGTTGGCCAAGACCATACAGCGGTTTAACAGGACGTATTCCATTCAGAACAAACCTCGCCATGGTCGACCAAAGAGGTTGAGTGCACATGCTTAGCATCATATCCAGAGGTTGTCTTTGGAAAATAGATAAATGAGTGCTGCCAGCATTGCTTCAGAGGTTGAAGGGGTGGAAGAGGGTCAGCCTGTCGGTGCTCTGATCATATGCTGCACACTGCTTCAACTGGTCTGCATGGCTGTTGTCCCAGAAGGAAGCCTCTTCTAAAGATGATGCACAAGAAAGTCCACAAACAGTTTGCTGAAGACAAGCAGACTAAGGACATGGATTACTGCAACCACGTCCTGTGGTCCGACGAGACCAAAATAAACGTAACCATAAAAAAAAATCCCAAAGTCCAGGATTATTCCTCTATCCCATTGTTTTGCAAATCTATGTACACTACAAACTGTGTAATTGGAATGGTTCCGATATCACTGTTTTACTAACCTGACCGATTACTATTCTAAATAGGAAACCTTTATTTTGTTTGCAAATATTAAAGATTCTAACTACCAGAAAGAATGAATCCTTACATTTAAAGAGCACCTGTCATTTCAGATCCATCATGGCAGTACCTGTTAGCGGGCATCCACTCATCTGCTACCGCAACATCCCTCACCTTGTTGTGTCACTGCTGCATTACCCGCCATCCCATTAAAGTGAACGGGACTGTCGGTGTGTCAACAGCGGGCCAGAAGAAGAGCTGCTGGATGCATTTGATTGCGATTTTCCCCTGACAGGACCGAGAGCTGTGTGTTTACACAGAGAGCGATCGCGGGTTGCCGGCGTTGATCACGACCGCCGGGCACGCACGCCAGCGTCAGGGGCGAGCGGGCGGCGCGCGCCCCCATTGGCTGTTTGGCGAGATGACGTATAGCTACGTGATCTCGCCCAGCAGAGCCGACCTGCCGCCGTATAACTGCGGCGGCTGGTCGGCAAGCAGTTAAGATTTTTTTGGTTGTTGCTGGAATTCAAATTTAATACATTTTGAAATTAGTATTTAAATAAGCAGATGTGGAATATAAAACAACCATGGCCATTAAAAAGTTAAAATGAGAATGTTTGATGGATTTTACCAAAGTGTAATTTCTTCAGTGTTTTATAAAAGATATAATAAAATGTTTACAAAAACGTGAGGGATGTACTCACTTTTGTGAGATACTGTATATAGCGCTGTGAATTGATGCAGCGCTTCTGCATATATATATATATATATATATATATAAAATTCTATTCTATTTTTTTGTAGCATTATGGTGCATTTTTTTTTTTTGCGTTTAATTTGCGACACAATAGTTATATTTGAGCAGCACAGCAGCTAAGTGGTTAGCACTTCTTCATAGTAGAACCAGGGTCATTGGTTTGAATCTCAACTAAGGCACTACCTGCACAGAGTTTGCATGTTTTCCCTGTGCCTGTGTGGGGTCCCTCCCACACTCCAAAGACATGCTGGTAGGTTAATTGGCCATAGTATGTGTATGTATGAATGTGAGTTGGGGACATTAGATTGTAAGCTCATTCAGGGCAGGAATGTGAATGTACAAAGTAAAAAAAAATATACTTTTTACTTACCAGAAATTGCGGTTGCTAGGCGGTTCTTCCTAATCTGCCTTATCCTAATCCGCAGCTGGTCTTAAATCTTTGCGCTGTCTTCTGGGGAATGGGGCGCTCTGCCTTCTGGGAACTGTGTGTATCCCAGAGAGCAGCCGTCCATTCATATATCACCATGAGACTCGCGCATGCGCAGTAGGAAACAGGCAGTGAAGCCGCAAGGCTCTACTGCCCGTTTCCCTTAGTGAGGACGGCAGCACCGGACTTGCCACGATCGAGGGATCGGCCTTGGGGGGCCGACGTCGTGGGCACCTAGGACAGGTAAGTGTCCTTATTAAAATTCAGCAGCTAGTGTTTGTAGCTGCTGACTTTAAAAAATAAAAATTGCGGGTGGAGCCTCGCTTTAAGGTTTGTTGTGTTAACCACTTTAGCCCCGGACCATATTGCTGTCCAAAGACCAGAGCACTTTTTGTGATTCGGCACTGCGTCTCTTTAACTGACAATTGCGCGGTCGTGCGACGTAGCTCCCAAACAAAATTGGCGTCCTTTTTTTCCCACAAATAGAGCTTTCTTTTGGTGGTATTTGATCACCTCTGCGGTTTTTATTTTTTGCGCTATAAACAAAAATATAGCGACTATTTTGAAAAAAATGCAATATTTTTTACATTTTGCTATAATAAATATCCCAAAAAAAGATATAAAAAAACATTATTTTTCCTCAGTTTAGGCCGATACGTATTCTTCTACATATTTTTTGTAAAAAAAAAAATCGCAATTAGCGTTTATTGATTGGTTTGCGCAAAATTTATAGCGTTTACAAAAAAGTTTTATGGCATTTTTATTTTTAATATTTTTTTTTTACTAGTAATGGCGGCGATCAGCGTTTTTTTTCGGTACTGCGATATTATGGCGGACACATCGGACACTTTTGACACATTTTTGGGACCATTGGCATTTTTATAGCGATCGGGCACGGGACTCGGGGGCGAGGGCCGCCGGCGGCGCGCACGCGCCCCCTAGTGGCCGCGAATGTAGCGACGTAGAGCTACGGGCTCTCGCCCAGAAGAGCCGACCTGCCGCCGTAGAACCACGGCGGCTGGTCGGCTAGTGGTTAAGGCAGCCCCATTCATTTTTAATGACATATTTTGGGTTTCCATTCTAAACGGGGCCTTAGCCAGGATCTATTTCTTGCTACATACTCAAATCTTTTGGATAATTTTACCAATCAGAGAGGCCATTTTTACTATTGGTTAATCGCACCCGCGGAATCAACCGTATGTCCCTTTGTGTACCAGCACGGATTACCTCACAGATGGTGTATTGTACATTTATAGACTGTTAATAGCGCTGCACCATCTGCATTACATTACAAAAAAAAGGCAGACAGGAGTAAGATGATTTTTAGTTTACAGATTTATTACTAAACTTTGTGATACTTAGTGCAATTAATTTCCTTCTGCCGTATCAAACCCCAAAACAGCAGTAGTGCACCGAGCAGTCACTTGTGGCAGTTTGAAATTTAGTTTACAGCAATGTAATGAAACCTGCTTCAGTTTACCATCCACTAGAGGTTTCATAATCAGACAAAAGGGGTCTACATCTGAAAGAACATTTGGGCCCTGTTCACATAGGTGACCAGCGTTTCACCACATTAGATTAACAAATATGTTGCATTTTATCGCAGCGTACAGGAAGGGATTGTATGTCACTGTACAGCAGCGCAACATACCATGCTACTGTACAGTGACATGAATACATTTTTACTTACTTTACTTCAAATAAAATTGACAAATTAAAACAACACACATCATATGGCTGACTCACTGCAGCCGGAAAACAGAGCTGCCAGCATACTAAACTGTTGCGTTCTTGTGCAATTTTCAGCCCATTCATAAGATTCAGTGATTTACTCCAATGATTTCCAGCTTCCAGGTGCATCGGCCAGGTATTGAATATGCATAGTTACATTGGTCCAAGCTTGACTATATCTATAGATGGCCACATCTAAACGGTTATTAAAAGTCAATGCATCGACCCTTTCTCTCCCAGTCTCCATAGCGAGTAGGTTCTGGTCCTCTGGGCCCACCTTTCTCCTTAGTAATAGGATTTATATCATCAGGGTATTCTAAAAAATAACAGCAAGAAAAAAAAGTGACATGAGGTAATGATCTACATTTCCTTTTCTATTTCACATGCATTCCTAGATAATGGTAATGCTCTCAAACAAATATTGATGTCAATTATCTATATACGTCCCCCCCCCCCCCTCTACATGCCTTTATTTTAAAGAAAACATGGGCAAACAACAGAGTCTCACTCCCCTGCTTCACATATTCACCTTCACTTTGCACCATTCTGCCGCAAGTGCCCCCATAGCAAGCCGCTTTCTATAGGGGCTCCCAGGCTGTAATCTTTGTGTCCAAGAGACACACAAAGTGCGACTCGGCTCCTCCACCTGCTCCCTCATTGGCTGTGATTGACAGCAGTGGGAGCCAATGGCTTCTGCTGCAGCTCTGAGCCAATGAAGAGGGAGAGATCCACTGCTCTTGTGCACATCGCTGGATCAAGATCAGGCCAATGTAAGTATAGAGGGGGGCTGGTTGGGGAGCTGCATACATATTTTTACCTTAATGCAGAGAATGCATTAAAGGTAAAACGACTTCACAGATGAATTGCAGGCAGGGTATGTTTTTTTTTTTTTACACAAATACACTGTTCCAGCTTGGAACAAATGTAACCATGTATATACATATCCAACAGATGCCACTGGAAGTTGGGACTCACTGAAGCAGACACCAGTATTCCATGAATCTCTTATTGGCATCATTCATAGAATGCTTCTAAATGAATGTTCTCTGATTGGATAAGATGGAGAGCATGACTTCACCACCTTGACTGAGAGTGCAAAACAAACATTCTCTTAATGGCACCTGTGCCTAGCAGCCGACATGGAGTAGCTGATTTCCAGCTTCAAGGTGCATCGACCAGGTATGGTATATGCAAAGCTGAAATAATGTATCAGTGTAAAAATACATTATACTATGCCTGGAATCCTTTAAAAATCAGCACACCAAAATTGTTAATTCAAGAGATAAAACAAAGCCAAAGTTACAAGAAAATTTAGAATTTTCCTACAAAAGTCAAACCTAGCCCTTTTACCTACAAAGGCTCAAAAAGAAGTTTGTGGCATCAAGCTTGCAATTCATTTGCACATGTCGTTTTCATTGACAACATTTGCGTATATAAATTTTTTGCATTATATATACTGCATAAATTGATCAGGATTGCGACAGGTTTACTTTACTCACTGGACGCATCTACTCGCGTACTGTAATGTACCAGACACATTGGGGTTGATTTACTTAAAATTGGAGTGCAAAAGCTGCTATCAGCTTCTAAAGGCGGCCATACACGGTTCGAATTTCGAAAGTATTTTCTTTCGAAAATCGTATGAAAGAATTTTCGTTCGTATTTCGCACCGTTAGTGGGCTGCAGCAACAGCCGATTTTCGTGCGGCAAACAAACTTGAGAAATCCGACATGTTGGAAATTTTTTGAAAAACAAACGATTTTCTGATCAATGATGGGAGAATCGTGCGAGAAATGTAATAGAAAAAAAAATGTGCTTGTGCAAGAAAAGAATATTCCCGGAGAGAAAAGAATATTCCCAGCAACATGAAGGTTTTTTCGGCCAAATTTCAAAAATCAATGGTGGCATCATCGGATCACAAAAAAAAACGAACTTTCTGATTTTGAAAAGAAAATTTGTTGGAAATTCGACCGTGCATGGCCTGCTTTACTTCAGCTTGTTCAATTAAGCTGGAAGCCGATTGGTTTCTAGGCAGAGCTGCATCAGATTTTGCACTCTCCAGTTGTATTAAATCAACCCCATACAGTGAGAGAATGAGGTTTAACCACTTAAGGACCGGACCAATATGCTGCTAAATGCCCAGAGGCATTTTTACAATTCGGTACTGCGTCGCTTTAACAGACAATTGCGCGGTCGTGCGACGTGGCTCCCAAACAAAATTTGCGTCCTTTTCTTCCCACAAATAGAGCTTTCTTTTGATGGTATTTGATCGCCTCTGCGATTTTTATTTTTTGTGCTATATAAAAAAATAGAGCGAAATTTTTGAAAAAAAATCAATATTTTTTACTTTTTGTTATAAGAAAAATCGAATAAACTAAATTTAAGTCGAACATTTAGGCACATTTAGGCCAAAATGTATTCAGCCACATGTCTTTAGTAAAAAAATAAAATCGCAATAAAAAAACAAACTAGCCACCTAGCGGCAACAGTGACACTAATACAGCGATCAGAAAAATTATCGCTTAGTGACACTGGCAATAGGGGGTGAAAGGGTTAACTAGGGCGGTGATCAAGGGGTTAAACCTTTATTAGGGGGGGGGTACGGGGGCTACCCTGGACCTAACACTAACTGCCTGACACTAAATGCAGTGATCAGTAAATATATGATCATTGCATTCAGTGACACTGTGACAGGGGGGGGGGGGGTTAATGTGCCTACATGTCCTGGTGTCAGTGTAGTGTTGTGCAGACTCACTGTGTGATGTCTTCTCTCCTCAGAGATGGTTTAAAATACCGCCGAGAGGAGAGATTACATCACTTTCCCCTTCCTGTGTTTACACAGGAAGAGGGCGGGGGAGGACGCGCATTGGCTGGGAGCGATCCGGAGGGGACGGACAAAAGCAAACAGCCGCCCCCTCGTTCCGGATCGCTCCTGAAGCCACGGGAACCGCCGCAAGTACCGGGGGGTCCGATCGGACCCCCAACCAGGCAGGGACGTACAGGTATGCCAATGTGCCTGTACGTGCCATTCTGCCAACGTATATGTACATGCAGCGGTCCTTAAAGGGTTAAAGAAACCGTCTAAGTAAAAAAGGCAGCTGTTGTCTCGGAGTGCAGAGTCACCAGGAGTGCCCTTTTGGCTGCTTTTATTGCAGGAGGGTCATCCTTATTCTGCATCCCATGGTCATTCTTCAATGTAAGGGAAAGTGGAACAATTTTTGAAAGGGGATAATACTGGCATATCCTGTCAGAGATTAGTTAGTGGTGTTGACCAGTATCTTAGCAGTAAAGCACACAATTGGTTGGAAACAGTGCTGGGGGCATACCTTGTAGCTAGGTCTTAGCACTGTCACCCATCTGAAGAAGTGCCACCATGATGCTTTAACTGGTATAATCACCAAGTATATTGCATGTCGCAGGAAAGGGAAAACCTTTACATAGGTGAGTAAAGAATGTGCAGATATACATTTGCCTACATTTAGGATTTTAGCTGACATTCCATTATCAGGTGAACTAAAACTTCTGGTAAAGTAGGGAAACGTTAATTTGTGATTAGCAGTTTCATATGCTCCTAATTTCATTATATATACAGTTATTAAAGTGGATTGTAACCTGTTTGTGTATGTCTATGTACTTTTTCTTTGTTTACAATAAACTTTTTCTGATTTAAAAAAAAAAAAAGTGGATTGTAAAGTCTAGTTTAAAAATAATAATATTAACCAAACATGTTATACCTCCCTCCTCTGTGCAGTTGGTTTTGGACAGAGCAGCCCGATCCTCCTCTTCTCAGGTCCCTGTTCTATTCAGACACAGAGCCCTACTCTGGTCCCCCTATCTCCCCTTATTGGCTAACTGACTTTAAATGACAGCTGCGGTAGCCAATGGTTCCACTGCTGTGTCTCAGCCAATCAGGAGGAGAGTCCCAGGTGACCAAGACACTTGTGGACATAGCTGGAAAGAGATGGGGCTCAGGTAAGTAATTAGGGGGAGCTGAGGGAGGCTGCTGCACAGAAGTTTTTTTATCTTAATGCATAGAATACATTAGGATAAAAAAAAAAACGTCTGCCTTTACAACTTCTTTAAGTATTCAAGCAAGAAAAATCATTTACTAGTCTGCATTTAGAATACATTACCTAAAAAGCTAAATTAAAAGCAGCATATATTTACATTTACATGCCTAAAAAATTTTAATTGACCAAGGCGAGCAAAAATTAGAAAATGAAGAAGAGAGAGGAGGCATGTGTTGCTATTTATAGCCTCTAATACTTTGTGCTTATCATAAAACATGAAAGCCTAAGGAGATGATATAACCTTCAGGGAATCTGCATATCTGCCAGCAGTCCTGGGGACTAATACCACAGAGAAACAGTCTACAAAGAGTATTCAGTCACGCCTTCTGTAAATATTATTTTAACCATTCCACCCCTTCCCCCCCCCCCTGCCCCCAACCTGTGCTGATTTCCGGATTATTTCTGCTTAAAATGGGTTGTAAAGTATTGTTTGTTTTAGTTTTTTTTTTTATAACAAACATGTCATACTTACCACCTCTGTGCAAGGGTTTTTCACAAAGTGGCCCCGATCGTCTTTTTCTGGGGTCCCTCTGCAACGCTCCTGGCTTCTCCTCTTTTCGAGTGTCCAACAAAGAAGCGATTTCTCTCGGGGCACTTATGCGGGCGCGCTCCCCTGTCCTGCTGCTGCGTCCATTGACACAGACAGCAGGACTCCACAGACAGCAGGAGCCCCAGCTACCACGTCATTGTATTTGATTGACTGATAGCAGCAGGAGCCATTGGCCCCCTGCTGCGAACAATCTATCCAATGAGGACACTGGCTGAAGCTGGTGTGCTTTTCCCCCCCATCGCTGAAAAGACTGGGTTCAGGAAAGTAAAAGGGGGGCTCGGGGGGGGGGGGAGCTGCAGTAAAGGAGGTTTTTTACCTTAATGCATAGAATTCATTAAGGTGAAAAACCCTGAGGGTTTACAACCCCTTTAATGTTTCTGTGTGTCATGTATAAAGACGAATGTCTATGGCAGACCTTGTGGTATAAAGTGAAACACTACCAGCTTCAGCCAAGCACATAAAAGTACCTAGTCAGCTACTTGAGGCATTGCCATTCTTGAAATGCAACATAAATAATTAAGCAAGGTCAAGATGACAAACCAGAATTCTTCTGTAAAACAGATGAACACATTAGTTATAGAATTAAAACATTATGCTTAAAGCAGACCAGTCTTCAAAACAAACCAACCAAAAAAAAAAAGGAGAAGAAGAAATAGTACAGAAATCTAAACCTGCATAAAGATTTTTTTTCTACATACTGCTCCTATGTACAAATGCTCATTAAAACACTAGTTACCATTCTCTACTTCAAAAGTGAACCTACTAAGACCCCATTCACACCTGAGCGTTTTGTAGCTTGAAGCCTCAAGCTACAAAACGCTGGAGGGGAAAAAATCTATTATTCTCTATGGAGATGGTTCACATCTCCACTCCAAAACGCCTGTTTCTGTTTTTTTACATGACACATGGTGACCTTTTGACCTGTACAAAAAAAAAAAATTGCCGTAAAAAAAGCTGCAAAATTGTGTGACTTTCTGCCTGAAAACACTATACTCAGGTATGAATGGGGCTTAAGGCCCATGTAGTTGTTACTGTTAGGGGGCGTGACTACCAGTGACACGTCACTGATCACCGTTCACGGAAACGGTGAGATCAGTGACATGTCACTAGGAAGAACAGGGAATGCCCTGTTTACAAAGGCATCCCCTGTTCTGCCTTTGCCGACCGCAATCGCGGGCCACCCGGGAACATCAAGTTCCTGGGACCCGCGAGGCACACAGCGGGTGCGCAAGGGACATACCGGTACTACTATTTGCCTGCCGTGCCATGTTGTCGACGTACATCTGCGTGCGGCGGTCAGCAACTGGTTAAAGTGGATGCAAACCAGATTCATGACATTTTAGCTGGGCACATAACAAAATACTGCAGATATCACTCTTCAAAAGCACCATGTCCTGTGGCTTTCTCCTGCTCTGTTCTGTTATCAGCCTGATAACTTCTGACAAATTCTCAATCACATGAGATAAAAGCAGGCTGAATTTTGTGTTGGGTAATTGATGCGACATGTGTTTTATCCCTTATCAATTGCGCGTTGCCAGTTGTTTTTATCATTAAATGTGAGATTTTATGGCACTTCGATGCACCCTCTGCTGTTCCTTTTTGCTGCTTTAGAGATTCCTTCAGTCTCTTGAGAAGCTGTGCCGAGTGTTGAAGGTCAGCTGAGTGATGAGCCACACATGGACTTCGTGAACTCTTTGCTGATCACCCATTTCAGAGGAGTTACTGTTTGACAGCTTGCACCACAATATATTGTGTTTATAATTTACAATTGTATCATGGTAGACAGAGAGTTAAATTACTTTTATCAGGTTGTGTGTGGTCATCTTAGCAGAATGTTAACTGTGGACAAAGACCATATTTAAGATACTCCTGTTCAAATAAAAATCTTTGTATAATATCCGAATGGAAACTGATCACCTGGCCTTCAGGAAAAAACTCAAGACCCACCTATTCTGAGGGTTAAACAGAAGGAAAATGGATGCCAAGCACCTTGAGGCGATTTAGTTCGCATTTGTAGCGCTATATAAGTAATTCACTCACTCATCATGATCAACCTATAGTACCACTGCATATACTTGCATTGCCTTCACTCCCCCTCCACCAAAAGCAACTTCCACTATGGGTCCTTTCACACGTGCGGACCGTTTTTTAGATCCGTTTTTTTATCATGAGTTGATCCGTTTTTCATCCGTTTTTTTTTTGGTTAGAACTTTTTTTTTTATTACATATTTTAATGAAAAACGGACGTTAGCGGATCGGATGTTAAACGGATCGTCCGCTAACGTCCGTTTTTCGTCCGTTCCGTTTTTTTGACGGAAGAAAAATAGGGTTTTCTTCCGTTCAAAAAAACGGAGCTTAACGGAGACGGACGTTAGCGGATGCGTGTGAAAGGGCCCATAGGAAAGCATTGCGGTCAAAAAACGGACGTCTAAAAACGGACAAACGGTCCGCACATGTGAAAGGACCCTTATACAGATGTAAATTGCTTCCCTTTCTCCCATGTGATAGAACTGGGGCTTGATTATTGTCCGCATGGCTAATCATTGTGTGGCGAATGCACACAAGTAGCAAAATGCACACACAACATTTTGCAGTTTATGTTCTACTACAGAATATTTCATGCACAGTTACATCACTTTCCCAATATAAAAAAATAAAGTGCAGATATTGTAATTTCTACCAAATTCTTGTGCTCACTTTATGACAATTACTATTCAGTTCTCACCAAGTAAAAAGTTGCCTACGCTCCCCTAAGATTAGGATAGAAAAGGCTATAATCGTTGTTTGCCGTCTGTGTTTTCAGAATATTTTTCTTCTGGTCTGACCCCAGTCACCTGGTCAGGATGCAAATGGAAATCTAAGGTTTCTTTCACATGGGCAGACCAACCAGATCTGCCTATTCGTTTTTTTTGGCGGACCTGGCCAGACCCTCCAATTATCTTCTATGAAGCGGAAGATGTAAACAGACATGTATCCGTTTATACCCACCAACATCCAATCCGATCCCACCATCCGTTTTGCGGAATCGTAAGGCAGTCAGGTGTAAATGGACCTGCCAAGTCCACCCCATATGGAAGGGGCCTAATTGGGATGTAAACCGTAATAAATTCTGAATTGTTTAAAACCTTTTGTTCTATTGGAAAAATTGTTTTTATTACGCTTCTGTGTCTCTGCTGGGGGATTACTTTTCACTTCCTGTTCAGTCAGGCAGGAAGTGAAATCCTCAAATGGAAACACAAACAGTTAACAGAAGTTCTAATGCTTCCAAGTGTTAAAGGGGTTTTAAACCCTCATGTTTTTTCACCTGAATGCATCCTATGCTGAGTCATACATTCGACGGCTATTGACGTTGAATGCTGGATTCGGGAGCGTGCCTGCAAGGTAACCCCCTGGGAAAGGCACTTATCTGATGCGGGGAAGAGCCGAGAAAGCCACCCAGGGACCCCAGAAGTCTGTGTTCGGGGCCACTCTGTGCAATGGAGGTAAGTATGATATGCTTGTTATTTAAAAAAAATAACCAAAGCTTTACAATATTTTTAACTAGAACTTCAATATCTAAACTCAAGAACAAAAATGTATTATATTGTGGCTTACCAGCTCTTAGATGTGATTTTTAAGGCCAAATACATTTTTTGCAAGTACACAAAAACAACCTCCTGGTCAACTCATAATTCCAGTGTTCTAGTAGCTTGCTGTGGATTGAACTGAAATCTCAAACAACGTTATCGCCATCTTCTGTTAAAGTATAACTAAAGGCACAGTTTGTTCCCCCAACTTTGGGTAGAGTGGAAAGGAATTAGTTTAGCAAATACAAACTGACCGGCTATTTCTGATTCAAGTCAGAATTCTGGATCTACATACATGTGGCGGATTTGTGCCCACATTAAAGTAACTGGATCAGCAAGGTCCAGGCAGCTTGTATTTTCATAAGAAGAGGTTAGCAAGGGCAGCCTGCGTGTTTATCTTAGCACAGGATTCCTTTAACTTTGAGCATTAACAATGAGAGGCCCCCTATTTATCCTCATACATTCCTGTAACAGGTTTTTAAAGCTTTATGTACAGTTTTAAACAGTTTACTGAGCGGCAAAAAAATTATTCAACCTGGACTTCCATTCACTCACTTTCCAGTGGTCCTTTCTCCGTGTTCGATTGCTCAGTTTCATCAAAGCGCCCCTGGGGGGTTTTTGGTTTTTTTAAAGCTGTTTTTTTAGTGTTGTTACTTTCCTGCGAGATACCGCTAGTAGATCTGACACAATTCCAGATGGCAGTATATGCTGTAAAGGAAAAAAAGACAAAACTAATAAAAATATTCATTCATTGTTTTATTTATTTGTATGTATGAAGCCAAAAAACTTTGAACATTGGACACATAAATGTATAACAATTTTTTTTTTTTTTTTAATGTCACAATGTAGAGTATAATATTTCCTATCATCTGTGACCAGTCTTGCCACACAGAGTTAATCCAGATCTGAGTAATCCTCTTTTAATGTTCAGTGAAAATGACCAGCCTTCCAGATAAAAACCTGCCTAAATAAAAAGTCAGTTTTCTCTCTCCTTGCTTTGAGTGACAGGTTATTTACATATCTAGCTTGGACATGTTTATCATATGTTATGTTTATCATAATATGAGGTGATTCACAGTATAAAAAGTGAGAAATCCACCCCTCCCCCACATAACACACCCTGGTAATATACAATGAACTTTGGATCACCTCATGTTATGATAAACATAACATATGATAAACATTTCCAAGCTAGATATGTAAATAACCTGTCACCCAAAGCAAGAAGAGAGAAACAGACTTTATAATTTGGCAAGTTTTTATCTGGAATTCTGTTAATTTCCACTGAACATTAAAAGAGGATTACTCAGCGCTGGATTAACTCTGTGTGGCAAGACTGGGCACAGATGATAGAAAATCTTATACTCTACATTGTGACATCAAAAGAAAAAAAAATTTGGGGGTTTACATCCACTTTAATGAAATAAAACAAATAGAGGGAGTGGAAAAGGGTAAATGGAGACTTTTATCAGAGGTTTCGATCCACATATGCCTAAATTGTTTGCCCTCGTCCTTCATAGAAGATGTAAGGTCCTGTATGGTCTTTTATTCTCGTAAACCACTTTGCAACCGTAGGAGGGAGAAGTTATTCCATAGGGGAGATATACACACACCTTAGCTGTGTTAACCAGTTAAGGACCCCCGCACGCCTATGTACGTCCACAACATGGCTCGTACAGGCACAAGGGCGTAAATTTACGTCCTCGCCTTAGTGCGGTTCGGGGGTCCCATCGGGACCCCCTCCGCGGCGTGCGGCGGTCCCCCTGGCTCTGGGAGCGATCGCCGACGAGCGGGGCGGATGTCCGTGTTTTGCCCCCCCCCGCGATCGCTCCCAGCCAATGGGAGCGCGCTCCCAGCCTGTCACTTCCTCCTCCTGTGTTTACACAGGAAGGAGGAAATGATGTAATCTCTCATCGCAGCGCTGTTTCCCAGCGCTGCTGATGAGAGAAGACATGCCAAGTAAGTGTGCACCAACACAACACTGACACACACTCACATAGGCATATTAACCCCTTGTGATCGCCCCCCCCACCCCCCTGTCACAGTGTTACTGAATGCAGTGATTTAATCACTGCATTTAGTGTCAGTGTGACAGGCACTGTAAAAAACAGTTAGTGTTAGGTTCAGGATAGCCCCCCCAGCCCCCCTAATAAAGTTTTAACCCCTGATCACCGCCCTAGTTAACCCTTTCACTCCCTATTGCCAGCGTCACTAAGCGATCATTTTTCTGATCGCTGTATTAGTGTCGCTGTTCCCGCTAGGTAGCTATTTTTTTTATTACGATTTTTTTTTTTTACTAAAGACATGTGGCTAAATAAATTTTGGCCTAAATGTTTTACTAAAATTTAGTTTATTTGATTTTTTTTATAACAAATAGTAAAAAAATAGTGATTTTTTTCAAAATTGTCGCTCTATTTTAGTTTATAGCGCAAAAAATAAAAATCGCAGAGGCGATCAAATACCACCGAAAGAAAGCTCTATTTGTGGGAAGAAAAGGACGCAAATTTTGTTTGGGAGCCACGTCGCACGACCGCGCAATTGTCTGTTAAAACGACGCAGCGCCGAATTGTAAAAACACCTTGGGTCATTTAGCAGCGTAAGTGTCCGGGTCTTAAGTGGTTAAGGAAGTGAATGAGCAGAAAATATTTGTAGTCATTCCCATTGGAATAAGAAAACCTGTGTGGTGTGTCCTGTCTTTCTAGCTTGTCTCATTGCTAAGAAAGCTTGACAGCTGACCCCACTGTACTAGCAACCAGGAATGTTGAGCTGCAAGAGCTTCCTAAATCTTAACAAATAAGAACACTGATCTGGACCTGATTTGTGTCATACATTTGTGAACACAGCCAAGACCTGCACCAGGAGTTATACATGAAAGCTGTAAATCATGAAAAAGCATCTGTTACTGCAATACTCACCTTCAATCCAAAGTACTTCTTTTCTGCCAGTAGAGGTGTGGAGTCTTTTAGGCTGATACGGCAGATAGCTGCAGTAGTATGGCTGACTGTGCTTTTTGAACAGTAAAGAACAATGAGGGGGTGGAGGCACTGGAACTGTTGTTGGCCACAGACACCTCCCTGATGCAGCAGGGAGCCAAAAGCATAGATATAAAAAAAATTGTCCGGAGTTCCACTTTAAGAACAAGGACTCTTTATTGAATAAGGCTGACCACAATTTTCTGTTTTAAATACCAGCTTGCCAGAGCTCTTCTCTGAGATCATATTAATGAACAGTTTGTGTATGCTGAAATACATTTCTGTTGATTAGTAACTGATCATCGGAATTGGTAATCAAATTAAAAACCCGCTAAAGGCAGATGCAGCTATAATTGCACACCTGTTTCTACTTTTATCTACCAATTGATCAGAATCAACATGGGCGCCAGACTGATGCACCATACACAGATGTGGTCATTAAGACACATATGGGGGAAAATAACAAAGCCAACATGAAGCTAAAGGAACATGGAAAAAAAAAAATTCTATATGCGTTTTATGGGATGAATAATTAAATGGGTTGTAAACCTTCATTTTATTCCTAAAATAAAATATGTGTTATACTTACCTGCTTTTTGCAATGGTTTAAACAGAGCAAACCTGTACCTCCTTTTCTGGGGTTCCCTGATGGTGCTTTCTGATCCTCCTCTTCTCCGAGTGCCCCCATAACAAGCAGCATGCTATGAGGGTATTCATGCAGGTGCGCTCCCCAGCTGGGCTATGTACGTCTATAAACACACACTGCACAGATAGGCTCTACCCTCCGCTCCCTTTTCACAGGATTTGATGAACAGCAGCAGAAGCAAATGGCTCCTACTGCCGTCAGAGCCTCCTGTGAATACGGGAAGAGGGGAGAAGAAATGCTGCAGATGGGACAGGGCTGGATTGCAAGAAGTCTCAGGTCAGTTTTAAGGGGGGGGGGGGGCTACTATTAAAAAATGTTTTTTTACCTTAATGCAGAGAATGCATTAGGGAATTTGCAGATAAAAAAAAATGTGCATTTAATACTTTTTTTGTAGGAGCCTGTAAAGCATTGCACCAGCAATCAGCAAATCACAGGTACAATGCAGGGCTCCTGCAGACTGTCAGTGTTAGCCGTCTGCCTCTACCTCATATGGACAAGCAGTTACACACCAATTTATTTTAGGTATATGACCAAGTAATTACCAGTTAAATGAGTGCAGTGCTTAACCACTTAAGGACTGCCTCCTGCACATTTACGTCGGCAGAATGGTACAGCTGGGCACAAGCACGTACAGGTACGTCCTCTTTAAGTGCCCAGCCGTGGGTCGCGGGCACGCTCCCACGACCTGGACCAAAGCTTCATGACATGCAGACCCGATCGCCGCTGGAGTCCCGCGATCGGTCCCCGGAGCTGAAGAACGGCAGCATCGATCGCGTGGTCCCTTTTATAGGGAAACACAATCGATTACGTCACACCTACAGCCACACCCCCCTACAGTTAGAAACACAGATGAGGTCATACATAACCCCTTCAGCGCCCCCTTGTGGTTAACTCCCAAACTGCAATTGTCATTTTCACAATAAACAATGCATTTTAAATGCATTTTTTGCTGTGAAAATGACAATGGTCCCAAAAATATGTCAAAATTGTCCGTAGTGTCCGCCATAATGTCGCACACGGAAAAAAAAAAAAAACGCTGATCGCCGCCATTAGTAGTAAAAAAAAAAAAAAATTTATAAAAATGCAATAAAACTATCAAATATTTTGTAAACACTATAAATGTTGCGCAAACCAACCGATAAACGCTTATTGCGATTTTTTTTTTTTACCAAAAATAGGTAGGATAATAGGTATTGGCCTAAACTGTGGAAAAATAAATTGTTTTAGATATTTTGGGGGATATTTATTATAGCAAAAAGTAAAAAATATTGAATTTTTGTCAAAATTGTCGCTATATTTTTGTTTACATGCAAAAAATAAAAACCGCAGAGGTGATCAAATACCACCAAAAGAAAGCTCTATTTGTGAGAATAAAAGGACGCCAATTTTGTTTGGGAGCCACGTCGCACGACCGGGCAATTGTCTGTTAAAGCGACGCAGTGCCGAATCGCCCCCTGTGAAGCCCCGAAAAGGATTTGCCCCCCTGTGCTATAAACAAAAAAAAAGGGACTGACAATTTAAAAAAATATATATATATATATATATATATATATATATATATATATATATATATATATATATATATATATATATATATATATATATATATTTTACTTTCTGCTATAATACATATCCAAAAAAATATATAGAAAAAAAAATGTATTCATCACTTTAGGTTAATATGTATTATTCCACGTTATTTTGTTAAAAAAAAATTAAATAAAATCGCAATAGGCGTATATTGGTTTGCGCAAAAGTTATCGCAATTACAAACTATGGGATAGATTTAGGAACTTGCAAAAAAATTGTCCCAATGGGGCTTTGAAGCAGCTAATGTGAAAAAATATAAGGGAATGCAACGTCTATAGTAAAAGGTTTTTATTACAAAAATTGTGATGACATAAAAAAAAAATTGATGTACAAGGAATGAGTTGCGGCAAGATAGCACAAGTTTAAAATAACCATACAGTTTCATGATATGACAGTGTAATACATAGCCTGGGATATGGCTAGCATGTACTATTACTAACGCGTTTCGACCAGTCGTCTTCTTCAGAGGATTTTTAATAGTCGTAGCTCCCGATCACAATCCCCAAACGCCGCCGCACCCCAGGAATGACACCATCCGTAGTTGCATACGGCCACCCTCGGATGGTGTCATTCCTGGGGTGCGGCGGCGTTTGGGGATTGTGATCGGGAGCCTTGCAGAGTCGGACCATCTTTTCCCATAGCCACATCGGACCTCTGTCTGGACCTTCCATACCCTTGTTTCTTGGTAAATATGCTGATGACTTTTTGATGATTTTCTCATTTAAATAATCTACACCTAAACTACTTTCCCTTGTCTTCTTCCCTTTTGGGTCTGGGATCACCCCCCTTTAGGGTGTGGACCCCACAGGGAACACACAGACGAGACAATTTATGTATATATTTATTCATGTAATTAATCTTTTTCAGCTATGACTATTAAAAATCCTCTGAAGAAGACCGACTGGTCGAAACGCGTTAGTAATTTGTACATGCTTGCCATATCCCAGGCTATGTATTACACTGTCATATCATGAAACTGTATGGTTATTTTAAACCTGTGCTATCTTGCCGCAACTCATTCCTTGTACATCAATTTTTTTTTTTATGTCATCACAATTTTTGCAATAAAAACGTTTTACTATAGACGTTGCATTCCCTTATATTTTTTCACATTAGCTGCTTCAAAGCCCCATTGGGACAATTTCTTTGCATATAAATCGGGGTGTGCAGCCATTTCTATCCACCCATAGGCCTGTCTCTTTTTTCTAGATTTAGGAACTTTTTTTTTTATTATTATTGTTTTTACTGGTAATGGCAGCAATCTGCAACTTTTATCGCGATTACGGCGGACAAATCCCCACTTTATGGGGACCAGTGACATTATTACATGGATCAGTACTATAAAAATGCACTGATGAATGTCATTGGTAGGGAAGGGGTTAACACTAGGGGGCAAGCAAGGGGTTAAATGTGTTCCCTCAGCGTGTTCCAACTGTAGGTGGGGGAGTGGGCTGCCTGGGACATGATAGAAATCTGCCGTTTCCAGTGATCGGGGACAGCAATCTCTGCGATGTCCCCTCACAGAACTGGGTACCTCCTTGTTTAGACCCCTTTCACACTCTAGCGGTTTGCAGGTGCTATTGCGCTAAAAATAGCGCCTGCAAACTGACCCTAAACAGCTGCTGCTGTTTCTCCAGTGTGAAAGCCAGAGGGAGCGGTGCGCTAGCAGGATGGGAAAAAAAAGTCCTGCTAGCCACATCTTTGGAGCGGTGTGTATACCGCTCCTGTCTATGGAAATCAATGGGACATCGCGGCTATACCGCTGAAAATACGCCACTGCAGAGGTGCATTGCCGGTGCTCTGCCAATATGGTTCCGGCTATCAGGATGGTTCCTGTAAGGACTGCACAGGTGCAATCCTTGCCAATGGAAATCTCGGAACCTTGGCCGGCATCCAGGGCGACGTAGAATTTAAGGAAAGTGGCCAGTTGGCCTCACGTCCTCGCTTCACTCGGACGGATCGCTCGGCCTCCTGGCTCTTTTTTTTAACATCCTCCAATCCACGAGGATGTTAAGGAATGAGCCTGGATGCCGGCCGAGGTTCTGAGATTTCCGTCGGCAAGGATTGCACCTGCGCAGTCCTTACAGGAACCATTGGGATAGGGGAACAATACCAACAAGTCACCGGTGGTTTTAACCCGTTCTCGGCTGCTAGCGGCTGAATAGTGCCACAAAATTAGCAGTAAAGTGCCGCTAAAAATAGCGGCGCTTTACCGCCACCACGCCTCCCGTCCCAGTGTGAAAAGGGGCCTTACGAAGGCAGATTAATGTTCTGCCTCTGTGTAAGCTCCCGCAATCTCACATGGACAGACTAACGTATGGGTATGCCGGTTTGCGCAAGAGAGCAGACCTGCCGCAGCTGGTCAGCAAGTGGTTAACACGCTTTCCTTTGGGCCACATTCACATCTCTGCATTTTCTTTTGAAAGGGTCACTAACTTTTTTTTTTCCATAGCAGGTTAGGTTTTTCATTCCTTCAAATGGAAACAGTAAAAAACACACACAGTGCCGATTTCTCCTCTAAGACAAGACTCCTCCCAAAAAGACAAAAACGCATCAAAAAAAGTTTGTGGGGGAAAAAAAACACACACACCTGGAAAACACGCATCAACTGCAAGCTGCATAGGTGACGTGAACAAGACCGCCATGGAAATCACAACTACTCCTAGCACATGTGTAACATGCATTGTGGATTTGGCACATAGAAAGTGCATTGACATTTGTTTCCCTCCTTATAGAACAGTGTATATGACATGAGCAGTAATCCAATTACCATGGCAGTAAGGAAATGTTATTAGTGATGTCCATATGTGTGCAGCCTGCCCCCAGCCTCCATTACACAACAATCATCACACTGTACAGAGTATGGAGCAGACACACGCATACTGCAGCTCTGCACAGCAACCAATCAACTTTTTATTGTCAAACTGAAGTTGGAAGCTGATTGGTTATCAGATTTTAGGAGAAATGTGAACAGGCTTGTATGTAAAGTGAACCCTTCTCCTGGAAGGCACGTAGGACGGAATACACACATACATAAAATATACAATAAAGAAGCCTTTAGTGTGGTGAGGTGTGCGCCCAGAACTAGAACTCACACTGCCAGGGCCGCGCAGCCAAGCGCTCATTTATCACAGCCCGGACACACCGACTCACAGCACTCATCCTTCTCTGTCAATGACCTCCAACCCCGCTACTTCCTGGGTCTGGGGCCAGCCCATGCTTCCTGCTCATTGGATGACGAATGCTGCCTTCGAATTGGCTGGCGTACCCTGCCTCTGGGTGTCTGCGGACAGTTCATGTTGCCCGCTGATTGGTCGAGGAGCGCTGTTATCTCATTGGTTTGCGTTCCGCTACTCCTCTATTCTGCGTGGCTGAGGCAAGCCCTAGCTGCCCGCTGACTGGATGATGTTTGTTGCAATGTGATTGGTTGTACAGTGCAGAGCTTTTTTTTGTTCTTTGTATATGAATGATCATAATACTATACCAGCAGGATCATCTCATGTCTGGATAATAGGGGTCGCTGGAAACTGGGGATGGGAATAATGCCAGCCACATCCTGTGCTAGATAGGAAACGACATTATCCATTGTATCATGCTTTCTTCTCTTCCATGTGCCTGGAATTAGGAACACGTCATAATAATTGGTTTATACACTATATGTGGTGTAATCTTTCCTGGGAAGAGGTGTAGAATCAACCACTACCTGTTTTCACTACATTGGCAAGAAAATCCGTCACTTTTTGAATGCTTTTTGATGATGTTGGACATTTAAACCAACAGCTAGAGCGCTGTTTATCATTTTGGACTATTTTGTTCTATAGGTGATCCTGATTTATTTATACACTATATTACCAAAAGTATTGGGACACCTTTACACTTAGAATCCATTCAGATAAAAAAAAAAAACTTCTATGTATTAAGATAAACAGCTTTCTGTGTGCAGCCGCCTCCCTAATACATACAGGAGCCCCATCTCGATCCCGCGATGTTGCAGATGTGTCTCTCCCTCCTTTTTGGCTGAAACAGCAGCAAAGAGCAATTGGCTCCCGCTTAGGGTTACCCCCTGTCCGGTATTCACCTGGACAGTTTGGGTTTGGAATCATTTGTCCAGGTTTCAGACAACCCGGAACTCGGACACATTTTTTTCAGCAGGGTTGCTCTGGCTGCAGTTGTCTAAGCTGAGAGTTTCCGTTACCCTCTCATTCCCACTGGCCAAAGCCAGCATTATCAATCCACCCCCCCCCCCCCCCCCAAACACACAGGGAGAGGAGAGAGGGCACCTCTTCCTCCCCCCCACAACTCATTGTCTGCCCGCCTCAGAAAAGGAAAGTGGGGGCCGGAAATTTGAAGTCCAGCAGCCTCAGATACATCTGGATGAGAGGTGCTGACTGCAAAGGGGTAAGTGAGCTCACCATCTATCTCTGTCTGTGACTGAAGTCTCCCCCCTCCCCCACCCCTTGTCTCTGAGAGGGTACACTAAGGTAAATCAGCGTTCTCAGAGCCACCCTTACTTCAAAATCCCTCCTCTTCGTACATCAGAGGTCTCAGTGTCCTTCCCAGAGCATCCCTTATGTTAGAGTCCCCAGAGTTCTCCCTTACATCAGAGTCTGCAGCACTCCCCCTTACGGGAGTCCACAGAGTTCCCCTTTTACATTTGAACTCGCAAAAAGGACCCCTTGTTATTAACTTCATATGATTAGGAATGTTATTTAATAGCAAAATATATGTATAGTTTATATTATAAAAAAATTGCTGTGCACTGCTAAAGTGTTAAATATTCATGGCAGCAGAGTACCTTTTCTTTAAGTCAAGCCCAAATTCAGTGAGCCAATGAGTAGAGAGAGAGAGAGAGAGGGGGGGGGATGGGACGAGGCTGCAGCTCCATGTCTGAATGGACACAGGGAGCTGTGGCTCAGGTGCCCCCATAACAGGCTGCTTGCTGTGGGGGCGTGCAATAGGAGGGAGGGGCCAGGAGCACCGAAGACTAAAAAAGGAGGAGGGTCTGGCCAAAACCATTTCACAGAGCAGGTAAGTATGACCTAAACAAGACATTACAATCACTTTAATGGCATCCCAGTCTTATGCCTCGTAAATACAATCTGATTGTTGGCCAACCGAGCATCTACATTTTTGTCCAAAAGGCGTTGCCTGGATCGTGTCTTGCATACCAACGGTACACAATTGACAGCCAACAAACACAAAGATTTGGTCCCCTTCTGCTAATTTTGTGTTTGGTGAGCATTGATTCTGAGCATGCATGTTTGTATGTTCGATGTACTGACGATACAAAAATCAGGCAACAGACCATTGTCCACCGAAAATTTCCTAGCCTACCATCCAACAATTGTCAGAAGGCGCGTACCAATGGTCAGATTGTAAGACAACAGTCGGTCAACAGACAACCCCCTGCCAACAATCGGATTGTGTGTACGAGGCTTAAGTCTGTGGGGTTCAATATTGAGTTGGCCCATCCTTTGCAGCTACAACCGTTTAAGTCTTCTGGGAAGGCTGTTCTCAAGGTTGAGGAGTGTGTCTATGGGAATGTTTGACCATTCTTCCAGAAGCGTATTTGTGAGGTCAGGTACTGATGTGGATGAGAAGGCCTGGCTCACAGTCTCCACTGTAATTCATCCAAAGATGGATGAGCCATTTTAATAATGAACCCTACGGACTAAGACTGGGATTTCATTAAAGCAAATTGAAGGACGAAAACTGGACAGCCGCACTCCGAAATCGCTTAAAATAAGTTGTCTTTTATTTTTCAACTGTACACACAGTCACTGCAACCAACAAAATACAGTATGGCCGACGCGTTTCGCACTTACAATCAGTGCTTAGTCATGACTAAGCACTGATTGTAAGTGCGAAACGCGTCGGCCATACTGTATTTTGTTGGTTGCAGTGACTGTGTGTACAGTTGAAAAATAAAAGACAACTTATTTTAAGCGATTTCGGAGTGCGGCTGTCCAGTTTTCGTCCTTCAATTTGCTATCATTAGCATTGCCAGCACCTTGGTGGTTCAACAACCCTTGATTGCACACGGGGCTCACCTGGAGCGGTGAGAAATTTGTCTGTTTGTCTAATCTGGGATTTCATTAAAGTTCTTGCGCACATAAGGGGAGGTGTCCCAATACTTTTGGCAATATAGTGTATGTAGATAATGCAGGCTTATCCAGGCAATTTGGCAAAATATATCTGCCAAGCCGATCACGCAGTAGTGTAAAGCCGCGTACACATGACCATTTTTCATGTCATGGGAAAAAAACATTTTTCTCGACGTGATTCTTGTCAAGCCTGCTTTGCATACACACGATCGTGAAAAAAAAATGCTTGAGCAAAGCGCGGTGATGTACAACACGTACGATGGCACTATAAAATGGAAAATTGTATACTCACCTTTCCGTAATTTTCCTTTCCTGACGCACTGGGTTGTGACTCCGCCCCCACAACCTGACAGGATTGGTTAGCTATAAATTTGATTAGGAGACACTCGGCATCATTCTCCGTATATATCATCATTGAACAACAGGGTGGGCAGTTGTGTGCTGCCATGAAGATGCGTCAGGAAAGAAAAATTACGGAAAGGTATATACAATTTTCATTTTTCTGACGCATCATGGCAGCACAACTGGGAAATAACTTGCCAGGAATATTCGTGGAATATTCGCAGAATATTGCATATTGTATTGCTCGCGGCGAATATTCCATGAATTCGATATTTTCAAATGCAAAAAAATTCGCAATAAAATTCAATAGGAAATTCGCAATTTTTTTTTTTTAAAAATCACGAATATTCGATATTAACGAAAGGTGATTTCGCTTTTTTTTATATAAAATATACGAAATTCGTAAATTCGAATATTCGTGATATTTTATAAAAAAAAAAAAAAATCGCGAAATTTCCATTAGCGATTCGCATTAGCGAAAATTCATGCAAAAATTCGCAATTTTTTTTTTTTTTTTTTTTTATAAAATATCACAGATATTAACGAATATTCGCGAATATTCTTCGAAATATTTGCGAAATATTGCGAAATCGAATATGGCGTATTCCGCTCATCACTACTCGCCAGTCGGGAGGGTTCAATGAAAAGTATTTATTTCCTAGAGAGCAGAAGAATTGGCCCTGAAGATAGATCTGCCAAATTCAGCTGTAGCCAAAAGAGCTGCGTCCACTCTGTAGTGGGAGATGAAGGTATGCCTGGATGACCAGATTGCCGCCCTGCAGATGGTTTCTGACGCGACCCCGCAATATGCTGCCCAGGAGGTCGCCACTGCCCTGGTTGAATGCGCTCTGATGCCTTCCGGAATCTCCCGCTGTAGAGTATGCCTTTCCTATAGCCTTGACTAGCCAAGAGGCGATGGTCCGGGAAGTGGCTGCCTAGCCTCGCCTGGCTCCGTGACGTATAATCAGGAGGGCGTCAGTTGACCGAAGGTGGACGGTAGCGGACAGGTAGCTGGAAATTGTAGACTTAATGTCCAAGGCATGAGGCTCACCAACTTCGTTAGTAAGGCATGGCAAGATGATGTCCTGACCGTAGTGGAAGGCCGAGGAAACTTTGGGGAGGAAACGATGAGAAGGCTTCAACACCACCCTGTCTGGCAGAAAAACGAAATATGGTTCTTTGGACATGAGAGCTTGTAGCTCCGACACTCTCCTAGCTGAAGCTATAGCAATGAGGAAGGACAGTTTTAGGGTCAGGTCCCATAAGGAGATTGAGCTGAGTGGGAAGAAAGGTGGATTGGATAGTGCTTCTAGAACCAGTGAAAGGTCCCAGGCCGGAAAGGATGGTCTTCTTGGGGGCCTGATCTTTACACAGGCCTGCATGAACTGGATAATTAACCACTTAAGACCCGGACCAATACGCTGGCAAATGACCCAAGGGGTTTTTGCGATTCGGCACTGCGTCGCTTTAACAGACAATTGCGCGGTCGTGCGACGTGGCTCCCAAACAAAATTTGCGTCCTTTTTTTCCCACAAATAGAGCTTTCTTTTGGTGGTATTTGATCACCTCTGCGGTTTTTATTTTTTGCGCTATAAACAAAAATAGAGCGACAATTTAAAAAAAAATGCAATATTTTTTACTTTTTGCTATAATAAATATCCCCCAAAAATATATAAAAAAAACATTTTTTTTCCTCAGTTTAGGCCGATACGTATTCTTCTACATATTTTTGGTAAAAAAAATCGCAATAAGCGTTTATCGGTTGGTTTTCGCAAAATTTATAGCGTTTACAAAATAAGGGATAGTTTTATTGCATTTTTATTAATTATTTTTTTTTTACTACTAATAGCGGCGATCAGCGATTTTTTTCGTGACTGCGACAATATGGCGGACACTTCGGACAATTTTGACACATTTTTGGGACAATTGTCATTTTCACAGCAAAAAATGCATTTAAATTGCATTGTTTACTGTGGAAATGACAGTTGCAGTTTGGGAGTTAACCACAGGTGGCGCTGTAGGGAATGTGTGCCCTAATGTGTGTGTTTACAACTGTAGGGGGGTGTGGCTGTAGGTGTGACGTCATCGATCGCGTCCCCCCTATTACAGGGATGACGCGATCGATGCTCCGGCCACAGAGAAGCACGGGGAAGCCGTGTGTACACACGGCTCTCCCCGTTCTTCCGCTCCAGGGACGGATCGCCGCACTGCAGCGGCGATCGGGTCCGCGAATCCCGCGGTCCGAGCTTCGGACCGGGTCGCGGGCACGCGCCCGCGACCCACGGCTGGGTACTAAAACCAACGTATATATACGTTGATGTGCCCAGCCGTGCCATTCTGCCGACGTAAATGTGCAGTAGGCGGTCCTTAAGTGGTTAAAGGGTGCAAGGCCCATCTAGTGCCAGTTTTTGCAGACAGAGCGGAGATCTGTACTTTTAGGGTGCTAGAGCTTAGGCCCTTGTCAACTCCCGTCTGTAGGAACTCTAGGACCTGGTAAGGATCCGGCAAGATGTGATTCCAACCTTTAAGTTGTGCCAAGTGGGTGAACTTTTCCCAAATTTTGGTGTAAACAGTGTTTGTAGAGACCTTCCTGGCCTGCATCAAAGTTGCTATAACTGCCTGGGAACATCCTTGTTCCCTTAATCTAGCCCTCTCAACCTCCAGGCTGTGAAGTGGAGCCTGTCGGGGGCTGGATGGAGGAACTGACCTTGGTGTAGTAGGTCTGGTGATGCTGGTAGATGGATCGGAGGTCGGGTATTGAGTTGTAGGAGAGTTGTGAACCACGACCTCCTTGGCCAGAATGGTACTACCACGATTACTGTGGCTGATGATCTTCGGAGTCGGCATAGAAATCTCGCTATCAGGGGAGTCGGGGGAAAGACGTACCCCAGGTTGAAGTCCCATGGGTGGAGAAGGCAATCTGTCCCCTCCGCTGTCGGAAAGGGCACTCTGGACAGAAATCTTGAGCACTTGGTATTGGCTGGTGTTGCTGCCAGGTCGATCTCCGGAATCCCCTAGGCCTCCGTCAGAATAGAGAACTCCCGGACTCGGAGGAGCTATAGGTCTGAATCCCCTGAGATTGAGAGGCTGCGTCCACCAAAGAAGATAGAGTTGCACCTGGCTGGGAATATTGATGGGTTGGTGCATTGAGACTCCGTCCCATTGTCTGAGAAAGGTGTTCTGTAAGGATCTCATTTGCCACTGGGACCACTGGATCATAGGTATAGTTGAAGACATAGAGCCCAGCATGCTGAGGCAGGTTCTGGCTGACGTGGATCTGGATGATAGTAGACCTTGTACCTTCCGAGCTAGGGGTTCCACCTTTTCTAGGGGCAGTTGCACCCTGTTCTGTTTCGTGTCCAACTCTGCTCCGAGGAATGTCATCACTTGTAAAGGTTGGAGGCTGCTCTTCTGCCAATTGATTAACCACCCGAAGCTCTGAAGGGTCGAGATTAGGATCTTCCGCTGGAGGAGGAGAGTTTCTCGATTTGCCGCCAAGAGCAGTATGTCGTCCAAGTAATGATGAACCCGCAAGCCCCTCTTCCTGAGGAGTGCTATGAGCGGGAGGAGGACTTTTGTGAATGTTCTGGGTGCCGAAGAGATGCCGAAGGGTAGGCATCGGAACTGGAAGTGGTGTTGGCTGATGGAAAAGCGAAGGTACTTGTGAAAAGCGGGGTGAATTGGCACGGGAAGGTAAGCGTCTGACAGGTCGATAGACAGCATCCAATCTCCTAGGTTCACTGCTAAAAGGATAGACTGGAGACTTTCCATCTTGAAAGCCTCTATCTGGATTCTCTTGTTGAGGCGTTTGAGGTCCAATACGGGGCGAAGATCCCCTGACTTCTTTCGCACCAAAAATAGAGGGGAATAAAAGCCCCTGCCCCTTTGGTGAGAAGGAACTTCCACGACTGCCTCCTTCCGGATTAGATCTGAGACGTATTGAATGAGAAGCTTCCTCTTGTTTAGGGAAGAAGGAATTTTGGTGGGTTGGAAGACCCTGTGAGGCAATGCCCCCATGAAGTTCCACCTGTGGCCTAGTTTGATCGTGGAAAGGGCCCATGGGTCTTCTATGTGCTCTGACCAAACTTGCGCGAAATTCCTGAGCCTGGCGCCCACCTGAGCTGGGTGGGCAGGCAAGCTTTCAAAAGGACTTTTGTTGGTCCCCTGTGGAAATGGCCTTGGTCTTCTGAGCCCTAGCAAAGGGGGGACGAGTAGTTCTCCCATCTCTTCTGAATTCCCTGCCTGGACGATAGGCTCTGGCTTCTCTGTATCTATCAGGCAGATTACGCCTGAAGGTAGGCCCTCTCTGGGGCCTGGGCCTCCTGTCAGAGGGGATAAGCCCTGACTTTCCTCCCGTAACTTTGGAGATTGCCGAATCTAATTTTGCGCCAAACAGGTTTACGCCATCATACAGTATTTTACACCAGTTGGATTTAGAGGTCGCATCGGCGACCTAGGGCTTCAGCCATAGGGCTCTGCGGGCCATTACCGAAGCAAACGTGAAACGGGCCGAGGAACGAATGACATCTACTGAGGCTCCTGCCACAAAGTCCCCCGCTAGCCTGATCTCTTATAATGAGGATATCACTTCCTCCTGATCAGTGCCCTCCAGGAGAGCCCTCTCCGCGTTGGCTGCCCATGTGGACATGGCCCTGGCAACAGCAGCTGTGGCAATAGCTGGTCTACACGCTCCCCCTGCTGAAGAGTAAGCTTTCTTCAACTCCAAGTCCATCTTGCGGTCAAGGACATCTCGGAAAGAGACCGCGTCCTCTATTGGTAAACTGACATGCCGGGCGAGCCGCATCAGGGAAGAGTCAACAACGTGAGCGTTAATAAGGGAAGAAACCTTAGACTCCATTAGAGGGTATAGCTTAGCGAATTTATTAGAGAGACCAGGTCGTTTATCAGGCTTTTTCCCACTCATCTTTAATGAGATCCTGCAATTCCTCTATGAAAGGAAACAGTTCGGGGTCCTTCCTTAATTCGGGGAAATATTTCCCAACCTTCGGTTCTGCTACGGGGGTTCCTCCCAGCCTATGGTCTCCTTAACAGAGCGTGCAAAGGGTTCAACTAGGCTGAAGTCAAATCCCGATCTCATCTCATGCTCCTCATGGTCGGACAGGGTCCCCGCTAGCTGGGCGTTAAGGGCCGTAAGCTGATGAGGTGCCAGGGGTGGGATCATCACAGGCCAGAGGGGCCATAGTCCAGCTTGATCCCCGAACCGGCTCTCGAGCAAGGTCTGTAGCTGTCCTGGCATTCACCTCTGTCTCTCCGACAGCCTCTTTAAGACAGGTGCGACAGGCTAATTTCCCTGGCAATGCAATAGCACTGCATACCCAGCAGGCATTAGCCTCAGGACGGGCATGGTGGTGTTTGTGGTGCAATGAGGGGGACCGTCTCCGGTGAGACCTGCTGTGGCGGGATCGGCTGCGGCGTGATCGGCTATGCCTAGACCAATGGTAGCGGGAGGAAGATCTTGATCGGCTTCTGCGGGATCTCCTGCTTGATGTATGCCTGGATCTCTACCTGCGTCGTGGGCTTGCATCTGTGGGCCTGGTGGGACTGCAAAAAAAAAGGCAGTGCTTAGTGGCTGGCTCTCTTTGTCCCTTCACTACTTACCCCTATGACGGCCTCCATACCTAGTTTGTTGGCAGTGGTCTGCTAGGGCAGTGGGCTCCATGAAGTGCACAGAGACAGCAGTAGGAAGCAGCAGCTGGAGGAGGCAAAAGGGTGAAAAAAGGGTTAGACAAGGTGAGAGGATTAGATGTTCCAAGAAGGGAGAAGGACCTTAGTTACCTGGGGCGAAAATTCCTGGTGGAATTAGGGCAGAGCAGCAGCTTAGGGAAGGAAAAGGAAAAGTTCCCATTTAAATCTGGTGCCGCCGCCGCCGCCGCGGCGCTGATGATGTAATCGCGCATGCGCAGTAGCGTCGCGCGCGGCCCGACGCCATCTTGGATGAGGGCAGAGGAGACTGCCGACATAACTCCGCTGCGCGCATGCGCAGAGCGGCCGGGGGGGGCGCGGCGGAGCGGAGGGACAACATAGCCCAGCAAGCCTGCTGAATACAAAAGGTAAAAAAAAAAAAAAGAAAGGCTGGAAGGGAAATGGAATATAAACAGACAGCACACTGGAGGGATGCTGCAATGAAGATAAGGGGAGCCACTGCCAAATATAAGCTCATTTAGAGCTTGTGAAAAGCCAGGTATTGCAGGGATTTAACCCCCGAGACCACCAGAGCGGGGCTCCCCCCATAAAGCTCTATTAGAGACTGTACAGGGGGGACTTCCAAACAGGAGCGGCTGAACCTGCTGGGGCGATAGCGGTAGGAGGCAAGCTGTACGTCCGTCCTGTTCAGGTGAGGATAAAAAAAAGAGAATGATGCCGGGTGTCTCCTAATCAAATTTATAGCTAACCAATCCTGTCAGGTTGTGGGGGCGGAGTCACAACCCAGTGTGTACTGCCATGAATGCATCAGGAAAGGGGAAGTTCCATTTGGATGGCGCCACCCTTTGGGCTGCTTTTGCTGATTTCGTGTTAGTAAAAGTTTGGCGAGAGACGATTCGTGCTTTTCAGTCTGTTACAGCGTGGCGAATGTGCTATCTGCATTTCAGACGCTACTTTTACCAGAACGAGTGCTCCCGCCTCTAACGCGCATGCTCAAAAGCAAGTTATTTTCCCCCCTCGTTAAAGCCTACACACGACCGTTTATCGAGATGTGAAAAACAACGAGAAAAATTAGAGCATGTTCTAAATTTTTATTGCCCATTTTTCACGTTAAGAAAAGTGCTCTGGAGCCTACACACGGTCGTTTTTAATGACCAATTTAAAAAAATTCACTTTTCACGTCATGAAAAACGGTTGTGTGTACGCGGCATAAGGCTATAGGTAAAAGGTCCAGCGGATTGTGGACCGAGGCATCAGTAGGGATGTTATCGGGATTCCACTTATGCTTTTTTTACCTGCAAAAAAATGAGTGCAGATGTTATTTTTTTTTTTTTTAAAGTGAATTTATCCTTGAACTGTTTTTAATGCTTATGCTGCTAGTACTAGTAAATAAATTGGACGGTTTATTACATTTATCATTTTTTTTACATTTCTTCAGGTTTCTCACTTAGGCCAAAATGATGTTATACATCCCAGGAGTCTTTATGGGCGTTTTTTTTCCCATCTGGAAGGAGGGGTTTTCCCAACTAAGCACACCCTGCTGTATGCATGGCTTAATACAGGGATCCTCAAACTACGGCCCTCCAGCTGTGGTAGAACTACACATCCCATGAGGCATTGTAACACACTGACATTCACAGACATGACTAGGCATGATGGGAATTGTAGTTCCTGAACAACTGGAGGGCCGTAGTTTGAAGACCCATGGCTTAATAGGTGGATTCCAGGAAGTAAATGCTATGTGAATCATCTGCCCTTACTCAAGATGGCTAGAAATGCTAGGGGATGTTTTCCAAAGTGATTGCTCAACAAAATAAAGCATGGAGACATGGATGTGCAAGTTTACTTTGAATATTAAAAATTAATTTAAGTGTTTGTGGTGCTCAGTTACAGTTCCTGTATAAGTTTCACTGTAAAGCCCTGTAAAAAAAAATGTCATCTGGGACCCATTGGGGAGATTTGTCTTTTTTGTTGCCCCAAAGATGCATCAAGTAGGGAGGGAAATTCGGCTCTTATCAAATTGATATCTTTAATAATGTTCCTAAAGAAACAGGTGTCCACATTGGAAGATTCTCACTTACCTCTTGTGTAGGTGGCAAACTGTAAAATGTTGGTTTTTCTGTCGCATTCTATCCCTATAACAATTGTTATAAAGACAAATAAGACAACCCCTTCAAATGATACACAGACATGACCTCATAACAAGTATATTCATAAAGAAATACTGCATGGAGCAAATTGTTATATGTATGGCAACCAGTCTGCGTCCATATTAATCTGATTTCTATACAGTAAGTTGGTATGCATTGCCTTTGCATTGTTACTGAAAAGGTCAGTTCTGCCCCCCTCCAGACTGAAACTGCATTTGGATTGATTAATGTTGTTAAAAATAAATACACTAGTGTTGTTTGCATCTATTATATATATATATATTATATATATATATATATATATATATATATAAAAAAAGTGCCCATGTAAATTGTGATACCATTTACAAAAGTGTAACACCTCTTGTCATATGGCATCGTTTTTTTTTTTTTTTTTTTAACTCTGTGGGTTTCTATAAATAGATATTTTACTTACATTAATTCCTTTTAAATATTAAAAATATTTTACATTTAAAAACAATTTAAATCTCCAATGTGCCTTTACTGAGCTTGGTAGAAACCCATCAATATTGATAATACCTCAAGGGACCTTGTAGCAATACTCTCTCTAAAATATAAATGCAGGTTCTATTTTTAATAATAAAAAACAGCATGGTGGTAAGACGTGCTTGCTAAGGTTAAAAACTAAAATAAATTTTAGCGTAGAACTTGCATATTACAAATATACATTAGTTTCTGGTGTACAATTAGGGATGTGGCACCGAACGTTGGATTGTCAAACAGGGCCAAATTCTTTTCCTTCTGGAACAGACATACTTCCATAGAAAAAAGGGTTATGAAATAGAAAATAATTGATTTACATTGGATGGACATCACTTGGGAAAGATCCTAGCCAGACTCAGCACAGAACTATTGATGTAGCTGCCGCAATTAATGGAGTAGAACTCTATCATGGTTTAAACCAAATTAAAGGCAAGAAATAGGATAAATTCTTAATTAAATAAACAACCACAGGTAAAAAGTGAAATATTTTATTGGGATGATTGAATCTCTATGAGACTGAAACTAATGATTTCACTTTTCCAATCACAGTAAACCATAAGAGCGTTATACCGCTATGCTCAACTTCAAAAATCATCTCCAAAATGTTAGAAAACATACAAATGCATTTAAATAATTACAAAACAATGTTAAAACACAAACAGGACAATTAAAACCTATCCATTGACTCCACAGGACAAAGGCTTGCTAAAGTTTGCACTTTGTATTTAAAACAAATAAGAAAGGGGAGACAGCCGAGACACAGAAGTAAATGGGTCAAAACTTAACATTTTCAATGCAGCAAGAGTTTTCAGAAGCCAGCTCCTTTCTTTAGATCTCTGCAGTTGATTTTGGCAATATGGATAATGAGAATGACACTTAATGTCGATCCCCAGTTTCTGCTTAAGACTTCTCAATGCTATATCAGTGGTGTCTCTGTCTCCCATATCCCCGTAATAAAAGCACTGCAGCCACTTATTTACTTTTAGAATGCTCCATGAATTAACATGTACAATGATTTTAATGGAGAAACATTTTCATGATCATGCTTTAACCCCAGTTTTGTTACTAGATGAAGTGTGGGCTTACAGCGTCTGCTCAAAGCCAGGAACTATTAAGTGTATCTGTCCTCTCAATAATGGCAGACATGTTGTTCCCTAAGCTATGGGTCACTAGACACTGGTAACACCACTGAACAAACACTTGCCTCAGTGAGTTGGTCACTATTTTCATGAATTGATAGACTTTACATTACAGACTGATGTGTTTAGTTCACAATTTTTTGCCTCCCCTACAAGCAAGAGTACATTAAATCATACAAGAAATTTTAAAAATATATTAATGCCAGGTTCTCCATTTTATTCCCAATAAGTGGAATCCTGGAAATGATCAAGGTTTGGAAAATAAAATATATCTATTTTTATTTTATTTTATTTAGGCATCCATTAAAACCAAAAGCAGCAACAGACTGATACTTCGAAACATGCATTCATTTTACACATATTTATATTTAGACAAAAAAAGTCCAATAATTACAGTTCAAAGTACACAGCTTTTTTTGTCAGTGCATAAATCCCAAAACATTAGCATGAAAATATTGTTCTTCAGAGCTATTAAGCACCAATAGAGAGTCTACAGACCTTAAACATTCTTCAATATGAAAAAAAAAATAAAATTTTTATCCAATCACCAAACAGGCTATTATTGTTCCACGCACATTCTGAATATTTACAATACTTTATGTGTTAATTGAACTTTTCTATGACAAACATGGGGGGAGTATTGCAATAATGTTGGATGTTCTGGAGAATAGACAAGAAGATGATACTATGTGGAAAGTTTTGGCGAAGATTATTGGAAAGGCAACAGTTATAAGAAATGCAAAAACCACCAGTAATTTGGCATTCCAGTACTTGCCACTCATCGAAAACCTAAGCCAATTTGCGGACATAAGCAATATTTTGCCTAACAATTCAGTAGAAACTACAAATATCACCAAGGTGCAATGTGCCACATGCATAAGCGATGTCAGTAGTTTCTACCGATATGTAAAAATGGTGGATTAACTACCATTTACTGTGACTAGCAATAGGTTCACATTAAAGTAAGGTCATAAAGAAATAACATCTCCATAGTTACATGACCAAGCTAAATAAGTATATGACAATGATATTTTCAGATTTCCCGGCATGACTGAAAAATGTAGCAGCTAGGTTTTTCCAGTTTGAGGTCCAAAAACATTACTTAATAGTAAAATATAGTTTGTCCTTAAAAATTATTTGCACTCATTAGTGTGGAATTAAAAAGTTGTGTCTGTGTTAATTTCAGAAAAGCTGCAGTAATATGGTACCATTACAGAAAAGGATCTTGTGATGACAAAAAGTACCCACTAGTTTATTATGTTGCTGAAGTTCAAATCATGTAGGGCAAAACAAGTGAAGCTGATATTGCCTTGGATGTTGCCAAAGGAAAAGAAAATAAACCCTTCAAAAACAACTGTGAAAACCTACAAGATAGGTGCCCTATAAGCAATCAGTCAATGAAGATACACAAGGGACTTAGTTCCATGGGTTACTTTAACGTGCAACCAGTGCATCTACTCTGTCATTCACTGGCAATAATGTACTGTGGTAAAGCTTAAGGGGCTTTATTCTAAAGTGATCCGATCAATAAAACATAAAAGAATAAAAATAAAAATGTATGCTTAATATCACATTCTTTTTTTTAAAGAAGAAGCTTGCAACTGAAAGCTGTTCAGGTTGGACCTCTTATTTATGGTAGGAGACATTTAAGATTAATAAATTCATTCAAGTATTTGATTTCGAAACATATCTTTAAGGTCAAGTTATAAAAACAAGACTGGCACCTAAAAAGGTAACCGTGCTTAAAAAGTGGTTGTATAGTCAGTTTTGGTACTTTTACCTACAGGTAAGCCTATAATAACCTTTACAGTTTAGGAGATATTCCCCTAGCAATGAGCCGTTGACTGCAGCAGCGCATGCGCACAGGGGATTCTCAGGCTGAAGGAACGGCAGATGCCGGACCTTCCCGGAAAGAAGTCTCCGCACGCATGTGCGGGAGTAACATTGCAGCTCCAGCCACTCAGTGCTGGAGCCACAATACCCAGAAGATCTGCCAAGGCAAGATGTCATCTCCCTCGGCGTGGACCAGGTGAGTTACCGATGCCTCATTCTAAGGTAAGGATTTCATAATGAGCTAGTATGCACCACATCCTTGCTCATTATGGCTTTTGCCTTACAGGTGACTAAAAATAAATAAATAAAGGTTTGGGACTATATAACCGCTTTAAGTGGAGGCACTTTGTGGTGTCTGCAAGTAACATTGCTAGTAGGATTCTTGTATTCCTGTGAAGTCCTCTTGAAACTCAGGGCAAGAACTGTAAAGAGGCCCTCAACCTGTCACCAAGCCTGTCCCCTGCCATTCTGCCTAGTAGGCAGTAGAGGCACTGGTATTTTATAACTGAATGCCAGGTGCATGCTTTAGCATCTGGATGTTTTATCACAATTTGCCTTTGCCTAGAATCCATGGAGCTTTCTGGGATCTGCTTAAAGCCTAACAAAGGTAAGTGCAACATGGTGCCTGCACTTCAGTAATACGGTTACCCATATAATCCTTTTGGGCCAGGTCAGGTTCACTGCTTTTATAACTGAACTAAATTGGTTTTCCAAAACAAATACTTAATCTAACGTATTCTATAAACCAAGCAACCCAAAATCTAGCAGAAATGCATGAACCATAGAAGATCTTTCTGCAAAGCAGTCCTAGTCCACCCCATGGCAGCCTACAACTGATGGAACCTGAGTACGTTTGGCACATACACCTGTAATAGCAGATGTCTTAACGTCTCAACATCTTAATAGCAGAGACAAGCAGCATTAGCAGGACTACATGTAATAAATGTACAGGATACTTGGCAGTGCTTCTGTCACTACACAAACCAGGGCATAAAAATTATGTCAATTATTTTTATTACATATTACGCTAAATCTCCAGACCTATCAGGATTTGAAATAAACCAATCAAAACAAAAACAGGAACTGCCATGGCTGACTTTGTTGTGAACGTGCAGATTGCAAGGCTGTTACTCTTCACTATATAATGAGTTATTGTGCCACAACAAGCATGTGCACAGAAGGTACATCTTTGCTTCAGGTCAGTAAATCACTGAGAAGCAAAATCTCAGGACGACAGCATGTCCAAAATTAGTTGGCAATGACAGCTCCAATATTTCTTTAAGCTGTCTTTACATAACAGTTTTTTCAGCAAAATCACTACACTTGGCCCAACCAACGTGTTTGGGATTTACTGAGATCCATGGAGTTTTGTCTATGATGCAAATAATTATGTACCATTATTTGTCCAATATGGTTTGTAAACTGTGCAGAGCATAATAGGAATCCGAGGTTAATAATAAAAAAAAATAACAATTTATAGGAACGCAAATATTGTTTTGTACAATGCACAGTTATTTGGTAAAAATCAGCATTGTGCTACAAAAATTATTAGATCATAATAAATTATGGATATTGTTAGCATGCTCTTGACGTTGATGTTGGTTTTTATTTTTGTGTTCTTTATCATAAAATTATTAGATTAGCATGTGTAATATAAACCCTGCCTAAATCTGTTCCCAAGAAAAGCATGCTTGGACATGCAGCAGTTTACTTAGATAAAGAAGCACATTTTCACCAAGCTTGCCAGTGTCCCGACTTAGATTACAATATAATGCAAAAATTTACTCTGCAGCACTCTGCAAAACGTTATGAACTGTCTAGGCACAGAGTTGTGTGAAGACATCAATGTAGCCTCTGCTTTATACCTGGATAAACAAACAGGTGCCCAACTGCTGGAAATTCTATTGAATTGCAGCAATGAAGAAATCACATAATTTGTAACACTATCATAAAATTCACTATAAAAGAAAATATAAAAGGTCTGTATAACTGTTGTCCATTTCGCCAATGAAGAATATGCTGCTTATCATTTAATGTCCATACAATGTAAAATGAGAGAGATTCTCCATCATTAAAGAACAAAAGCTACCTGAAAGAGGCCACGTAAGCTTAATACTCAGCATTGATTAAACCCTTAACCTACTTCCAGTAAAAGCATTTAGGTAACTTTGGTAAATGAAAGCTATTCTGTAATGTCATGCTTCTTCAACTTAAACATCTCCACCGAACATAAAAATGTTTCAGTGTATACAAAGATAGAATGTATAATATAAGGGAAGGAACATCACACCATGCCCTCCACAGCTATTATAAAACAAATGGATGGAAGAAGCATACTGAGGGTTACCATGGTCAGTCCAGCTGACCTCACGCATCAGCCTTCTTGTGGCAAAACATTGATAAGCAATACCATTTTGCACTGATGGGTAAACTCCACCAGATTCATGGTACAGAGCAGCCTGCATAAAAAGAACATTTCTAGACTGTATGAAAACAATTGAGTCATGCCCTGACAAATTTATTGTAATCTATTCGGAAATGGTAAACCAGTTTCCATTTAAATTTGTAGAGGTGTGTTGCCTTCCATAAATATAAATTAATAAACCACTAACGTATTTCAAATTGGATGATATAAATGATCTTCCAGTAAAGAAGAGGAAAGGAGAGGAAAAAGTGAACAATATATAAATTAAGCTCAAAATACAATGGCAGCTAACACTTTAATACCACATAGTTTGAGATTTATTGTTAATGAGGTATTACACAAGCATCTGGCAAAGTCCTTTCTTCTACTGGAAATATCTGAGGCCAGCGACCAGAAAGAATTTTTCCAAAAATACTTCAGAGTCAAGAACGGCAATGTGTGCTGCACGTCCAATAAGAGAATTGGCTGTATTGGGCAAAGCATGAATTACATCATATCGCACTAGATTACAGTCGTTGTTCTGCAGAACTGGTAGAAGGATATTTTGGATCATCTCAGCATACACCGGCCCTGCAAAATACCATAAATGAATTAATTGTAAAATAAAAAGGACACTTGCTATATGTACTTTGGTTTCCTATGCACATCAAAGTAAACGAAAACACAAATTGGTTGATTTTCAGCACTGCTTAATGCTCGGTTCATACTTGTATGAAGCCGGGTACCCTGCGAATCCACTGCGGGTTTCCACATTGCACCGAACTCGCATGGCAGTTCTCACTGCCATATGTGAAAAGCGGGGAGTGTCAATACATTGTTAATAACACCCCCATTTTATCTTGCATATCGCACTGCAAACTGATAGTTCGGACATACTATGGGCCAGATTCAGGTAGACTTACGACGGCGTATCAGTAGATATGCCGTCGTAACTCAGAATCTGCGCCGTCGTATCTTTAAGCGTATACTCAAAGTGAGATACGCTTAAATGTTGCTAAGATACGACCGGCGTAAGTCTCCTACGCCGTCGTATCTTAGCTGCCTAGTTACGCTGGCCTCTAGGGGTGTGTACGCTGATATACGCTGATATGTAAATCAGCGAGATACGCCTATTCACGAACGTACGCCCGGCCGTCGCAGTAAAGATACGCCGTTTTACTTAAGGCGTTTTTAGGCGTAAAGATAAACCACCAAAAAGATGGCGCAGCCAATGTTAAGTATGGACGTCGGAACCGCGTCAAATTTTTCACGTTTTACGTCGTTTGCATAACTCGTCCGTGAATGGGGCTGTAATGTGGCGTAATTTGGAGCATGCGCACTGGGATACGTCCACGGACGGCGCATGCGCCGTTAGTAAAAAACGTCATTTACGTGGGGTCACACATAATTTAAATAAAACACGCCCAAATCAAACACATTTGAATTTGGCGGGCTTGCGCCGGTCCATTTACGCTACGACGCAGTAACTTAGCTTGGTGAATACAGCACTTGCCTCTCTAATTTACGGCGGTGTAGCTACGCCCGCACAAAATTACGCCGCTCTACGTCAATCTAGCCATATATGTCTAAAATCGCATTGCACGTACATCAATTGTAAATTGCACTCCAATTTGGTGCGAATCACATGCGCGATTTGGCACCACGCAGCAGTGTGAAACGGCCCTTATGCTTACTGCTGTTAACATAATTTGCAGATATACTGAAAAATTACATATATATGGCCCACCTACTGTTGGAGGAAAAAGAGCATGGACAATAACTGGAAAAATATGATACATATGAACATTTTTCTTTCTTTTTTTTTCCTGAGATGATGAAGGGTGATCCAAGGGGGAGGGGTGCTCAGCATTGAGTTGGGATTCAGAGAAAACATATATTTTATTTATTTAATATGATCATTAAAAAAACACTGACCATCAACTTTCAGAAAGCCTGTATTCAAAGGGATTTTTGGGCCAAAGAGTCGCAGATTAGGTGGTGCAGGAGTGTTTTAAATAAGACTAATAAGACAAGCACGTTGGAGTGCTTGCTATAAAGCGTAATGCCACGTACATACGACCGTTTTTCGGGTTGTAAAAAATGACATTTTAATGGTCTAGAAAAAACGTTTTTTTCAACCCGATCGTTAAAACAGCCTTGCCTACACACGATCGTGAAAAAAAATGCTCTAGCAAAGCACGGTGACGTACACAGTGTACGACGGCACTATTAAGGGGAAGTTCCATTCAGATGGCGCCTCCCTTGGGGCTGCTCTTGCTGATTTTGTGTTCACTGAAAAGCGCAAATCGACTTTTACTGTTACAGCATGATGAATGTGCTTACTCCATTACGAGCGCTTGTTTTACCAGAACGAGCGCTCCCATCTCATAACTTGCTTCTGAGCATGCACGTTTTTTTCACGTCGTTAAAGCCCACACACAACGATTTTTTACGACGTTAAAAACGTTGTGAAAAATTAGAGCATGTTCTAAATTTTTAATGCCCATTTTTTACATTGTGAAAAATGCTCTGGAGCTCCACACGATTGTTTTTAATGACATTTAAAAAAAAGAATTTTTACAACCCGAAAAATGGTCGTGTGTACGCGGCATGAGTATTAGTGAAAGCTGAATTCCAGGAATTCTGACACTTTCTAAAATGTTCTGGATTTCTATGGGTTAAGTGCATCTAGGTTAATGCCACATTGTTGACATATGCCTTTAATTTAAGTTCTGCCCACCCCATCACAGAGCACTCTTTATTAAAGAACCCATTCACAAAATACTAAGCCTTCTGTAAATGGACAACAGAAGGGCGGGCGGAGGAGGTGCTGCTGTGTGAGAAAGTAAGTTCTCTCCAGTCAGAGTGCCAGGAATATTGTGATAGCTGTACTCCCGAAGCTCAGTAAAATGGCAAGCTGTATAAAAAAAGGAGGAATGCTACCATACAAAACCATCACATTTTGGAAAGTGTGAAAAATCAGGAATTCAGCCACTTTGTTATAGGAGTACAACTCTAAGTACAGGCTTACATTTGTTGCATATAAAAGTTTCATAAAATGTACTCTAATATAGACAATAAGTTGCTCCAATGTGAGCTTCCCCACCTGATTGTTTGTCCTTAAGAGCAGTTTTGCACATTTCAATACGGGCAGAGTGATAGGGTACATAGCGATCCTGTAGGGAACTGACCAGTACCACATTTCTGAAATGCTCCAGACCTGAGAAAAATAAAACACTATATAGCCAAACAAGTTTTGTTTTCATTTTTTACAAAAGCATTTTTTAATACTGCTTAAATGAAATAAGGGAGTGTAATGCTGACCACAAAAGTTCATTTCAAGCATAGCCTGTAGTGCAATGGACTACCCATTTAAATATTTTTTTAATTGGATTTCTTTTGTAGGCCCTCATACTACATATTTGTTAACAAATACTGTTCTGAGAAGTTATATCTGTCCAAAGTCTCACTGAAAATGTTACATTGAGAGCGCACAAGCAGCAATGGTTTACATGGTATGCTGTGATCACTGCATGCTTTAAACATTTTGAAGCACAAAATATAACATCTGCTCAGAATGTATTTTAGTTGGAATCTTTCTGTGCCAAAACATACAAGAGACCCTCGCGAAATGGTTCAACATTTACCTATTGGTCCATTTGTGCAATGTTGCCTATATGTGCAAATATACAGTACATCAACCTTGATATGTATCTTTTATAATTTTTTTACTATGACATATGCATTGCTCATTTTGTCTATTTTTAACCTGAATATGGAATAAAAAGATGCAGAACTGTATGTAATGTGGTATTAACTTTTTTCTTGATGCAACGTTAAAAAGTCCAATGGGCATTACCATATTTATCGGTGTATACCACGCACTTTTTTCCCCTTAAAAATAAGGGGAAAATCGTGGGTGCGCGATATACGCCGATACCCGTGCTCAGTTTGAACTGAGCCACCGACATATACCGAGTGCAGTACACTCAGGTACATTCGGCCAGGCTCGGCTTCGCTCGTAGTCACGCTCTGTGACGTTTATGCGTGAGAAGCTGATCGTGCCCGAGTGTACTGCACTCGGTATATGTCGGCGGAGGCTTCAAAATGAGCGCGGGGATTCGACTCAGACAGCGCAGGAGAAGGCAGGAGGACACCACCGAGGCCGCAGACGGATGCCGGACCGGACGATGGATGCCGGGCAAGACACCAAAACTGTAAGTAATAAAATGTTATAACATTTTTTTTTACAGGAATTTCGGGGCAACTTTAGGGGTGCGCACTATACACGGGAGCGCGCAATACCCCGATAAATACGGTATTTCCTTTACATATCTTGAATTAAAGACTGAGTTCTGCCCACATCTTGGCACTCTTGGGCTTCTATATTTTGGACAAGAGACCCTTAAGGGTCCTTTCACAGGTCCGTTCCGTTCGTCCGTTTTTTGGACGTCCGGTAACGGACCTCAATGCTTCCCTAAGGGAGCGGATCCGTTAGCAGATGATGCATCCGCTAACGTCCGCTAGATCCACATCCGTTTTTGCGGACGGAAGAATGCCCTATTTTTCTTCCGTCCGCCCAAACGGATCGGATGCAAACGGACAGACGGTCCGTTTCCATCCGACTCCCCATAGGGGAGAGCGGAGGAGAGACAGGGCGGTCCCTGCACAGTGTGCGGGGACCGCCCCGTCCGCCGACAGCTGAGCAGAGACCCCCCCGCTGAGCTGACGGACACACGGAGCGGACCGAAAAACGGTCCGCTCCGTGTGAAAGGACCCTAACTGAACAGGTATACCTTTACTTTTAAGTTTATTACTTTAGCTGTACTTTCCCAACTTCAGTGCTAATCCACACCATCTGACTTCTCTCGCTCTCTATCTTTAGTAAGATAATCGGTTGCCATTAGGGTTTCAACTCATTGTATAGAGAAATGGGAGATGGTAGGACTTGGCACTGATGTCAGGCTCCTAGCAATAATAATACAAAAAATATGGGGGTCAATTCCAATTGAACTTTAGTTTAAATCAGAGTGCATCAAAATCAAAGGGTGTGCAATGTCCTACAGCTATTTTCTTAAAAAATTAAAAATAAAATAATATCAGCTAGACCAGAGGTGGGCAAACTTTTTGACTTGAGGGCCGCAATGGGTTCATATATTGGACCCGGGGGCCGGACCAAGAATAGATGGATGTGTGAATAGTATGTGTGAATTAATATAAATTAAATTTAAATTTGTAACATTAAATGTTTAGATTAATTTAAGGTAGAAAAGCATAAACAGAGTTATTTTACAAAACTACAATTGATGGCACAGTGGCGGTGTTTGATGGCATGGCACAATGGTGACAATTGATGGCACAGTGATTGCTTTTGATGGCATGGCACAGTGGTGACACTTGATGGCACAGTGGCTGCGTTTGATGGCATGGCACAGTGGTGACAATTGATGGTACAGTGGCTGCATTTGGCATAGCACAGTGGTGACAATTGATGGCACAGTGATTGCTTTTGATGACATTGCACAGTGGTGACAATTGATGGCACAGTGGCTGCCTTTGATGGCATGGCACAGTGGTGACAATTGATGGCACAGTGGCTGCCTTTGATGGCATGGCACAGTGGTGACAATTGATGGCACAGTGGGTGCGTTTGCATGGCACAGTGGTGACAATTGATGGCACAGTGGGTGTGTTTCATGGTATGGCACAGTGGCTGCATTTGGCATGGCACAGTGGTGACAATTGATGGCACAGTGATTGCTTTTGATGGCATGGCACAGTGGTGACAATTGATGGCACAGTGGCTGTGTTTGATGGCATGGCACAGTGGCTGCATTTGGCATGGCACAGTGGTGACAATTGATGGCACAATGGCTGCGTTTGATGGCATGGCACAGTGGTGACAATTAATGGCACAGTGGCTGAATTTGATGGCATGGCACAGTGGCTGCATTTGGCATAGTACAGTGGTGACAATTGATGGCACAGTGATTGCTTTTGATGGCATGGCACAGTGGTGACAATTGATGGCACAGTGGCTGCGTTTGATGGCATGGCACAGTGGCTTCATTTGGCATGGCACAGTGGTGACAATTGATGGCACAATGGCTGCGTTTGATGGCATGGCCCCACAGCTCTGGACCCCCTGCATGTTACACAGACACCCTTCAGTTTACACCCCTTTCAGTGCAGACACCCCCCTTAGTGAAACCCCCCTCAGTGCAAACCCCCAGTGCAAACACCCCCCCCCCCCCCGTGAACCCCCCCAGGTGCAAACACCCCCTTCCCATTCAGTACCTCAGATCAACGCAGCGACGATCACGGCACATGGACAGAAGGTCCCCTCCGTACACACAGAGAGGAGGGGGAGGTGGCAGCAGCTTCAATCGGCTGTGCCTGTGTGCCGAGCAGCGCTAACAGGCCATGGCTGTGAGAGAAGGGGATGGATGGTTTCCCGCGGTGTCACCCCCGCAACCCCCCCCTCCTCTTGTACCGCGGCGCTGGGCAGGCAGGCGCTGTCACTCTGGTCCCCCAGTGTGTGGCGTCCCGCCCCCCCACTTAGTATGCCTCTGGGTGGCCCCGCTCTCTAAAGGAATTCTCCAATCCCACGGGGCGAGAGGCGGCCGGAGGCGGAGCGCCCACACTCTATCTGCGCTCGCTTCCTCCAGCCCCCTTTGAAGCATAGGCCGCAAAGCCGCGGCCTCAATTAGCGGCGATTGCGACCTCATGCCGCGATCGCCGGTGGGGGCCGGATTAAAAGGTCTGCCGGGCCGTATACGGCCCGCGGGCCGTAGTTTGCCCATCGCTGAGCTAGACTGTTTAGAAAAAGTATGGTATGTGTCTTGCCAGCTCGAAGCAGAGTTTGACCCTTGCTGCCTGTCTGGAAACAGTAATGTATCTGCAGATATCCAACACACTCCCCTTGATGAGTAAAAGCCATAGATTGCCAATCAGTTGATTGCAGAACTGGAAGTCTAAATAAGCAGGGAGCGTGTCAAACCTTTGTAATGAGAATGCAGATTTTATACAGAGATCAAGGGTCCCACTCTGCAGTTGCTGGCAAACTACAGGCTGTGGCTGCCTTATTAAAAAAATAAAGATAAATGAGCTGTAAGACTTTGAACACCTTTTGTTTTGATGCACCCGGAATGTATTACCCAATATAAACTGAAGGTTTAACTGGGCTTTAAGCCCTCTCACCACACATCCCTTTAAAACGATTGTGAATGTGGGGTGGGATGGGAAGGATAGGCCATTATGTGACCACTGTGATTGGCTGTAAAATTGGCCACATGATTGAGAGCCAACTCCGCTGACTACTGGTCGTTCGTGAGGACCGAGAACTGTCTTTGGCAGCTTGGTTGCTATGCTGGGAGCACACAGTGAGCAAACTCTCAGCGCACAAGCATCGGCTGCCTAGTGACATATACTGTATATGCAGCCTGTGTGAGTTAAAGCCCACCTTTTTGCCGCTGCACACATCTTACATGGTCAACAGCAGATTCGTTTCAGAAAGGCACTTTTGCACATTTAAAAGAAGAAGCTTCTTTTCAATCAAAAATACCTGGTTTCTTGCTTAGTTTGTACAGGAAGGTTTGTCGAGGATCCGAGTGGTCACGACAAGTCAGCTGTAATAATGAGCCAGATTTTTTCCACTTCTGCATGAACCACAAGCCTGCAATACAAACAATATACATCAGTGCCAAAAACTTCATGCCAGTTGCAAGGTCTATGTAGAAATTATAATTTGTTTAATTAGGTTTCTTTTTCTTACAAAGGTCAGCTTTTACATGACCAAACAGTCCAGCAACCACAGCTGTCTAAAAATCAACAAAAGCTTTAAATTATATAACATGAAATATATATATACAGTATATATATATTATATATATATATATATACACACACACACACACACACACACCATATATTTATATATAAATATATATATATATATACACACACACACAGCCCTCAAATTTGGGGAGTAAACAAATTAGGAGGGCGATTATGGTCAGGGCTGTGTAGTTTCAGGAATGTATAGCCAGTGCCCTCCAGCACACAGGCTCGCAGTGCTGCCATTGCTATACACACAGTCAGCCGCCTGGGACCGCCCCTTTTCACCTCCTGCCGCACATCCCAACCCAGGCTCGCAGAGCATGCTGTTCAATAGGCAGTAAAGAGTAGCGCCTGGGACCGTCCCTCTCCACCTCCCTCCTGCTACACATCCCAGCCGAAGCACACAGACTGTGCACTTGAATAGGCATAAAGAGCCGTCTGGGACCGCCCCCTCTCCTGCTGCACATCTTGGTCCGCCCTCAGTGTGTACAGATGACTGACCCCCGTGGCTGCAGAATGGTAAATATGACAGTGTGCTGGAGGCATTGGGGGAGGAAGGGGCTTTGGGATTAATATTGGTAAAGTTGTTAATATTTTAGTAACTTACTGAGTAAAGCATTTAACAGTGTAATTTCATGAGATAATTTACAAGTCCTATGTAAAACAAAAACAGTAAATTAACAAGTCTGTTCCAGTCCTGTGGTTCACTATAGCAGCGCTAATTATCACTCCATTCAGTGTGACCAATCTTTTCTTATATTGTAGTTCATAAGAAGTACAAGATAAAAAATATATGAAGTAAATCCAAATGTCCACAATAGTTCTTTAGAATTATAGGATGCTCTTCAATCCAAATAGCTTCCACAGTGTATCACACACCCTTTCGGGTTTGTACTCACCACGAAGCTGAGTTTGATAAGCGTTGACACATGGTATAATCTCGCCTCTCTCCTCATCACAGCACTGCACTCGATATCCCCGACTGGTTCACTGGATCTCCTCAAATGTTCCCGGTTATAAAAGAGAATAGAGCATACAATATAGTGTAATTCTGTAACTTCTCTTTATTCCCAAAAAACTTCCAAGACATCCACAGGGTCGGCACAGTGCCGTTTGTTGTAGAAAAAATTAAATATAATATAAAATAGATGTGCCGTCCTTAGCCTTCCAAACAGGTGTGTGAACTAGTAGATGCTGATTGTGTCCACCACAAATCAACACACCGTTACTCCCTTAAGAGTGGAATGCGGCTGGATCATTCCCTGTCCATACATAACTTCTTGATACCGTAAGGTCACCCTGACGTTTCGTCTTTACTGGCCCTCAGAAGAAGTCGTAAAGACGAAACGTCAGGGTGACCTTACGGTATCAAGGAGTTATGTATGGACAGGGAATGATCCAGCCGCATTCCACTCTTAAGGGAGTAACGGTGTGTTGATTTGTGGTGGACACAATCAGCATCTACTAGTTCACACATCTGTTTGGAAGGCTAAGGACGGAACATCTATTTTATATTATATTTTATTTTTTGTACAACAAACGGCACTGTGCCGACCCTGTGGATGTCTTGGAAGTTTTTTGGGAATAAAGAGAAGTTACAGAATTACACTATTGTATGCTCTATTCTCTTTTATAACCAGTAACATTTGAGGAGATCCAGTGAACCAGTCGGGGATATCGAGTGCAGGGCTGTGATGAGGAGAGAGGCGTGATTATACCATGTGTCAACGCTTATCAAACTCAGCTTTGTGGCGAGTACAAACCCGAAAGGGTGTGTGATACACTGTGTAAGCTATTTGGATTGAAGAGCATCCTATAATTCTAAAGAACTATTGTGGACATTTGGATTTACTACATATATTTTTTATCTTATACTGTACACTACAATATAAGAAAAGATTGGTCACACTGAATAGAGTGATAATTAGCGCTGCTATAGTGAACCACAGGACTGGAACAGACTTGTTAATTTACTATTTTTGTTTTACATATGCTAATATTTAAAGCGGCTGCTTAATTGTTTATAGATTGTTAAAGAGTGACAATACTATTTACACAATATTTATGACTTATTTGTTATTTGAATCTTGTGAATTCCTGAGCGCCGGGATAGTGAAAGGGGGCCAGTAAATTCACTAATTTTTGTCTATATTAATTCACAAGGCCTGGCTAGTAACTCAGGACTTGAAATTTTTGAGCCCTGTATGTATGTATATATATATGTGTATATATATGGATATAAACAAGAGTGCAGCACTCGATAATAAGTGAATATGTGAGACAAACAATATTCAAACTAAAATAATGTTAAAAATAAAATACATTTTTATATATTGTTTGTCTCACATATTCACTTATTATTATCCAGCGTTGCACTCTTGTTTATATCTATACTTTTTGTACCCCATATCGGAGTTATAGTGCTTGGCTGCAGGATATCTTTCACCAATTTTTTTTTTTTATCACGCACCTAGCGCAAATCTTTTCCTTTTTTATATATATATATAAAATATAAAATGACACTTTGCTACAATGTAACGGTGTCAATTTGCTGTCCCCTCAAAATAATTCAACACAGCCATTAATGTCTAAACCGCTGGCAACAAAAGTGAGTACACCCCTAAGTGAAAATCTCCAAATTGGTCCCAAAGTGTCAATATTTTGTGTTGCCACCACTATTTTTTAAGCACCGAGTAAAAGAAGCAGCCGGCAACTCCATAACATCAAGCGTATTTATTGTGAAGCCACAGTGAGTACAGTCAGCAGCAGACTAGTTTTGGTGATAAGCCGTGTTCACAGCACCAACACATTTTTTAAGCAGAGTTCACCAGAGCTTCACAGGTTGCCACTAGAGTCCTCTTCCACTCCTCCATGATGACTTCAGGGATCTGGTGGATGTTAGAGACCTTGCATTCCTCCACCTTCCATTTGAGGATGCCCCACAGATGCTCAGTAGGGTTTAGGTCTAGAGACATGCTTGGCCAGTCCATCACCTTTACCCTCAGCTTCTTTAGCAAGGCAGTAGTCGTCTTGGAGGTGTTTGGGGTTATCATCATGTTGGAATACTGCCCTGTGGCCCAGTCTCCGAAGAAAGGGGATCATGCTCTGCTTCAGTGTGTCACAGTACATGTTGGCATTTATGGTTCCCTCAAACTGTAGCTCCCCAATGCCAGCACTCATACAGCCCCGGACCATGACACTCCCAACACCATGCTTGACTGTAGGCAAGACACATTTGTCTTTGTACTCCCCACCTGGTTGTCACCACACACGCTTGACATCATCTGAATCAAATACGTTCATCTTGGTCTCATCAGACCACAGGACATGGTTAAAGTAATCCATGTCCTTAGTCTGCTTGTCTTCAGCAAACTGTTTGAGGGCATTCTTGTGCATCATCTTTAGAAGAGCCTTCCTTCTGGTATGACAGCCATTCAGACCAATTTGATGCAGTGTGTGGCGCATGGTCTGAGCACTGACAGGCTGACCCCCCACCACTCAACCTCTGCAGCAATGCCTGCAGCATTCATATGTCTATTTACGAAAGACAAACACACCTGCTCCCCATACACACCTGAGACCTTGTAACACTAAGGAGTCACATGACACCAGGGAGGGGAAATTGCTAATTAGGCCCAATTTGGACATTTTCACTTAGGGGTGTACTCACTTTTGTTGCCAGTGGTTTAGACATTAATGGCTGTGCGTTGAGTTATTTTGAGCTGACAGCAAATTTACACTGTTATACAAGCTGTACACTCACTACTTTACATTGTAGCAAAGTGTAATTTCTTCAGTGTTGTCACATGAAAATATCTAATAAAATATTTACAAAAATGTGAGGGGTGTACGCACTTTGTGCGATACTGTATATACACACATATACATTTGGTTCAGATAGTGTCAAGTGTGTGTGGCAGCAAGCAGGTGAGGCGTACAAAGTGTGTCTTACCTACAGACAATGGAGGAGTCATGGAGTGAAAGATAACTCCAGTAGCAACTTGTGAAGCTTTGGTGAACTCCATACCCAAGAGGGTTAAGGCAGTGCTGGAAAACAATGGCAGCCACACAAAATATTGACACTTTGGGCCCAATTTGGACATTTTCACTTAGGGGTGTACTGAATGAATGAATGAAAACTTATATAGCGCGGCACATGCGAACTGAATCGCCTCTGGGCGCTTGTTGATCCTGTCTCCTTTGATATCAAAAGAGAAAAGTCTTGACCTTTTTCCTGAATGCTAAGTGGTTCTCCTCCAACCGAATGCTGGTTGGTAAAGCGTTCCATAGTCTAGGACCTTGGATCGCGAATCTTCTTTCTCCTTTGGACTTGAAGTTGGCTTTCGGAACCTGGAGCAGGTTCTGATTAGTGGAACGCAAAACGCGATTGGGGTTATGAGCTTTTATTATTTCGCATAAATAAAGGGGGGCATTCCCATGGACACATCTATGCGTAAGACAGAGAGCTTTAAAAGCAATTCTGTCTTTAACTGGCAGCCAATGAAGGGCTCTCAGTGAAGGTGAGATGGATTCCCAGGGTTTTTTCCCAGTCACAAGTCTGGCGGCCGTATTCTGAACGACTTGCAGACGAGCGATTTGGTACTTGGGGAGTCCGAGGTAAAGGGCATTTGCATAATCCAACCTGGAGTTTACAATTGCTCCCACCACGACCGCTAAATCCTCTTTAGGGATGAACGGAGTAAGTCTGCGTAGTAGGCGCAGCAGATGGTGAGATCCGCTGACTACTGACCCTATTTGTGCGTCCATTGTCATAAAGGAGTCAAAAATGACCCCTAGGCTTTTGACTTTGGCGCTAGGGGTGATGAGTTTGCCCAAAATAGGCGGGGGGGTCCACGCTGTTGAAAGTTGATTCCTGCGCTTGGCGTGAAACAGAAGAAGTTCTGTTTTTGCTCCATTGAGTTTAAGATAACTCTTTGTCATCCAATCCTCTATCAAAGAGAGACATGTCTCTAGATTGAGGTGGTAAACCTGTCTATTTCAGATGCGGAAATACAGTTGCGTATCATCTGCATATGAGTGGTAGAGCAGTTTTTGGCTGCTGATAATCTCAAAAAGAGGACGAAGATATATGTTAAACAGCACTGGTGACAGAGGCGATCCTTTTGGGACTCCGCATGTAACTGTGCGTTTCTCAGACGTAAAAGGTCCTAACTTCACTGTTTGCGATCGGTTTTCCAGAAAAGAGGAGAACCAAGATAAATCGCCTTCTGCGACTCTGGCTACTTCAGCAAGCCGAGTCAGTAATAGTTTGTGGTCTACCGTGTCGAAAGCTGCACTTAGGTCCAACAGAACTAGAAGACAAGATTCTCCTTCGTCTGCGGCCTTGAGAACATCGTCCCATACTTTCAGCAATGCTGTTTCCGTCCTGTGTCCGGGGCGGAAGCCTGATTGCAATGGGTCAAGTAGCTTGTGGGTATCCAGATGCTGTTGCAGCTGTTGTACCACTACTTTCTCCATTATCTTTGAGAGTACATTGAGACTTGTTATGGGACGGCGGTGGAGTGGGTCCTTGGGGTCCAGGGAGGGTTTCTTCAGGATGGGTTGAATTATACCCTCTTTCAACTGTGAGGGCACTATGCCCTCCAAGAAAGACTGGTTGATAAGTTGCGTGATGGGAGGAGCCAGGATGTCGGCGCATTCCTTCAGCAGTTTTGTGGGGATAATGTCATTTGGCGCTGTGCTATTACGCAAAGCGCCAATGACATTCTTAGTGGTCTCAATGGAGATGGGTTCCAGGGTAAACTTACCTGATATAGGAGAATTACTATGGGTGCTGTGTGAGAGGCTGCAGGGGGGGCTGAGGGGGGAATTGTTTTGCTGAATGCTTTCACGGATTGCCTCGATTTTATTAATGAAGCAATCCGATAGTTCATTGCAAAATTCTTGTGTGTCCAAACTAGGGGCTTCAATGCATCCTGGTTTCATGGTCTGGGTGACCATCTTGAAGAGTTCGCGGGGGCGGTTCAAGGCGCTGTTGATAGCCTCCGAAAAATAATTTTTCTTGGCTTGGAAAATTTCTTTGTGATATTTTCTTGTCGCCGCCTTGTAGATGGATAGGTGTAGCTCTGAAGAACATCTTTTCCAGGCAGATTCTGCCCTTCTGCGTTCTTGCTTCAGTAACGACAGCTGGTTGTTAAACCAGCTGCGGTTGTTTTTTCGGATGCGGGTTTTACGTTTCGGTGCTACCAAGTCGGCTGACTGTAGCATGGCCAAATTTATGGCATCCAGTGTTACAACGGCCGTTTGATGCGGCTGAATTGTTTGTATTTTTTTCCTTAGCGTGGTTTTGAAGAGATCCGAGTGGAGCTTCTTCTGACATCTGGTCCAGTGTGTTGTCACTGGATTTGATGTATTTGTTAAGGGGGGGATATTGGAAATAATGAATTTGATTGCATGGTGATCTGTCCATGGCAATGGTTCATTTTCCAGAATTTTTATTTCCAGATTTTGTCTGAAAATAAGATCGAGTGTGTGACCTGAAGCATGTGTGGGCCCACATACAAGTTGTTGTAGCCCTAATCCTTCCAGATGGTCAATGCAGGCGTCGGCAACAGGGTCTTGTGAGGAGTTGGCCCAGAGGTTTAGGTCCCCGAGCAGCAAAAGTTGTTTGCTGTTGAGGGTATAAGTGGAGATAAACTCCGTCAATGATGGTAGCAGCTGCGATTTTGGGCCAGGTGGTCTGTAGCAGAGTAAGATCCGGACGGTCTCCTGGGAGTTTACTTGCAATTGCAGAGTAAGGGTTTCCATGAATGGAAGAGGGTTTTGAAGTACTGGTTTAGTGATCGCAAGGTGAGTCTTATGGATCACCGCCAGTCCTCCTCCTCTTTGCCCTATTCTGTTTTCCGTTATAATACGGTAGTTTTCTGGCACCAATTCACCTAGAATGGTGTTACAGTCGGCTGTGAGCCAGCTCTCTGTAATAAAGAGGCAGTCTAAATCGTGTTGTAGAAGGAAATCATGGATTTCTAGTCGGTGTTTTACTGCCGATCTTGTGTTGATCAAAGCACATGATATGTGCTTAGATTGGGGTAAACGTCTGCAATTTTTGATAGTCGATCGTCGATCGCTTCTCAATAGTCGCTCAATTCCTAGGACTTTTTTGGTGCTGGCTGGCAATATTGCGACAAATCGCCTCAGATCCCAAATGGTTTCCGCAGAATATTGCAGATTAGCCATGGTCGCCAAACACCGGGGGGGTGGGAGGGGGGGTGGGGGGTATTCAAGGATTCGTTGAATCCTCTCTCTGCCTTGGTCCAGAGGAAGGCAAAAAAAAACCCTAGCAGTGCTAGGCCAATCTGCTGCTGTAGGGCAAAAAAATTCCTTCCTGACCCCTTGAGAGGCGATCGGACGAACCCTGGATCAAGTACTGATAGTATTGGGAAGGGGGAGAGTGGGGCTGGGTGCAGCAAGATGGCTGCCGATCCTGCAGCAGGATCCAGGATGGGGGCTGTGATCCTAAGTGGATTGGTGCTGCTGGGGAAAGACTGGGATAATGGTGGGGAAGCCGCTGCTTTTCTGGGGTAGGAGGGGGCTTGCTAGGGCAGTTTAGGTGATTGCAGGGGCTATGGCCCGGCGTACCGCTAGGCCGCGGGTGAAGCCGCGGCCTTTCCTAGTTCGCGGCTGCCGCAATTGTGATCAGGCCGGCGCGGTTGTAAAAAAAGACTCCCAGAAGCGGAGGAGATTAAGGGGAGAGGTTGTGGAGGGATGCCTTGGGCAGTGATGGCGGTGTACGGGTACAGGAAGGGGGGGGAACGGAGCGCAAGGGCCGCAGCCGCGGCTTGTCCTGAAAAGGACGGCCGCCCAATGGTGTTCAAGGGGTGGATGGAGCGCCCTGTGCCCTGTGTCAGGGGCTTACCTTAAGGCTGGATAATTCCTGGAAGGGAGAACCAGGGGATCCGGGGCGGTGGATCGTGGGTCAGAGCGAGTCTGACAGCAGAGACAGCAGAGACTGAGGCTGGGGGAGGAAAGCCCTGCCTGTCTGGCTCCAGGAGCCGTACGCCCTTCTACAAGGAGCGCACGCCGATTACTACTGGAGCTCAGTTCTAGCCCTGGGGAGGAGTCACTCTTTCAGACTCAATCCTGGAGAGCAGGAGAAGGAAGTTTCATCCAAAGCACCAAAGTACTCACTTTTGTTGTCAGTAGTTTAGACATTAATGGCTGTGTGGTGCATTATTTTGAGGGGACAGAAAATTTACACTGTTATACAAGCTGTACACTCATTACTTCGCATTCTAGCAAAGTGTCACTTCAGTGTTGTCACATGAAAAGAGATAATACAATATTTACAAAAATGTGAGGGGTGTACTCACTTTTGTGATTGTGAAATACTGTATATACACATAGATACACACACACAGTGCTCAACATAAACGAGTACCACCTTTTGAAAAGTAGGATTTTAATCAATATATCAAACACAAGAACAATTTCCAAAATTTTGACATAGAACATTTGTTTAGCTTATTACATGAATAATATAACTTAGTTTACAAAATCTTCAACTTTACTCAAATTAGTTGATGCAAAAATGAATACACCCCTCAACAAAAACTACTACATTTAGTATTTTATATGACCTCCATTAATTGGAAGGGCAGCACCAAGTCTTCTAGGCATAGAATTAACTAGTTGACGACATATTGCAACAGCTATCTTTTTTCCATTCTTCAAGAACGACCTCTTTTACAGCCTGGATGCTGGATGGAGAGCGTGCTCAACTTTCAGAATTCCCCATAGGCGTTTGATTGGGTTCAGTTCAGGAGACATACTTGGTCTCTGAATCACTTTCACCCTGTTCTTCTTCAGAAATGCAACATTGGCCTTAGATTGTGTGTTTTGGATCATTGTCATGTTGGAAAAGTGCATAATGACCAAGGGCACAGAGTGATGGTAGCATCTTCTCTGTCAATATAGAGCAGTACATCTGTGAATTCATGATACCATCAAAATGAAGCTCCCTGACACCAGCAGCCCTCATGCAGCTACCACCAGGTTTCACTGTGGACACCATGCATTTTTCTTTGTACTCCTCCTGTGCGACGTCATACAGTTTTGAAGCCAACAGTTCTTGGTTTCATCACTCCAGAGTACAGAGTCCCAGTAGTCTTTTTTTTAGCACGGCTCTGGCAAATTCTAGGTTGCTTCTTTGTGCATGGGCTTTAGGAGAGGCTTTCTTCTTGGGCGACACCAATGCATGCCATTCCTCTGCAGTGTATGCCATATTGTGTCACGCAAAAAAATTACCCCAGTTTGGCTTCCTACGTCTTTAGCTAACTGCAGTAAACTTGCATGGTGATTTTTATCAACACTTCTCATCAGCAATCGCTCACATCGAGCTGTTAACCTCCGTTAAAGGCTTGGACTGCTCTGTGAGATGGTTGCAATTCCATTATACATTTTAATTTGCTACAGTATTCTGACTAATAAGTAAATCTTTACTGATCTTCTTGTAGCCTTCAACTTTGTGTAAAGAAATAATTTTCTCTTTCAGGTCTTGTGACATTTCTCTTCATGTGGTGCCAATGCTGACAAACACCCTGTTATAATCAACTGTCTGCTGGACACCTGTTTAATGAATAATTACACTCACCTGTAGTTGAATTTATGTTAATTAAATTCATTAAGACTTTCATTGGGGAGTATTCATTTTTCCAACATAGTCTTTAATAAAATTGTAAAGAAAAATACTTTGTGTGTGCAAATTAACAAATCTTGGTTGCAATCAATGGTCCGCATATGCGAGTGTATTTTGTAGTATAGTGTCTCATAGAAAATGTTGATTCTAAAAGGAAAGTAAAAGGTTTTCTGACAAATCTGACTCATTTATGCGGAGCACTGTATAACCTCTTTTTTTATGCTTTACCACAATCTAACATCTAAGCAACATGGAAATAAAGCGCTATTTCTACAGTTCGTAGAACTTGAGGGGAGTCAGATATGCAGATACGACCTGAACACCTAAAGATCTTTCCCTACAGATCTGTGCTATGATCGCCCAGATGTGTACATTTAGAGCTATATAGGAGGGGGAAGACATCATAATGATATCTAGGTATTGGTTTATATTTGAGTTGCTTACTCCTGAGACTGAAGGCTTCAGTGGACGTCTGCTGGTGCCAACAAGCATGGAAATATCAGCATGGAACAATTAAATGAGCACAGTGAACCTTTAGTAAAGTACTGGCTTCATATAATGTAAAAAAGGAATACAGACTCTAGTTTCCGAGGTGAAATTCCTATTCCTTCAATTTTTTCCTACCATCCCAGCATAGCATGAAAAGCAAAAGAAATATGCTTAGTGCGTGTACACAACCTTTTTCTTACCTGTGTTGACAAGAGCACTGCTGTTGTAGAGTGTACCCAGATGTGGACCAGATAAGGAAAGGAAAGTGTGCAGCTTGCTAAGATAACATTTGAACCTCGGCCTTGAAATAACTGATCGTATAATTAAATTCCCCAATGAGTGTCCTATAAAACTAAAAGAAAACACGCATGTTAAATTTTATATGCTGACAGTGGTTCTAGCATTCAGCTACAACCAAACCTCATATCATGTACACTTTGAACAATCTGCATAAAAATATTATTCCAAACGTGTAGAAGCACAACACTGAATAATGACAGAAGATGAACTTTAAAAAGAGAAGTATGTTTTGTTTTTTTGCTAGTCATACTTGCCTCGGCGGATGCGGCATCTGTCCCCAGGCATCTTTGCACTGAGAACCGCACCACCAAACACCGCCGATGGCTTTGTTCTCACTCCTCCCCGAGCAGAGCGATGCTGCCTATCAGTCAGCATCGCTTCTGCTCTACTTCTCTGCGCTCATTGGAGCGTAGAGCCGTGGAGGGGCAGGAAGTGGCGATCTCAGCGGCACGCTGAGACGGTCATCAATCAAGGCAGCTGGCGAATCCAGCCTTGGATGTCGGGATGACGCGCTGCTTCGACTGATGGCAGTGACGTCAGCGGAGAGTGGACTTCAGACTGCTCTCCACTGAAAACGAGTCACAGGAGTGCAAAACAAACTGCACTCCTGTGACTCAGAGGAGAAGCCCAGCCTAAAAAGCTCAGACGGGACTTCTCCTTTAAGCAAAACTTAATTTAAATAGTCAAACCCCACAGTTTAATATAGAAAAATCTTATCAACCAAAGGATCAGTAATACTGTCTTGATTCAGCCATTCCTGCCAGAAAACTTAGGCAGATCCTTGACTTCAACTGCAGCAGCACAGTTTGGTCAAGAACCTTCTGACTTAAAAAGGAAGGAACAGCAGCATGGTGATGAATATTCACTGTTCATTCTGCTCTTTGCTTCTGTCAGTGCACTGTAGCAGAGCCTGACTGGCCCCTCTCTCCCATTCTCAATGCTTCTGTAGAGAACATTACAAAAAGTCAATAGAAAAAAAAGTTGAACAACAAACTAAAATCTTTTAGGTGGAGGGAAGCATAAAAAACTAAAACTAAAATAATATGGTTGCATAAGTGTGCACACCCTTAAACTAAATACTTTGTTGAAGCACCTTTTGATTTTATTACAGCACTCAGTATATCAGCATGGCACATCTTGACTTATCTTGCAATATTTGCCCAATCTTCTTTGCAAATCTGTCAGATTGCGAGGGCATCTCCTGTACACAGCCGTCTTCGGATCACCCCACAGATTTTCACTGGGATTCAGGTCTGGGCTCTGGCTGGGTCTTTCCATAACTTTAATATTCTTCTGGTCCTATGTTGATTTGGATGTATGCTCTGGGTCTTTGTCATGCTGAAAGATGAAGTTCCCCTTCGTATTCAGCTTTCTAGTAGAAGCCTGAAGGTTGCGTGACAATAATGACTGGCATTTGGAACTGTTCATAATTTCCTCTACCTTGACTAAGGCCCCTGTTCCAGCTGAAGAAAAACAGCCCCAAAGCACGATGCCGCCACCACCCTGTTTTACTGTTGGTCTAGTGTTTTTTTTGGAGATGTGCAGAGTTGTTTCTGCACCAAACATATCTTTTGGAATCATGTCCATAAAAGTTCAACCTTGGTTTCATCACACCATAACACATTTTCCCACATGCTTTTGGGAGACTTCAGATGTGTTTTGCAAAATTTAGCCAGGCTTGGATGTTTTTCTTCGTCATGCTACCCCATAGCCCAGACATTTGAAAAATACGGGAGATTGTTGACACATGTACCACACAGCCAGTACTTGCCAGATATTCCTGCAGCTCCTTTAATGTTGCTATAAGCCTCCCTGACCAGTTTTCTTCTGGTCAATCTCAAAAATTCTGGAGGGATGTCCAGTTCTTGGTAATGTCACTGTTGTGCCATATGTTCTCCACTTGATGAGGACTATCTTCTGCTATGATGAAGCACTAGTTCCAGTGTGAAACGCGTCAGCAGCCAGGTCTTATTTGTATTTTTGCTGTGACTTGTAGTGCTGTCCTTTTAATAAAGGCTACAATTTGTTCAGAGTGCGGCTGTCCTGCGACATCTTTTGTTCCTGCCTTGCTGAGTGCATTGCCTGCACCTGAGTTATCTGCTATGGTGGGTCTTCATTTGGGTTCCCACCTGGAGCGGCTACTCCCTTTCTCTTCACTGTGTTCCATGGTATATTTAATGCCTTAGAAATTCTTTTGTACCCTTCTCCTGACTGATACCTTATAACAATGAGACCCCTCTGATGCTTTGGAAGCGCACTGTGGACCATGGCTTTTGCTGTATGATGCGACTATGAAAAGGTCAGGAAAGACCTACTAGAACAGCTGAACTTTATTTGGGGTTTAAATGATGGCAGGTCTGACTCCTATTTAACATGAGTTTGAATGCGATTGCTTAATTCTGAACACAGTCTCATCCCTAGTTATACGAGGATGTGCACACTTATGCAATCACACATTTTTTTCACTTTCTATTTTTACTTCCCACCTAAAGCTTGTTTTTCAATTGCGGAATACAGTTTATAGGTCACATTAAAAGTGGAAAAGTTCTGAAACTATTTATTTTCTTACATTACAGAAATCTGACATTTTAACAGGGGTGTGTAGACTTTTTATATCCACTGTACGTGTGGCAGATGCCTTCTTTATTCAGACTCTTAGTCTGCAGTTATAGAATATATACATAAAAGCTTAATGTAAACAAAAATAGGAATTTTGACTTACTTGGAAATTCCTCATGTTGGAGTACAAGTACAGGACTGGTATTATAGACCACCATGGGTTATATGCTGCTACTTTTATGCGATTGGACACTGGCAAAAACTATTGCTAGGGCTATCCCTAGTGCCATTGAACCATGCCCATTATCTGAGGCTTCAGTTTTTAGCAAGCAGTAAAGAGTGATCAAAACACAGAGGGAAGGACCCGTGTCCTGTTTTGTACAGGTAGGTCACAATTTCTATTATCTAAAATAGTATAGGACACCGGAATTGATTAAAAAAACATGGGGCATACCCAAACAAACTGAGGGGTGGGCAACAACATAGCAAACAGAACATCTTGAAGGACCATGTGGCCAAAGATTATCAGTCTCAGCCTGGGTTCACACAGAGCACCAGGTAGCAATGTTGCAAATCTAGGCTACAGATGTTTGATGCTGAAAAGCCCAGGATACACCAATAGCCCTAGTGGAATAGGCTCTGATGCGTAGGCCCTGCAAATGAGTTGTCCAATCCACCTGGCAATGGTGGATCACAGATCAGGGTGTCTTCTATAAGGACTCTCTGGAAGAACAAAAGGGGACTATGTCTTGGTAAAGGAGGCCTGGCTGCCAAGCCCTATACCTAACAGCTTTACCACATCCAGACAATGTAAGTAACATTTCCTTGTCATGTTTTGTGGCAGGACAGAGGGAAGGATGGATAATGTCCTAATAAGTGGGAAAAAAAGAAAGACAACCTTAGGTAGCAGGAAAGGTTTGGTTTCTAACCACTATTTTCTTCTGCAAAATAAGAAAAGGCTTGTTTTAAGATAGGGGGCTTCTAACTCAGAAACATGCCTAACAGATGTGATGGCAACCATAATGGTAACCCTAATGTTAAGGTTTTCCAATGGAATGTCTCAGATACCCATTCCCTTTAGAAGATTTCAACAGCCCTGCTGCTGTTAAGAGAAAACCGGCTTTACCTTATCCATGACACTGGGATTCACCCATTACATTGGGCATACCCCAATTTATATATTACAGATATACATACAGAAAATGATAGATTATTCAGATAAATTGCCTTTAATAGTTTAAAAAGAAAAAAAATGGTTCAAAGAACACTAGAAAAAAAGCTGGAGCCTCACAGACTGGGTGGGGATGTATGGGTAAGCTCTAGGGGCAGTGCTAGCAAAAATGTTTGCCAGTGTCCAATCACCTGAAGGTAGCGAAAAATAACACATGATCCACGACAGCCTCTCTCAACAGGAGTGCTATCTGAGGGTGCCCAGGAATGCCGTGGCAAAATGTTTAAAATTTGTCCCAACAGAGGCAGGCAGGTGGATCAAGCATTTTTTTTTTTTTTCAGAGACAAGTGTAACTACTTGTCCATATTAATTTTAAAGACTAATGATTTATGTTCACTACACACATTACAATCGGTGTTAAATCTCCTTTAGATCTACCAACAAATATGTAAAAACTAGAGCCTGCCTAACTAGATACTAATTGATTGGATAGATTAGGTAGGTCCTCATATTGCATACATTTGCTAGCTCTAAGTTTGCTTGTACAGATATTGTATGTTAAGATTGTAATGTGTATGGGGCAAGCCTAAGGTTTGTGGACCAGGAGCTCCGTGTCCACCTCTCATCAATTTCTGCTAGAATAGAGTAGTTTTATGTATCATCCCAGGCTCAGGTTTCCCATGAATGGTAAAATTTTACATTTATTACATTATTGGTGTGCCCTGAGACTGTGCATAATTGTCAAGGGTGCCTTGACTGAAGAAAAGGATGAGAAGCACTGTTCTATGAATACCAGTCCTGTGGTGACCTGTACTGTATGATTAGGATACAATATTGACTCTGCCCTATGCTTGGGATAACAGATAAAACACAGGGAAAGCAAAGGCAAAGGAAAACAAGAGGTAACGGGTTATGCTTGCAGAACTGCTTGAGATCCCAGGATATATTGAAAGAGATAATATTTTAAGAGTATAGCAAACCTTTAAAAACATTTATATACCATTTGATAACATGCACATTTCAGCTATTAAAATATGCTTCACAATTAAGTTAGAACTATTATGTTAACCAATCCACAAAGACATTACTATTACCTGATTCTTGAAACAGCCAGACTGTAGATTTGAATATACTGTATAATTTCATCCAGAAGACGATCTGTCATTGAATCAAAGTCAGCAAATGTATCATTCTGGGAAATAAAATCAGAAGGTATTTTAATTGTTTTTTTTTAGAAAAGAAAATATATGTGCAATCTGTTTCTTTATTGCATAAGTATATTGTAGGCTGCTGGTACATGTAATATATATTTTTTTAATATCAGCACTAATTTCAATTTACATATTGCAGGTATACCAATATGAAAAGGTTGCACAAAATTGCCACATATTAGCGATAAACAAAATGTAAGGGCTGGTTGAGAACAGCAATTCTTGGTTGGTGAAATATTACTTATGATTAATACTTTATAAAAAAAATATGGCTCTGTAATTTAGAGCAAGGAAACCATTAATTCCCTACATTGTAGCTTGCATATGTTCTCCCAAAACCTAGGAAATTGCAAACTGTATGGAAAATATTCCCTTTAAAGGGATGATGGTAGTATTCACCAACATGTTAAATGTACGTTTCTTTCACACCTGATTCCTCTCTGACATAAGGAAGTCTTTTCGCCCTCCAGGTAGTCCAAGTTCTATGTATGTTCTTACCAAGCGGAGGTCAGCACTATTGCCTATACAAAAGACAAGACAGTTAAAAAAAAAAAAAAAAAAAGGAGATAAAAAAGTAAAAAAATACTGTATATGTTTGCTACACATTATTATTAAGCACTGTATTTCCTTTTACAATAATAAAAAAAAAGGCCCAGATTCATAGAGCGATTACGCCTGTCTAACTGGTGTTAGACAGGAGTAATTTCAAATTTCGCGCGCCGTATCACTAGTTTGAATCCTCAAACCATGATACGGCGGCTTCGGGCTTCGATCCGAGAGGCTTACGTCCTCTTAAGCCCTCGGATCTACGTTGCGATATTTTTGCGGCCGCTGGGTGGAGTCCGCGTCGTTTTCACCGTCGGGGTATGCAAATTAATTTTTACGGCGATCCACGAAGGTACGAGTGTCCCTCGCAATCGCCTACGTCATTTTTGGGCTACGTAATGTTAGAGGAGCTTTTTGCTGGTCTAACAGTGCGTAACCCATGTAAAGTATGGCCGTCGTTCACGCGTCGATTTGAAATTTTTTTTTTTTTTAACGCAACTCGTTCGGTAAATAGGAATGTACGTAAACGACGCTACTACGACGTAACGACGTGATTTCGCGCAATGCACGGCGGGAAATTTGCGAACGGAGCATGCGCAGTTCGATCGCCGCGGGAACGCGCCTATTTTAAATGCTTCACGCCCCCTACTCGCGCAGATGGATTGCGACGGGAGAAATACACTACGCCGCCGTCGTTTACTGGACAAAATCTACCTGGATTCCACGTAGAGCCAGGTAAAAAACGGCGGCGTAGTGTATTTCTCATACTCTACGATAATCTAATTCTCTCTGAATCTGGGCCAAACTGTTTACCTGTTGGTTTTCCAGGTGCAACAAAGACATTTGTAACAGTGTTGTAACCATGCTTGCAGAACAATAATGTAAGGCCCCTTTCAGACGTCCGGTCCGCTCGTCCGTTTTTACAAGTCCGTAAACGGACTTGTAATGGGCCCCTATGGGATCGCGTCCGTTAGCGGATGATGCATCCGCTAACGTACGCCAAAGATCCGCGTCCGTCTGGATCCGTTTTTCGGATGGAAGAAAACCCTGTTTTTCTTCAGTCCGGCGGAACGGATCGGATGAATACGGACAGACAGACCGTATTCATCCGTTTCCCCATAGGGGAGAGCGGAGGAAAGACAGTGTGCAGGGACCGCCCTGTTCGCCAACAGCTGAGCGGGGATTTACGGATGATCCCCGCTGAGCCAACGGACACACACGGAGCGGACCGAAAAACGGACCGCTCCGTGTGAAAGGACCCTAAAAGGTTGCCGTTTACTTATTATAAATTGATAAGCTGCCTAATACTTTTTTCCAATGTAGACTTTGATATCCAACTATCTGAGGTCTGGTGTTAATCCTTCTATGAGGTCCAAGACCTTTTGTGTGAGTGATAGGGGAACCCATAAATAGATACAATGGTGATCTCAAGGTTTTTCACAGATAAACTACCTTTTGCATGGCGTATAAAGAATGCATATCATTCACCAGGAATATGCTAAACATATGAAGGAGTTAAACATATGCAAGTTAAACATGCGTACCAAAAGCCGACTAGGAAAGAAATGTGCCGTATTTGCCTTTTAACCTCCCTGGCGGTATCCCCGAGCGTGACTCGGGGTGGGTTTTTCTGCTAAGAACGGTATCCCCGAGTCACGCTCGGGGTAGCCATGCAGAGCCTGCAGCGCGCGCTGGCTTACCTTTTTCCTGGATCCAGCGATGCATCCCCGCTGTGTGAGCGAGCGGGTGCTTCGCTTGATTCACACAGCGTCCCCGTGTGCCGCCGATCTCCGTTTCCTGCGACGTTACGACGCACGGAAGCGGAGAACGGCGCCAAATTCAAAAAAGTAAACAAACACTTTACATACAGTATACTGTAATCTTATAGATTACAGTACTGTATGTAAAAAATACACACCCCCCATGTCCCTAGTGGTCTGTCCAGTGTCCTACATGATCTTTTATAAAATAAAAAGTGTTCTTTCTGCCTGGAAACTGTAAATTGCCCATAGCAACCAAAAGTGTCCCTTTATGTCAAAAATGGTTTTAGATCAGCTAGAAAACAGCGATAATAAATTTTAATCACTTGCAGAATTGAGCGATAGCGATTTGTGGGGAAATTCGTCATAAAAAAATAAAATAATGACAGCGACAATTCTGCAACTGAGCAAATTTCAGTGTTTTTGAGTTGATTACATTATTGAATATTTTTTATTATAATTACATTATAATTTGTTATAATTATTTATAGTTTTTTATTATATAAAAAATTATGATTTTGTTTTTCAAACTTTATCATACCCGGGATGTCTTGTTTGGACAGATTTAAGTGAGTTATTCCTAAGAATTGCATGCCTACAGTATAAAATGCCAAATTTCCATGCAAATAATTGTACCGCTTTTGGTACGTAATTCCAGACAGAATCATACCGCCAGGGAGGTTAAATATTCTTTATCTAATGTATTTTCCTTTAGTACAGTTATTTTTCATAATTTTTTTTCTCGCTTTTTGCTTATAAACAAGTGCACTATCAATGAAAAGGTGCACTACAATACACACAAATAAAAAATAGTACAGGTATTCCTAAAATGCTTTACCCACTCTCCTAGTTATGTCACTTACCTGTCCACAGATCTTTGTTGTGGGGCCACTGGGAGAGGCACAGACTCTCCTGGTAGACTGTTGATGGCGTCAACAGCCTTACCACAGAAATTAATGGGGATACTGTTCAAGAAGTGGCTGTGCAGCACCCAACAAACCCACAGCCGAGATCAACGTGGATCATGGACATCATTTTTAAAACTGTACTAAAAGTATAATCATTTAAGGGTTCTACTTATTATCTTTTTATTTTCAAACCATCTTGCAGATAGGTCATCTTGCATAAACTCTGCTTGTCATTTTTTTATCTTCTCCATCTGCAACTTAAGCTGAACTATAGATGTTTTAGACAGTAAAAAGTGCTTGGTTTTCCTATATGACGTGATCTTTTCTCCAAATAGTTTCTTCTAGCCATCAAATCATGTGGAACCTTACTGGGTAGTGGCACCCTAATGCTGTACGATAATGGGGCTAATATTCAAGTACCAATCTATTAATTTTTTCACATAAAATGGATTAAAACCTGAAACAAAAAAACAGAAAGAAGAAAAGAGAAGAAAGAAGAAGAAAGTTGCACACCCACAAAGGGCACAATGACAGCGCAGCACAGGGGAATCACTGATACGTGTGCATTCTAAGCACATTATAAATAAAAGCCCCTGGGGCCCAATAGAGAAACATTTGTGGTGGAAGTTTACTTTACATGACATCCTTCACACATATGTAATATTTACCATCTAGCCCATGAACACACACAATCAGATGGATCCCCTCTTCAGAACTGTCATCTTCCTCCACACTGAAGTATGGAACTGTGGAAGCCAACTGAGGCACATCACTATACAAAAACCCAGGGAGTTTTAATTGCTTTAATTCTTCTTTGGCCTGAAGGAACCTACAACAAACATTTAATAAAATATAATAGAAAAATTGGCAAATACAAAGGGTATGGTGCAATTTCTTTAAACTAATGCTGCGTACACACTATCACTTTTTGCGATGAAAAAAAATGACGTTTTATGTGATGAAACAAAACAAAGTTTTTCAAACTTCATTTTCTAAAACGACGTTGCATACACACCATCGTTTTTCTAAAATGCTCTAGTTTCAACGGCACTCTGTTCCATTGAAGCTCCGTCTCATAACTTGCTTCTGAGCATGCGCGGGTTTAAAAACGTTGTTTTCAACATCGTTTTGCCCACACACCATCACTTTTTATGACACAAAAAACAACGTTTTGAAAAACGACACAAAAAATTCAAGCATGTTCGAATTTTTTTTGGTCGTTTTTTTGAAGACATAAAACAACGTTTTGCCCACACACGGTCATTTTAAATGACGTTTTTGAAAATGTTTTTTTTCATCACAAAAAGTGATCGTGTGTAGATATGTAATTCGGCACAAACTTAGTTCACTCAAGATCTTCCTGACAGATTCCTCAACCTTAAAGTCTTGCTGGAGTACATTGTGTGGAATCATGGGACAAAAAAAAAAAATTGTACATGATTTCTCTATACAAAAATAATTTCTACTTAATATGTATGACACAAATACACATTTACAGTGGAACTAAAACACTCTCAATCAACATTAACCATTGTTAATCCTTATGCTGCTAGTATTAGTAAATACTGTAGATAAGAAGCTGCTTCCTGGTTTAGTGCAAAATGTCGTCATACAACCAAGAAGTCTTCATGGGCATGACCCTCCTTGTCTGTATGCCTGACCTAAGATCAGATGGATCAGATGGATCCCAGAAGTAAATGCTACTCAAATCATCTGCCCTTACTCAAGATGGCCACCACCAAATGTGCCAAGAGGGGTGTTTTTCAAAGTGACGTTTCAACAAAATTAAGCATGGAGACATGTATGGATGGGCGAGTTTGCTATTAAAGCGGAGTTCCACCCAAAAATGGAACTTCCGCTTATCCCACTCCTCACCCCCTTACATGCCACATTTGGCATGTAATTTTTTTGGGGCGGGAGTGGGGGCTTCAGGAGGAGTGGGACTTCCTGTCCCACTTCCTCAGAGGAGCTGGTTAGGCGATTAAGCTTAATCGCCTACAGCAGCTCGCGCATGCGCAGTGGGTGCCCGGCTGTGAAGCCAAAGGCTGTCACGGCCGGGTGCCCACAGTTACGATGAGGACGCCGGCCGGGGAGGGGGGGAGAGGAGCGGAGCCCCGGCCGGCGCGTCGCTGGAACCCTGGAGCAGGTTTAAACATAAAACAAGGCTGGAACACCCCTTTAATAATAAAAAATGAAGTAGTAGTTTCAGTTTGTTTGAACACAGAAAATATTGTAGCCAAACACCTACATCTAAGCAAAATCACCCAAAAGCTAACCACTTAAACAATCCCCCAATTCTCAGCTTAAGCGTAGGTTCACATTAATTTGATTTGGCATGCAATGTGATGTCAGATCGCATGCCAAAAATGGCAACGTCCGAAAAGGTGCAGTGCCACACCGATTCCCAAAAGTAGTACCTGTACTACTTTTGGTGACTTGGGGGGGCAATTTTCTATAGACATCTGGGCAGGAACCCGCACAGATGTCTATCAAATTGCCCTGGAAGTCAGACTGCATTGCCAGGTTAAAATCGTGCGAGTTCTGACCATAACTGAGCCATAATCTTAGGACTGCTATTACTCTTCTACCAAAAGCAATCGTAGTAGGAACAATTATCAACTCCAGACTCGACTATGCAAATGCCCTTTATCTTGGACTCCCAAAGTACCAAATCACTTGTCTGCAAGTCGTTCAAAATACGGCCGCTCGACTTGTAACTGGGAAAAAACCCTGAGAATCAATCTCACCTTCTCTGAGAGCCCTCCACTGGTTGCCAGTAAAAGACAGAATCACATTCAAAGCACTCTGTCTTACGCATAAGTGTATTCTAGAAAATGCCCCACAAAATCTATGTGAAAAACTAAAAGCTCACAATCACGTTCTGCGATCCACCAACCAAAATCTACTCCAGATACCTAAAGCCAGATACAAGTCCAAAGGAGAAAGAAGATTTGCGGTCCAAGGACCTAGACTATGTAACACTTTACCAACCAGCATTCGGCTAGAGGAGAACCATTTAGCCTTCAGGAGAAAGATCAAAACCCATCTCTTTCGAGGACAAAAAAATTAAATGGACACTAAACGCCCAGAGGAGATTCAGTTTGCATGTGCTGCGCTATATAAGTTTCTCAATCACTCAAAATTTCTTATAGCAAACCAAACCTGCTGCAATATTTCAGTGACAATGATTCTGGCAACAACATTTACTAAAATAAAGTTAAAAATGCAACAAGCTAAGGTTCAGATATCTGACTGCAGGAGTTAATGAGCGTTAAAAGAATCCAGAATGATGTTTGACTGATGTTTTAGGTGATCCTGTATTGTTAAAAAAAACTATGGAATCAGGACTTCATCTGAAATGAAGAAACTATAACATACCATTACATGCCTCTCCTCTTATAGATCAGCTCTCAGGAGCACCCTTGGACCAGTGGCACAGTCGCATCCTCATTACATCCCATGCAGTAATAACCAAAACTCATGATAGGTCAACTGAGACATTGACACCATGTAGTAGAAGCGTGCCCATGCTTTTACTTTTTTTGCATAGGACATTTGAGAAAGACCAGGGATTAAGGTGGGCTTTTGATGTTTGGTTTACTATGTTTTTATCACTACAGGTATACTTAAAAGAATCAGTTTGTGCTCATTTAAAGCATTTATTTTGGCAGTCTTTTTAGAATCTAGCATTTCAGTTTTTAGTCCTTGCACTGCATTGTAAAATTAAAAAATATCTAGACAAATCAAATGGTACTCACGCTAGCATTAAAGGTTTTGGAGAGCTTTCATACCAAGCAAGTGATGAGCATGATCCAAACATTGCACCCCCTGGTTGTTTTGTTATAGTGTCAAGTGCATGCCTCGAAGTAAAAACAGTTCCTCGAGGGGAGTCTTTCAATGTATATGAAAAAGATAGACAACTGGTTGAACAAACACCGGGCATATTCAGTGAATCTTTTAAATATTCAGAACCAATCCTCTCAGACCTTAAACACTTGTCATGTGCAGAATCATGGATAACTTCACATTCAGGATCCTCAGATTTGTACAATGGGCCATCTGTCTCTTCATAGTAGCCATTCTCAATCATTTCTTCATCTTGTTCCTCATCATCCTCCTCCTCCTCCTCATTCTCCTGCAGCAATGGGCCAACTGGATGCAACTTTACAGTTTCCTTGGCAGGACTGGCATGCTTAAAATCATCTGCAGGGCTAATGTCAGAAATATCAGTGCTACTTTGAGAGCCAAAATAATTTTCTACTAAACCTTGCTTGACAATGTCAGTGCTGTTAGTGGAAGAAAGTATAGCAGCAGAAGGACTTTTACTCCCAGCTTTAGACATGTCTTGGTTTGATAGTTTTGGTTCCTCATCACAGTATTTCTCTTTGACATTTTGCAACAAAACTTCCTCATCCATAATAACTGAGCCAGATACAACTGATTGCTCTCCCACAACAATAACTTCAGGATCAAGTGCAATTTGGGAGGCATGATGAAGTATTTCTGAAGTTGGGGGTTCTCTAAAAGTGGTTATGGAGCCAGCAGGGGGTACAGGAATACTCTTAAATTCGTTTGGCGTTTCCTCATCAGAAATGGCAAACTGAAAAAGGTCTCTGATATTTGAAAGAGAGGAATGGACAGGTACATTTTCTTTGTCAGAAAACACAACACTTTGAGGCTGTAAGAGAATGTTAGATTTTGTGGAATCAAACTTTGGCAATTCAACTGCACCCAAGTCCAGGACAGTTTTACTGTCCTTCATCTGGCCCTCAGGGACAACTGAAATCTTAGAACTTTCATCTGGGGACAGTTCATCATCATCAGATGGTAAAGAGTTTATGGATGTCAAGGATGACTGGATTTCACTCAAAGCACTTGTACTTTCTGTGCAGTGGCTTTCAATGGTGGCTTTCAAGTTAGATTCCGGTTTTAGCAAAAGAGGTGAAAATACCTTGTCATTTGACACAGGATCATGCTCAGCCACATTTTCCAAGCAGAGATCTGGATTTGGATGGGTTGCAAAAGAGCTGGGTTCACTTTCCACACCAGAATCGGAAAATCTTGAAGATGCACAAGTGATGCTGAGATCAGGCAACTTTATTGTATCTCCACTTACTATAATGTGGACCTCTTTACTGCCACTATGTAGTTGGTTGTTTTTAGGCCTGGTAAAAGGATCCTCATTTCCAGGAAGTTTTAGATTACTTTCCAGTGCAACCTCTTTGTCAAATACAGAATCTGGCTCCAGTGATAGGGTTGGAGGCCCAGTTAAAGCAGATAAGTCCTGCCCCTGTATGATGTCCTTAAAGGCCATATTCTTAACACCCTCTGACTTGGAGCTAAAAATAACAGTTACCTTTTCCCCTTCATATGAGTTTTTGTTACTTGGCTTAACCTCTATTGTCCTCAGACCAGAGCGGCACTTCTCTATTCCAGGTAACACATTATCCACATATGTACATCCAGTACCTGCTTGTGTACCAAGTGTACCCGAATTAGTGGATGTTGAAAAAGATGCTAAATTCCCAGAATCCCCAGCACTGCTGTGGCTTCTGTCAGTACTGTCACTGCTTGTAGACGGTGGCCTGGTTGTCACGGTCGTAGATGGGAGAGAGTTATGTCGCTTTTGCCAAGCTTGCAATCCAGATGACTTTGTGTCACTTGCTAGTAACCCTGGATGAAGGTTATGTCCATCTTTGTGGCAATGTGAAGGCCTGCCTTCAAACGATTTAGACATAGCCTCGGCTGTAGCAGCTTTTAAACATTTGTAGCTTACTAAAACCACAGAATCCTTAGAATTCTGCTTTACTATCTTTTTGGGATTATCAGTTTTCATTGTCCTCATAAGTTTATTTACTTTTGTTTTAGATTTATTATCATCGTCATTTTTTTTGGTCTTTGTAAGAGGCTTTTCACTTTCAGTACACCAAGATGAAGCAGAGACACTTTCTGCCCTGGCTTTTAGTTCTGGGCTACTAGGAGCACAAACATATCCCTCCTCATTATCAAGTTTCTCAGGTTTGCTAGATTCTGATCTTTGCAAGTTCGGAATACCCAACCAAGGTCCATCCAAATCTGCAATGTCCAAAAAAAAGATATTAAAGAAGGCTATTAGTAGCACAAATAAAATAAAAAAACTGTCTAGTCAATTTGAAATAACAATATAAAAACACATTAAGGGACAAGAAATAAAATTGGTAATACTATTATATTTACTGCTAAAATTAACCCATGCATTCTATGTATACCTATGATGTGTGGGTCTTTATTACATGATATGCAAAAAAAAATACAATAGTGATTTATAAAGCATGGAAAACACAAAAAGCAAAAAGTCAAAAGGTGCAAAGCAGACAGTGGAGATCACCCAAACTAGAATATATAGTAAAACAAAACAAACCAAAAAAAGTTCAATCTGCAGCACCTTATTAGGCACAAGAAAACAGGATAATATTCAGTGCATGTGTACCAGGATTTATGTAATTTGTATAGTATCTCCAGTCATTCTAGTTTAAGAGTGAAACATGTCATCAGTAGCCTAGAAAAACATTCTAGTGCAAGAAATCTAAGAGAGCTATAACAAGTTATTAGTTCCTCATAACAAGTTATTAGTTCCTCAAAGGGCATGTGTAAACTACTCAAGTTCAGCACATTTATGTTGCAATAGGCAGCTGCAGATAGATTGGGATAGATAGAAAAATTTGTACAATCACTACAGTTATCCCTGAGATAATCTAGCATTTAATCTGCCTACATAATGCATATGGCAGCTTAGCTTCCTGCACCTGTCTCCACAGGCATAAACAAAACTGCTTGGCTGAGTGTTTATGTTTATGACATTATTATTGGTTATAACAAGTGTGACCAAGGGCAGTAAATTGATCCTCTGTATCAGAGTCCCTTCTGAAGTTTATAAGCCATTTTAGTCTCCACGGTCTACGAAAAATGGATATCCCATGTATAGTAGATGCACCACTTAATTGATTATTTCTTGTTAAACAACCAGAAAATATTTTACTATAAAATAAAAAAACAGGACTAGACATTTAATATAAAAAAAAGTGTTCAGTCTGTTTGTGTACTTTCATTAAACCTGTACTTACCTTCCATAATATAATCTAAATATCTATCTTCAAAAATAATAGGTAGTGAGTTAAAGTCCCCATCCAGCTCACTGCACTCTAGAGGAAGAGGAGGAAGAGAACTGAAGTAGGAGGAATTCTTGATCGCTGTTGACATCTGAAGATGGCTCTGAGCACTGGGGGAGCCAAAAACAATAGTCATGTTTAAAAAAAAAAAAAAAAAAAAACACACACACACACACACACACACACACACACACACAAAAACATAATCTGGTCTTTGATCTACTAATAAGTCTATAAAAGTATCACTGAAGAAGGGCACCTACACCAATACTAATGTGGGAATAAACATCCAATTTTGCACATCAAATATCATGCAATAACTTTGGGGTGAGTCATGGAATAACAGGGATTCAGAAAAAAATTACAATTACACAGACCTTTATACTTGGATGATAACTCAATTGAGCCCAAGATGAAAGAAACAGCACCCATTCATTACATGTCACAATGAAATGTATGTACCTGTGAACTTAGCTGCAGCAGTAACTTTGGCTTCAACCAAAATGTGCAGGTTTTGTGATTTTTCAGACTTAAAACACATTTGTTTTTTTTAAGGTGTAAACATCAGTTTTCTTTTGGGAATATCTTTCCAACAAATGCCATTAAAACAAGGTTTGCACATGACTAGTTTCTCGGTCTTCAAATATAATGGGGAAATAGATAGTTTTGTTGTATATTTGGGCAATGTACACATTTATAGCTATTGTTCTAGGGCAGCTTTTTCTAACATTGTACCCAAAGTTATGACAATAAGATTAGCAATAGCTTAATATTTTGACATATCTCACCTATGGCATTTCCCCAAAAATAAGCCAGGGTCTTATATTAATTTTGGCAACAAAAGACTCATTAGGGCTTATTTTTGGGTTAGGGCTTGACACGTGCTGTCTTCTCTCCCCATCGCCCTCCCTGCCTGTCAGGTCAGTGGAACAGAGTAAAAGTAGGTATAAAAAAAATCCAAAAATGCACTATGCAAACAGTGCATTTCTTTGCAATCTATCTGTAACAGCGCCGTGACTCGTCAATCCTCTCTTCTCAAACAGACTTACATTTTCTGGTGCAGTGCAGGGCACACTACGGCATTACAGAGGGAGGAGGGCCCAAAATCTCCCGCTGGCAGAAGAGGCGAAGAGCAGCAGGGATCAGCTGAGCACCTCTTGGTGCTTACATGGCCCACTGGAGCTTTGCAGAGGGAGGGGGCCGAGATCCCCCACTGACAGATGGGAGAAGGCATTAATCAAACAGATCACAGGAACATATGATACAAAGTTCACACTATATAACACTGCAAAAAAGTGCATTTTAGGACTTTACAACCCATTTAAACTAGGGCTTATTTTTAGGGAAACACTATGGGCCAGATTCAGGTAGATGGGCGAATCTTTATTTTGGAGTAACGTTTCTCATTTACGTTACTCCGCCGAAACTTTAGGAGCAAGTACTGTATTCACACAGCACTTGCTCCTAAAGTTGCGGCGGCGTAGCGAAAATGAGCCGGCGGAATTCAAATTGGGCGGGTAGGGGGCGTGTATTATTATAACTAGGCACGATCCCGCGGCGAACATACTGCGCATGCGTCGACTGTCAGTGCGCATGCTCCAAATTCTGTCAGTGAACGTCAATGACGTCAATCCCCATTCACGTACGTTTTACGCAAACGACTCAAATTTTTTTTTTTTCGACGCGATAACGACGGCCATACTTAACATAGGATACTCCACTAGGGGGCTGCTTTATCTTTACGCCGCGTATCTCTTACAGAAACGTCGGAAATCACTGCGTCGGGCCCGAATACGATCGTGAATTGCCGATTCTCAATGATTAACATATTCTCGGCGTTAATCAGCGGGAACGCCCCCGGCGCCATTTTTAAAATTGCAGTTCCGATACGACGGCGAAATACAATTACGCCGCTCGTATCTGAACTCAATCCCGGCGTATCTTGTTTTCTGACTACAGAAAACAGAAACGCCGGCTCAAAGTGAGAGTTAGGCTGGAGTATCACTGATACTCCAGAGTAACTCTACCTGAATCTGGCCCTATGTTGCTATAGTGCCACCTGAAGTTTGGAGTTGGAAAACGCTTCTGATAGAAACTGAACTAGAAGGAAAAGAGGAAGAAAAGGATACACCCATGCGGGAATGGTAACCTAAACTTTCTAAATAAAAGGTTTACAACACAAGCTGAAAGCAGGGATCCACAAGAACAAGGATGGGCTCTTCTAGATGACTCCACAAGATCAAGGTAAACTCTGCCATAGTGGATAACACTAGAAGCCACACTTTAAGGGATAAATAGCAAGAACCCGTTTTCCTGAAAATTCGCTTGAGATGGCTGGAGTCCTGTTTGCTATGGAAACAGCGGACCAGCTAAGGTTTTTCTATAACCCTATAGCATGGGTCCTCAAACTATGGCCCTCCAGCTGTTCAGGAACTACAATTCCCATCATGCCCTAGTCATGTCTGTGAATGTCAGTTTTACAATGCCTCATGGGACTTGTAGTTCCGCAACAGCTGGAGGGCCGTAGTTTGAGGATCCCTGCCCTATAGCATACAGACTATTGTCAATGCTCATTTGGTAGGAAGGCTAGATAGTGTGTACATGTGTTGTATGCATGTTTGTGCCACTATGTTTTGTACCGTTTCCTTTCAACTGTAATGCCCCGTACACACGATCATTTTTCGGCATGAAAAAAAAAAAAACATTTAAAATGATCGTGTGTGGGCTTCACATCGTTTTTCATCTTCTGAAAAACGTAAAAAAAAAAAATTCGAGCATGCTGCATTTTTTAACGTTGTTTTTAAAAATGTTGTTTTTCGGGTTGTAAAAAATTGTGTGTGGGCCAAAAAGACGTTAAAAGCAACGTTTTAAACCTGCGCATGCTCAGAAGAAAGTTAGGAGACGGGGGCTTGAATGGAACTTCCCCTTTAGAGTGCCGTCGTACGTGTTGTACGTCACCGCACTTTGCTCATCCTTTTATTTTAAAACAATGCAAGCAAAGCAGCATGTAGTGTGCAACCTAATTTAGAGGTCATGTATTAGACAAATTAAAGCCAGATTCACTTTCTTTTCCTACAGTAAAATCAGTTTCAACAGCATTCTCATTTGATTAGTTCACATAAATGTGCTGCAGCTTACTGCTTTTTAAAGAACAAGTCGACCTGCTTTTTTGTGTATTTAGACAAGGCAATATATGATGGGGAGCACAGACTTTGCATCACAAAATGAGGGTTATTTGGAATGCAAGTGTGAAAATACACTGAGCAAACTTGCATATTATGGCAAGAGCTCCAGGGGTCTCTACTTTAGTTCCACTTTAATGCATATTCGATATGCAGAATCTCTGCTTTGTACGTTTCTACCTGACTTTGCAAGATGCAAAAAAAAAAGGGGGGGGGGGTCATGTAAAAACATACAAACATTCCCATGAATGCAAGATAAACACCCATATACAGGAGGAAGAATAAATGCACTTTTTTTGATAAGAAAAAGATCAAACCCCCTATTATGTTATCTTTCTAGTGTGCATGCATGCGAACATTCTTGGGGTGACTTCCTTTCACTTCCTGTCCGAGACATTATTCCATCCTAGAGAGTTGGCAATAGAACCATCAGAAGATTTACCCTTGCTTCATTATAACTCTATATATCTGGACTTCCCCTCAATTCCTGCCTCAGTTACAGTGGTCACCAGGACAATTAGGGGCGAACCTCCCAAGCAGGGACATGGAAAGCCATAAAAAAACTTGACATAACATCCAACCCATTCCTGACCATTACAAACAAAACCCAAAACAGTCCACCGGTACATGTACCAAAGTGCAGGCAGGGACCGGCAAAATATTTTTAATATGTCCTATTCTAACCCTGCACATGTCATTCTGGAGTTTGATCAAAACAAAAAAATATGCAGGTTGAAAAAGCTGGCCAGTCTGAGCAGCTAAAAGCTCAAACAGAAACAAAAGGACTAATGAGGACTTAAAGGGGTTGTAAAGGGATTTTTTATTTTTTTTTCATAATAAGCATCCTTTACCTGCAGACATTCCTCTTTTTACTTCCTCATTGTTCTTTTTTGCTCAGAAGTTGCTCTATTTCTCCTCTGTTCTGTTCACTTTCTGCTTGTCTGATTGTTACTCACCACCGTGAAGGGAGGCTTTACTGCGGTGGTCAGTAACGTGCTCGCCCCCTCCTGGGAACTACATCTGTGCGGCAGGATGCGCTTTACGTGTTAGAGACTTCAAGGAGGTGTAAATTACTGGGCGTGCCACAATGCATACTGGGAAATGTAGTTCTTACATGAACGAGCGGCGCAAACCAGGAAGTGAATGAGAGAACAGAAACTAGAATGCCGGAGGTGATATAGATGAATGAATTTAATACACTATTCTGTCTGTCTACCTTGCAGACATTCATTTTAGGCAAAACATTTTTTTCCTTTAATGTTTTTTGCTAATGAGGCCAGGATGAGGATATCATTAGTGGGGGCAAGTACAGTAATATCAGCCACTTGAATTGATTAAAACACTGCAATGCACAGATGCAGTTTCATGAATGTATGTGAAAAATAGCACGCCTGTGAAAAATGCTGTACACCATTTGCACAATAATATACATGATAATTTAAGGTTGGTATGCTAAACAATGACGTTTTTCAAGTTATCACATGCAGGTTTTCATGCTTACTGCAATTCTTGGTATGCCAGGGCTGCTTCTCTGGGATGCTCAAGGCAAAAGAACGCTTCTGCAAATCTGCGTACCTAAAAATATAACCAGCAAGAACTAAAACTCTGCACATTATAAATCTAGCATAATAACAATAATAATAGCTAACTTAAATTATTATTATACTTAACAGTACGATCTTTGGCAATTAGTATGAATGACATTATTCACCTTTTCCTGGAGAAAAAAAAAAATGTAAACCTATTTCTTCATGAACTAGTAAAGGTTTTTGATATCGAGACAGCTGGCCATATGAACTTAAAAAAAAAAAAAAAAAAAAAAACTTGCCAGCAATATAACGGCAAGCTTTTGCTGTCTCTTAACCACTTTAGCCCCGGACCATATTGCTGTCCAAAGACCAGAGCACTTTTTGTGATTCGGCACTGCGTCGCTTTAACTGACAATTGCGCGGTCGTGCGACGTGGCTCCCTAACAAAATTGGCGTCCTTTTTTTCCCACAAATAGAGCTTTCTTTTGGTGGTATTTGATCATCTCTGCGGTTTTTATTTTTTGCGCTATAAACAAAAATAGAGCGACTATTTTGAAAAAAATTCAATATTTTTTACATTTTGCTATAATAAATATCCCCAAAAAATAAATAAAAAAACATTTTTTTTCCTCAGTTTAGGCCGATACGTATTCTTCTACATGTTTTTCGTAAAAAAAAAAAATCGCAATTAGCGTTTATTGATTGGTTAGCGCAAAATTTATAGCGTTTACAAAAAAGGGGGTCGTTTTATGGCATTTTTATTAATATTTTTTTTTTTACTAGTAATGGCGGCGCTCAGCGTTTTTTTTCGGTACTGCGATATTATGGCGGACACATCGGACACTTTTGACACATTTTTGGGACCATTGGCATTTTTATAGCGATCAATGCTATAAAAATGCATTGGATTACTATAAAAATGCCATTGGCAGTGAAGGGGTTAACACTAGGGGGCGGGGAAGGGGTTAAGTATGTTCCTGCTTGTGTTCTAACTCTATGGGGGGGGTTGACTCACTAGGGGGAATCGTTGATCTTCCGTTCATACATCGTATGAACGGGAGATCAGCGTTTCCCCCGCTGACAGGAACGAGCGGAATGTGTTTACACACATACCTCCCGCTCTGTAACGAACGCGCGCACGTGCCCGGCGGCGATCGCGCCCGCCGGGCACGTGCGCGGGACTCGGGGGGCGTGCGCGCGTGCGGGGGGCGTGCGCACGGGCCGCCGGCGGCGCGCGCGCCCCCTAGTGGCCGAAAAAGATAGGACGTAGAGCTATGTGCTCTCGCCCAGCAGTGCCACCGTCCCGCAGTAATATGACGGCGGGCGGTCAGCAACCAGTTAATACAGGATATGAAAATAAACAAAATCCAACCTATTTGATTAACAGGTTTAGAAGAGATTGGCAGTTTAATTGAAAAAGCCCCATTTGTTAATGATCAGTTCCTAGATCACCTCTCCATTTCTACAGCGGTAACCTTTACAGGCAACAGTGGGACTCCTATTGTGAGATTTACATTGCTAGGTGAACGAAACTCTTACCATATGCATAAAACAATATTACATATTCAGGTTTGCGCCACAATTCATCATCTATTCTAGGTGATCAGGCAAGCCATTGATAAAGTAACACCCCCAGAAAAGTCCATGAAATCCAGGATCATCAGAGAGCTGGGCACTCAAATGCTGGGCCAACAACCTGTAGTGCTCATTAAAATACACTACTGACCACAAATATTTAGTTATTTTTAATTGAAAGGCTGTCTTATACTCACTCTTAGCGTATGATGTTCTTGTGCTACGATTGCTGTAATTTCATCTTGCAGGACAATAACTTCAACAAACTGTCCCCAAAGAGCCATTAGCAGAGAACAAAGCTGTGCAAGGTTCATGTTAATCAGCTCTGCCAGTTCATCAGGATTATCAATTTTCTAGTGAAATAAAATAAATAAATACAAATATTTGTGAAGCTAGAAATAGTTGTCCCCAGTAAATGTTTAGCAGAAAGGTAGTTTATAAGGACAAAACAAACAAATCAAGTAAACCATGCTTTTCTATGCACAGTCAAATTTTACAACACTAAATATTCTTAAAAACATTCCCTCTCTCTCCTACAACCTATGCGGCATATTCTGTGTGCAAAACGGCTTCCCAGACACTGTGGGTGCTACCTCCTCTTCCCAGGGTATGCAGAATAGGAAGGAAAGGTACATTTTTAGTAATAGGGTTAGGTCTGATGGACCGTTTTCATCGGACAAAACCGATTGTGTGTGGGCCCCATAGGTTATTTAACCATCGGTTAAAAAAAAAGCCAACTTGGTTTAAATTTAACCTATGGATTCCTAACCCATAGATCTAAACCGATGGTTAGTAGGCATGCTCAGAATCAAGTCGACGCATGCTTGGAAGCATTGAACTGAATTTTTTTCAGCACGTCGTTGTGTTTCTAACACAATCGTTTTTTAACCGATGGCACATTAGACCATCAGTCAGCTTCACCGGTTAACCGATGACAACGGTCCATCAGACCGCTCTCATCGCCTGGACTGATTGTGTGTACAAGGCTTTACTTCCACTTTAAGGCTGGGTTCACACAACTGCAAATTTGAGGATCGCCAGAGATCGTGCCCGGATGTCAATGGAGCCAGTTCACACATCTCTGGAGCGGCTCAGATGCGAATTGCACAGGAGCCCTGTGTGTCTTTTGGTCTGGTTCAGGTCCGAATTCAGCCAAAAATTCAGGCGGAAAAATCAGACCTGAACCGGTGCATGGAGACGCAGCGAACCCCCTGCTGTGAGACGTTTTGTGCTCTAGTGTAACCCAGTCTGAGCCTAATAAAACATAAATCCCCAAAAAAAGATCCTCTCTATAAAATAAAATATATACCTTAACATCTTCACAGAGTTCTGACAGACGGGCATCAACATCAATTTTTTCTAAGAAAAATACCAAGATTGGTAAAGTCAACATGAATTTGGTCACATAATAGTTTAGTAATATAATTTGGTCACATTAAATGACCCTAGAATATAGCAATTTATGAAGCAGTTTATGAACCATATTTTAATAACATGAACCATGTTTTATAATTCCATCAGAAAGCAATTTACAGCATACTGTACAATAAATGTTTTAAACTTTGTTGTGTACTAAAACAAACAGAAAAACATGGAAGCGGAGAACTGAATGCAACACTATTTATTACATGTAATATAAAACTGCTCAACATGTAGATGGTATAAGACACATTTGCAATCGATTATGAACATGCACAGGAACTGGAAGTGCTTCTTACTGTGTGCAGTGTGTGGAGATTTCTCTGCTGAGCAGGTGGATCGATGGACAGCCAGCTATCCTCTATGGCTACCGAATGAAAATGACCCGCCTGTACGTTTCCATCCCACTGTCATGCGATTTGATCCACCGGACTGATGGAGGAACGGATCCCCACCGCCTGTTTTTAGCGGGCAGGTTCGGATTGGATGTTGCCAGGTGTCAACAGACTTATGTCTGTTGATATCTGCCGCTCCATAGAGAGCAATAGATGGATCAATCGGGTCTGCCTGTCAGATGGACCTGATCAGAACCATCACTGTGAAAGGGGTCTAATAATCTTTTTAAAGGCTTGCATTTATTATAGCCTCTCACATCCATCATTCTTAATGAGAGATCCAACCAATTATGGGCAACTTTTGGTTGCAAATAACAGATGTAACACCACACTAAGTAGCAAATAAAAATAATATATATTTTTTTGTTATACCTAAATAAAATAAAACAGAAGTTGCGTGATAAGGGGGCTATACAAGAAATGACAGCCTACCCACTTTCTCAGTACTGGTTTTGTACAGAACTGAGACAAACAGCAAGCAAGGCTATATTATTTTTAAAACGGCAAGAAGTAGATAAAGATATACGAATGGCAACATAGTGGACTGTGTTTTGGCGAAAGCATTGGGATAATAGGGACGTCGTTTTTCGTCCATAGTTGGAAGTTATAGGATGTTGGCCCATTTTATGTACAATCGTGTCAACAGAGAGATAGTTACACATCTGCTATGCACAATTCCTGTGCAGTGGTTTACCAGACTTGCTACTTTTGGGGTACACTAGCAATACATAATCTACACAAGCAACTTGCAATTGTCAAAAACATGGCCTTTGCTTTTGAATCCAACTCTTAAAAAAGTTTAATGCAATTGCTTTTCTTTTTGCTTTTTTTTCTCTCAAATAAAAAATACAAGTCAGTTTGAACTTGCAAAACTTTAGATCTATTAATTGAGCACAAACCAACTTTTTTGCCGCTGCAATTATTTGTATTAGGCCATATGCAATTTATGCACAATATTCAAGGCTATGAGGAATTAAAGGACATTGTACAATATTTTTGGAGTTCAGTAATACATATCAAAATAGCTGTTTTATTAATACGAGTAAGAAATATGTATTCTTCCAAATTAACTGCTTGCCTACCGGGGCAATTTTGACGTTTTTAAATCAGAATTATTTGCTTCAAAATTTCTTAGCACACCTCAAATATTATATTTTTTTTGAAAGCAGAGGCCCTTGAAAATAAAATAGTTGCCATTACAATTATTTATGCTATACAATATTTATGTAGCTGTTTATCAAATGCAGATTTTCCGAAAATGTTAAATGAGTTTTAGTGTACATGAACAAAATAAAATATGCAATATAAATAAAATATAAATTACTATGTTGTGATGAATAAACAGATGACACCATGTTCATATTTAAAATCGTGCATACCCGTGAAATGGCGACAAACTACAGTGCCAAAGATTGTCTATAGGCAACGCTTTAAAATCTTTTACAAGTTACCAGTTTAAGAGGTAAAAGAAAACTCTGGCGCTAGAATTATTGTTTTCACTCTAATGTTAACAGCTGTACATCATGTGTGGTGTGGTGCACTCACCATGCCAGACCTACGTGTGCGTTTGCATTTCCGTGTGAACACGGAGGGATGCTTTTAAAAAGTTATTTTTGTTTTTCCGTTTAATCTTTTTTTTTTTTTTTTTACCCATTATTTAGAAAATGTATTGTCATCACAAGGGGGTGAAAACCACCTCTTGTAATAGCTTTGGGTGGTGACAGGGACTCTTCATAAAGAGATCTAATAGACCCACTATTCCTCATCTGTCCTTTGATTAGATGCTTCCCTGGCTGTACCAGGGAAACACAGCAACAAAACTTTAAGTGACAAAATACTCTTCGCTTTTGGCTTCATTAGTCATGGAAGAGATCAGGAAATGGCTGTTCCTCTTTCTCTTCTATACATCCCTCCGTGTTCATACACCAGATCTGAACCCAACCGTTTACTCCCCCTGGGATGGAAGTGGATATTAATGGTTAAAGTTAAAGACATGTGTACAGTCAGCCTGTCGTCTTTTTTTTCCAAACGAGATCGTGATCAACACCGATCATTGTGCCGGCAGAAAACAATAGCACTGAAGGAGTGTTTATGCAGCTTACGGGAAGAGAGAGTACAAGGTAGACCGGACCTGGGTGGCAATGCTCATTCGTAGGCCAGTGGAGCAGTAAGACTCACAATTTTATAGCCGCAATCTACATAATGCATAACAAAGAGTTTGATGGAGAGTAAAAGATCTCTCCATTATAGATTTACTAGCTGGATAGGGTCGCAAATCAGTTGCAGAAATTGTGCCAATTGAGTCTTTAGAACAATCTATTTGCGGATTCAGATTGGCAACATCCACCTAAAAGCTCACGATCCCTGCAAACTTTAAGGTAGAGCCCCAATAAACTAGTAAAAAATATTTTGAATATTCAAATTCATTATCGAACACAAACAGTTTTTAATCACTGTGTTTATACAGCTACCTATAGGGGGGATTGGACACTGGCAAACAAAGAACTGTATTCCAAGTCCAAAATAATCTCTCCCATTACCAGCATGCCTTTGTTTTGTGGCAAATCAGTACCAAGAGCATCATCATAAACACAGAGGGCATACAGATTAGCATTTGTGGTGTTCCCCACCCCTCATTTAGATGGCTTTTGGACATCCCTAACAGGCCCCAAAAAAAAAACAGAATTGGGAACTGCCTACAGCCAATAAGTTGCCTTTAATTCATGAAGTTAGTGATCACCTCGAAAAAAGAAAAATGGGGGGGCAAACTTGGGAAACAGTCGTTTTATACTAAAAAGCCAAAGACCAACTCACAGTGGACGGCTCTCTGAGACCATGAGCTTGGATGATGGTCCATCTGAGGTCAATACAGGATTACAAAAAATAAATCAGTCTTCCTTAAAAAAAAAACTACAGGAAAAAATCTGTTTTGTATATTTTGAACAGCTTGGTTACCTGTCACTTTAGTAGTCTGTGACTTCTACAGTACTTTCACCTCATCTGGTACCTCCAACATTCAGAAAATGTGTCAAATTATTTTCAGTGCATAAAAGGCATTCTCTAAATAGAGAAAGGTAGATCATTACTTTATCAGCTTTTCTGCACCTCATTTAATCAAAGAACACCTTGTATTTATTAATAAGAACACAGCACATTTTTGGGAATGGCGGAGTTGTCTAGAGAGCAACTCGGTCTTCGTACTAGACAGAAAAACGCTCCAGCACTGTAGAAAAGGAAAGTGCTTCCTGTATATGGCACAGACTACTATGGTAGAGTTTTGAAGCTATTCTGCAGCCCCCTGGATGCAGCAAATACTTAAAAGGTAACCAAGCTGGCCCAATGTATATGTTAAAACGTGATTATTCCTAGAGATTACTTTCAAGTAAACAATGGCTGAGAGATAGATTCACACAACCTGAACCACATCCAAGCAATGTAGAGACATTTATTTGTGTTGAACTAGAAGAAGCAGTAAAAAATTTCCTTGTTGAGGTGAAAGGCAGAAAGAAATCAAAAAAGGATTCTTTGCAGGATTTATCTACCAGACCAGTACAGACACTTTCTGAAAAAATAGGCCAGAATGCCTCTAGCAGACCACCACTGAACTGCTATAGCCATTTACTCCACACATTCTATATTCAAGGAGCCAACAAAAACAGTGATGATATACCCATTAAGGGATTTTGGCCAGGTAACCATGGTTTGGCAAGGTAAAGTCACAGCAAAGATAAGGTACAAGGAACAGGGTTTTAGAGAGGGTTCCCAACCACCCATCTGTTGGGTCCTTAAAGATGGGTGCATCTTCTATCCGTATGGTAGTCACCTTGATGGTAACTGTAATAGCTTCACTGAAAGAGACAAGCTGAAAAAACAACAGAACAAAGAGCTGAAGAAAGATGTCCAGCCTCTTAGGAAACCAGCAAAAAAACAACGAGACATGCTGGTAGTGGGGGTTGGTTGGTCGATTCTGAGCTCACTTAGTGTCTTTTTTTGCCAATGTCCAAGTCTCCTGTAGGTGGCAGTATAAACCAAAAGTTTAAAACATTTCCATGTCACTCAATGGCAGAGAAGAGGAAAATGCATTATACTAGTATAAAAAAACAGGTTTCCGTTTGTCAATTCTAGTGAAATACCTATATTGATGGCTAGAAAAAAATGTTGTTAGTTCATATAGAAAAAAAACTAATATATAAATGCTAACATAAGACCTTAAACATGATACTAGTGTTCAACCCCAGCTTGTAAATATTAGTCAAAAGAGTATCAGCTTTCTTTTCTTCTTAAGTAGATGTACATTTTTAAAACTCTTTTCTTAAATCAGTTTTTACTATTTAGAAAAAAAAATACTTTTACAGATAAACAAATACGTGACAAGGGGTTCTCAAATGGGTGCTCTATGGGTTCACTACATAAACAATAGAGCAGATTCCTTTGTAGCTCCATTTGACAAACAAACTCCCATTTTCACAGTTCATGTCAAGTTTAAGCTTCTAACTTCAATTCACTTCACTGTTTTGGTTGACTTTGATGGACTGCTGCTTTGCTAGTGACTGCTCCCTGCTCAACAATCTGCTCCAATATGCTGCTGCATCACTTTTGCCATACCTTGGATCCCTCAGTTATGCTGGCAAGGTAAATCGCACTGCAACTCCTGCACTTAAAACAAACTGTATATACTCGAGTATAAGCCAAGTTTTTCAGCACATTTTTTTGTGCTAAAAATTAGGTGCCTCGGCTTATATTTGGGTCGGCTTATACTTGAGTATATACGGTAACTATATAATTGTTTGAGTATTATGACTTTACAACCAATGTGCTACAAGTATCATGGCTCAGGATGCCATTTCCACCCTTCAAGTACCTGTTCAGTCTCTGTCAACTTCTGTTGAGTGGTAACGGCAATAGATGGATCAAAATTTGGCTTGTCCCCGCTGAACCCAGCCAAATTTCAATTCATCTATGGGCAGCATAACTCTTGTCATGAAACCACATTTGGCGTTTCAGAAATTGTTAAAATGATATTACTATCACTTTGTCTCTCTTGCTGGATTTCAGTCTGAATTTTTCAAGTTTAGTCTGGTGTCCTTCGAGGCTCTATCTTGAGTTCCATACTTTTTATCATTTATATGTATGTCAGCTGTTAAGGTCGCACAGCCTCAGTTATAACTTCTGTGCTAAAGATATCCTATCCAACTATATCCTTAACATAAAAACATAACTCAACATTTTCTTTAACTAAACTCAAATCAACCATCCTTCGTCTACGCCCTATGCCATCTTACAATGTGGCTGAAAAGCTGATCAATACATTTGTATTATCCTGACTTGACTTCTGTAATGTTCTACTTGCTGGAGTACCTAGTTCCACGCTAAACAGACTACAGTATGTCCAAAATGTGGCTGCCAAAATAGTGTAGTGCTAGTGATCATATTTCACCCATCCTTGAGTCCTAGGCACTTGTTACCTGTCAGGTTTCACACAGATTTCAAAATAATCCTTAGCTATAAAAGGCTCGGCACGACTTGGAACGCTATCAGATGTGTCAACGTTTATCACCCTACTCCTCCAATTCTCATCTTCTTTGTGTCTCTCAAACCGCATCTACACTGAATGGGGGACAGGGGCTTCTGGTATGCCCTGAAACCCTAGAATTCGCTTTCTAAGAACACCAATTCACCTTCTTTAAAGGGTAACTCCACTTTGGTGGAAATAAAATAGCAAACAAAACAAATAATAATATTGAGACACAAGTAACTTAATGTTAAAAGTGGTAGTAAACTCTGTACTATCACTTTTACCTACAGGTAAGCCTATAATAAGGCTTACCTATAAGTACTGTGAATAGCTCCTAAACTTGCAGTTTAGGCAATATTCAGAGTGCATGCAGTCGATAACATCATCAGCGAATGCGCTCTAAAAGGTCCATCTTACAGTGCTGGTCCTTTAGAGCCCATGCCAGAAACGGCAGCTCCCGGTCAAATGCTCGGGAGTGATGTCATCGTGTTGCTTGCCACGTAGGCCGAGAACCCATGAGCAAGACTGGGGGAATAGGTCAGGCGCCAGCGGCACGAGAGAGCTTCGTTCTACGGTAAGTTTCTCACAATGTTCTTGTATGCGATACAAATTATGACATTGCCTTGCAGGATTTTTTTAACCAACAGCAGTTTTTACTACTTTTCTTTTCAATCTGCAGCGCTGTCATTTTCTGTAAGATGGAATGCAATATGGCAACCTAGAGGCGTTCCGTACACAGTTGGTGTTCAGAATACCTCCAGAAATATAATTTCCTGCTTGTGTGATTGGCGTACTGATTTCCCGAGAAGTCTACACTAAGATACAAGTCATATTTTTGGCAGTTAATTAATAAAATCACTTCTATACAGATTCGCTCAGCATATGGGCACAAACAGCTTTTTCTTCAGATTAAAAAAAAAAAAAAAAGTAGGAATCTGCAACAAAGTTTGATAAAAAAAATATCCCTCTCCATGATCCCTGCAGAGAGGGATATTTTTTTCTCAACAAAAGTGGAGTTTGCTCTTTAAACGCTTGCCGACCTGCCACTGTCATTGTACGCTGGCAGGTCAGCTCTCCTGCACAAATCGCTGTAGCTGTGGGAGCGTGCACGCGGCTCGAGCTGACGTGATGTCCCCTGGTGGCCGCAATCCTCTATTACAGAAGCAGAATGGGGAACTGCCTTTGTAAAAAAGGCAATTCCCCGTTCTGGCAGGAGACATGACAGGGATCTACTGTTCCCAGTGATCTCATGTTCCAGTAAGCCCATCCCCCCTACAGTTAGACCACACCTAGGGAACACAGTTCACCCCCTAGTGTTAGCCCCTTCCCTGCCAGTGACATTTACACAGTAATCAGTGGCTATATATAGCACTGATCGCGGTATAAATGTCAATGGTCCCAAAAAAAGTGTCCGATCTGCCCACTAAAAATTGCAGATTGCTGCCATTACTAGTACAAAAAAAATGCCATAAATCTATCGCCCATTTTGTAGATGCTATAACTTTTGCGCAAATCAATTAATATACGCCTATTGGATTTTTTTTTCTTTTACCAAAATAATGTAGAATACATATCGGCCCAAACTGATGAATACATTTATTTTTTCTAATTTTTGTAATATATACATTTTAATATAATATATATATATATATATATATATATATATATATATATATATATACACACACACACATACACACACACACACATATACATATACACATTTTTATTTTTTTATTATTATATTGTTTCTCTGTTTAACCCCTTATTAACTCCTTATTCTCCATTTATTATTTTCCTGCCGATTTTATTTATTTACTTCTATTTTATAAACCGTTATTAAATTATAGTTTTTTTTTGTTTGCTTTGTTTCAATATTTTTACACCTTTAACATACATTTACATGTTTTACATTGAAAAAGTGTAAACAAAAAAGTTGCAGTAGTTATCCATAATATAACATAATGGTATCTTTTTTATTTCTTTACACATTACATTACTTTAAATATGATTGAAGCAAAGAGTATTATGTCATATTTTATTGCCATCTTGTTAGATAACAATGTTTAGGGGTTGTAAATCTTTAAAATCAAGAATTCTGATATTTATTCTAAGGAGGGAAAAAAAGCATAAAGCACCCTTTAACTCCATATTGGGAGCGCTGGAAAAGTATAATCCTTTTCTAAGTACATTATGGGGGCTGACATTGTTGACTTTACTCGGTTTGTCCAGATCAGCTTGCTTGCGACAGGTTAGTGGTTCAGAATTGAGCTCAGGAAATAGTAGTTTCAGAAAGAACAGCAACCTCAATATTGTTCACAGTGCAAGTTTCCTGTAGGATTTATAATCCACATTCTCCAACTGGAGCTGAAGGATGCTTTAAAAGACTTCAAGAAAGCTGCTTGAAACTTGTTAAATGCTTCCATTAAACGGATGCTTTTTAGACTAGCATTGACAAGCTATGACTAAATACCTAAGCGTTCAGGGCTCAACAAACACGAGAAACATTCTGATCGATTACAATCGTATAATGCATTACTTTCCGAAACATACCCAAAGTGACTTCTTTCTCAGGCCTCGGATGTTTTCTTCTGAGTAGACGTTCATAAAGGACCTGCATGCGGGGCTTGGCTGATTGTAAGGATGGCACACAATTGTACTAATTACACACCTTTCAAATCTGTGCTTTACGACTTAACTTGTGTTAGTGAGAAATCAGACAGCAAGTAAGAGGAGATCAGTCAAGTAAAGCACAGAGAGCTAGTAGAGCTAGTAGAGAGAGAAGATTTTTCTATGATGTACATTGAGACTTTTGGATTTAGTGCACTACAGTCAGACTAGACAGGATAAGTTGTTGTCAATCAACAAGTGAACTGTAGAATGTTAACATGCTCAAACTATGAAACTCATCAGAAGATCAGTTATTTCTTTTTGTACTGTGTTGTGAAGTTATGTTTATTAGATACAGCAAGACAAATGTACATCATATAACAAAGCAAGGAAAAAGGAGGATTAAAAATAAAATACTTATAAACTATTAACTACAGAAAAAAAAGAAAGCACTATAAAATGTGCAATTGGTGTTTTGCGCTATACTAATATTCCATTATCTGTGATAAAAAAAAAATGTACCAGCAGTGCTTGTTAAAAGGCATACAGAGACATATGTAACCACTAGTGGATTTTAACACTAGACATTTATATTGAAAAAGCGCTCAGCAATTATAGCACATTGTTAGTAATTAGTATAAAATGAGCAGCACCAATGTCCAAAACCATTGATTATTCTCAGCTCAAGCCTAAAAAATATCCAAGCAACATTATGAGAAATGTCAGATATATCACATATGTACATATGGCAATGATGGCTTTATACATGCACTTAAAAGAAATACTGAATATGGCAATTGGTGCGTTATGCAAAAAAAATGCAATATTAATGACTTCGCTCTGGTGCAAGAAAAGCGGAACTAAACCCTTCTATTCTTTACAGCTTAGGAAGTGGCCATCTTAGCATCCGTTTGATCTGCAGTTGCCATGGTGCTGCACGCGATTAGTTGTGACACCATCTATTTGCTGGCTTGACAATTCAGTTGAGAACTATCATCTACGGCAGCTATCATTAAATGGCGTCTCGTAATCCGAACATGGACTGAGCAACGCTTCTTTTCGGATCGTCAGTCCGCCAGTGTGCAGTGTCACATCCCCACTCTGCATTCATTGGTTGTTGGGACCGCGATCGCCCCTGCAACCAATGATGTTGCATGTGCACCCCCTCCCCTGCTGTTTTCTCTCTTGCTGCTCCCTGCCGGGCCGCGGAGTGAGATGCAACGTCATGTGCGTGTTTCTACCCCCTGTTGCTCGTCATCTCGCGGCTCCTGGCTCTCACTCGGCCGGCCGTGATGTACGACATTATATGCGCGCCCTGCCCCCTTCAGCAGGACTACCGGGTGCAGCTCTCGCCCCCCAGCAGATTGTTACCTCTGCTGGCTCCCGCTCCTTGCCTGCCTCAAGGTATGTGGGGTGTTTACAGAGGCACAATGATGGGCACATTTAATGCAAGGTTCACGCTGATGGGTACATTTTGTTAGTGCCCCTTAACATAAAATCAGGGGACACCTGATGGAAAGGGGCTCCCTGATGGGGGACACCTGATGGAAAGGGGCTCCCTGATGGGGGACACCTGATGGAAAGGGGCTCCCTGATGGGGGACACCTGATGGAAAGGGGCTCCCTGATGGGGGACACCTGATGGAAAGGGGCACTCTGATGGGGAGAAATGATGTAAGGGGGCACACTGATAGGAAACACCAGATGTAAGGGGGCCTTCTGATGAAGAAACCTGATGCAAGTGGGCACTTTGATGGGAATACCTGATGGAAGGGGGCACCCTGATGGGGACACCTTATATAAGAATATACTCTGACAGTTGCAACTGATTTAATAAATTACTGTAGTATGGTCAGCTGATGTAAAGGGGGAACACTATTGGGGAAGTTTACAGTTACAGAGTATTACCAGAGTGGAGGAAACAATAAGAAAAGAACGGCTTGCGCCAAAAAAAGGAAAGAAGGCGTGTACAGTTTTTAATGGCACATACTTGTGCTTTGGACCTCGGGCGGAAATTTTTTTTAGTGGCCGAACCTCCTAAAATGTTAACTACCCCTGATCTATGCCTTGAATGGAAAGTTTTTTGGGGAAACAGCTAAATCAGGGATATGCAATTAGCGGACCTTCAGCTGTCGCAAAACTACTAGTCCCATCATGCTTTTGCCTCTGGGAGTCATGCTTGTGACTGTCAGAGTCTTGCTATGCCTCATGGGAATTGTAGTTCTGAAACAGCTGGAGGTCCGCTAATTGCATATCCCTGAGATAAATCAATGAGTTTAGTTCCTCTTTAAATCTGTGTTTACATTTTACAGATTGGAAGGATAAAAAAAAGGGATTTTTAAATACAGCTTACCTGTAAAATCCTTTTCTTGGAGTACATCACGGGACACAGAGCGGCATATTCATTACTATGTGGGTTATATGGAGTACCTTCAGGTGTGGACACTGGCAATCTCAAACAGGAAGTCCCCTCCCTATATAACCCCCTCCCCTAGAGGGAGTCCCTCAGTTTTGTAGCAAGCAGTATGCCTCCCAAAATGGTCACCCAAAAGAGGGGTGGGAGCTCTGTGTCCCGTGATGTACTCCAAGAAAAGGATTTTACAGGTAAGCTGTATTTAAAAATCCCTTTTTCTTTCTCGTACATCACGGGACACAGAGCGGCATATTCATTACTATGTGGGATGTCCGAAAGCAATGCTTTAATGAGGGGAGGGAGACATCTTCCAAAGAAGGATTCAATTTAGAGATAAACTCAAATCATAATAATAATTCCAACTTAGTCAAGAAAAAACTTTTTTTTTTTTTTTTTTTTTTTATAACCAAGGGTGTTTCTGATCCCGAGGATTTCAAACTGCAGCCTGTAGTACTGCCTGACCAAAGGCAGCATCCGCATTTCTTCTCACGTCTAGTTGATAAAACCTTGTAAACGTGTGGACTGATGACCACGTTGCCGCCTTGCATATCTGAGCCATAGAGATCTGATGGTGTGCTGCCCAAGAGGCGCCCATGGCCCTGGTAGAATGGGCCTTTACCGACAACGGAGGAGGCAACCTCTTCAACCCGTAGGCTTGAATGATTAATTGTCTAATCCATCTCAAGATGGTGGATTTTGCAGCTGCCTGCCCCTTCTTGGGGCCATCTGGTAGAACGAATAACACATCTGTTTTCCGGATCTTTTCTGTAGCTTTAAGATAGGCCTTCATGGCCCGGACAATATCCAAGGTATGCAGCAACCCCTCCTTTCTAGATGTAGGTTTTGGAAAGAAGGATGGAAGTACCAAATCCTGGTTCAAGTGAAATTTGGATATAACCTTTGGTAGAAAGGAAGGATGGGGCCGGAGAACTGCCCTGTCCTTATGCAGAACGAGATATGGTTCCTTACACGATAAGGCTGCTAATTCTGACACTCTCCTGGCCGAAACTATGGCGACCAAGAAAACCAACTTTCTTGTCAGTAAGAGTAAAGGAATCTCAGCCAACGGCTCAAAAGGCTGTTTCTGTAGAGTGGACAGGACAAGATTTAAGTCCCATGGACAAATTGGTGACTTGACAGGAGGATTAATACGCAAGACCCCCTGTAAGAAGGTCTTTACCAGCGAGTGGGTGGCCAGCGGCCTCTGAAACCACACTGACAGAGCTGAGATCTGTCCCTTGATTGTGCTTAGTGCCAGGCCTTTATCCACTCCTAGCTGGAGAAAACTTAACACCCTATCAATAGTATATTTGCGGGAATTCCATCTTTTGGATTCACACCAGCCTACGTAGTTCCTCCACACCCTGTAATAAATCACCCTGGAGACCGGCTTCCTAGCCCTAATCAGGGTAGGAATTACCTGCCTAGACAGGCCTCTATCCCTGAGAATCAGGGATTCAGCCTCCCGGCCGTCAAATTTAGACGCTGTAATGTAGGGTGGAGGATCGGGCCTTGTGAGAGTAGGTCTGGTTGTAGAGGAAGAGTCCAAGGGTCTCCCACTGCCATCTTCAGGACTAGTGAGTACCAAGTCCTCCGGGGCCAAGCCGGAGCTACTAGAATGACTGGCTTGTTCTCCACTCTGATCTTGCGCAACAGGCGCGGGAGTAACTGTAGTGGAGGGAATGCATATAGAAGTCTGAATTGATGCCATTATATCTACGTCCGGCATTCCCCACCTCTGGCAGATTGTCTGAAAGACCTGGGGATGCAGAGACCACTCCCCTGGCAACAGACTCTGGCGACTTAAGAAGTCTGCCTGCAGGTTGTCCACTCCGGGAATGAATATCGCCGAAATGCAGGGTACATGAACCTCTGCCCATTGAAAAATCAAGTTCACCTCCCTCTGAGCGGCCTGGCTCCTGGTTCCCCCTTGGTGGTTTATGTATGCCACCGCCGTGGCATTGTCTGACTGGATTCTCACCGGGAACCCCTTTAATCTGGAGGTCCAAGCCAGAAGGGCTAGGCGGGCAGCTCTGATTTCCAAGATATTGATGGGGAGCTGCCTCTCTGCTTTCACCCAAGTTCCCTGGCGGGAGAACCCCTCGAAGACCGCCCCCCAGCCTGGCGTCTGTGGTAACTACCTTCCAGACAACAGGGCTGAAGGATTTTCCCTTTAGAAGATTCTGAGGGTTCAACCACCAGGCCAGGCTTCGTCGGACCCTTGATGATAGCGTCAAAGGGGACTCTAAGGCATGTGCCCTCTTGCCCCAGGCTGCTAGAATGGCTGCCTGTAGGACGCGAGTGTGGATCTGAGCGTATGGTACTGCCTCGAATGTGGCCACTAGCTTGCCTAGTAATCGCATACACAGGCGAATAGTTGGACTTTTCTTGTTTAGAACCAACTGAACCAACCCCTTGATAGCTTCGATCTTTACAAGGGGCAGGAACACCTTTTGATGTTCTGTGTCTAACCTCATGCCGAGGTATTCCAACTGCTTTGTAGGCTGGAACGCTGACTTTCCCCGGTTCAGGACCCAGCCGAATTCTTCGAGGTACTGAACCGTGAGGTTTACTGCCTTTTGCAGACCCGGCCGTGAGTGATCTATGATTAAAAGGTCGTCCAAGTATGCTAGGACTGTGACCCCTTGGATCCTTAAATTGGCCAGAATTGGGGCTAGGATCTTCGTGAATACCCGGGGGGCCGTGGCCAGCCCGAAGGGGAGCGCCCTGAATTGGAAGTGTCGCTGCCCCACCGCGAATCGTAAAAACCTTTGATGCGACTGAAAGATTGGTACATGAAGGTAAGCATCCTTTATGTCTATGGAGGCCAGAAAATCGTCCTTCTGAAGCGCGGCGCTGCTGACCGGATGGATTCCATCCGGAAGGAACGAACCCTTAGGTAACCGTTTAACCTCTTTAGGTCCAAGATTGGCCTGACATCGCCGTTGGGCTTTGGTATGACAAAGAGGTTGGAATAGAAACCTAGGCCTTGCTCTTGGGCTGGCACTTCTATAATTACGTCCTGGCAAAGCAGGTGATCCAAAGCTGCCAGCATTGAGGCCTTCCTCGCTGGATCCCTTGGTAGCCTTGATTCTTGAAAATGAGGCGGAGGATACCTTAGAAACTCCAGTCTGTAACCTGTGGTTACAGATGCCCGGACCCATTTGTCGGGGATCTTGGCTTCCCAAACTTCTGCGAAGAAACAAAGCCTTCCCCCCACCCGCAAGAGTGGGGGCGCCCCTTCATAAGGCAGACTTAGGGGCTGTCTTTGACGGCTTGCGATACCACGGCCTCTTACCCCCAGGGGTCTGTCCCTGCGATCTACTGTTAACGTTGGATCGTGCAGGCGGCCGTCGATACTGCCTGGAATTTGAGGGCCCCGAGACAGGAAAGAGCTGCCTTTTAAATGTAGGAGCCCGGAATGTCTTTTTGACCGGTAAAAGGGTACTTTTGCCATTTGAAATAGTCTGAATATATTTATCCAGATCCTCTCCGAAGAGTCGTCCTCCATGGAAGGGAAACCCTGCCAGAAGCTTTTTGCATGGGGGCTCCGCCGCCCAGTTCTTCAACCATAAGAGCCTTCTCATGTGCACCAAACATCGTGATAAACGAGAGGCCTGCTGGATGGAATCTTTTATAGCATCTACCGCAAAACACAGAGCTCTGGGAATATCAGAAAACTCTTCTGCTTGTTGGGTAGGCATGTCCCTTAACATTTCCTTTGTCTGGTCTTTTAATGCCTGACAAACTCCAATTGCAGCCACCGCTGGCTGCACCACTGCTCCTGCCGTAGCAAAGGATGCTTTTAAAAGTGTCTCTAATCTTTTATCAACTGGATCTTTAAACATGTGTATGTTTTCCACCGGGCAAGTTAGTGATTTATTCACACATGAGATGGCTGCATCCACTACTGGGAGCCTCCACCTCTTGGAGAACTTTTCCTCCATGGGGTAAATGACCGCAAACCTTTTCGGTGGCAGAAAAATCCTGTCCGGCCGTACCCAATCCCGAAAGATCAATTCCTCCAAGAGAGGATGGACCGGAAAAACTGTGTTGTTTAACGGAGCTTTCAAAGAGCCCAGAGAGGATACCGGAGGAACCTGAGGCTCTGGCAATGGTAAACTAAATGCCGAGCGGACCATGTCCGTCAAAGACTGTACCCACAGTCTTTCTGTCTGGGAGTCTGAAAATGGTTCCTCAGAGGCAGATCCCTCAATCCCTGAACCCTCTTGGTTCAGGTCTAGTTGATCCTCCTGTGATTCCAATTCCTCTGGAGAGAGAATCTCAGCATCTGAGGATACACCTCCTGGTGATGGGGATCTAACCCGTTTCTTACCAGGAATAGCTCTAGCGATCAATGTTGCTATTCTCTCTTCTAGCCCCCCTAGGGATACGGCTAGCATCTCCTCTGTGATGAACACAGGGCTGGGCTGATCTGGGCCAGCCTCCGCACCAGATCCCCCTAATGGCTCATCCAAGGCGCTTCTTAAATTAATAAGTTGCGGGGAAAGTATCGGCATATCAGAATCAGAAAGGGAACCCTTTTGTTTTTTGGTCTTTTTTGTACCCTTTGACCCCGAACCCTTGGAAGCCATAATACAAAATCGAGGGACTCCGCCCACACAACAGACTGTAGTGGGCAGGAGTACAAAAATCAGAGTTTAGGGGACAATAGACCACTAATGCCCAAAAACTGATGGGATCCCGTATGTTCTTTTTTTTTTTTTTTTTAAATATATTATATATTTTCTTTTGACAACATACAGTGACCCCAAACTAAGTTTGCCAGCCTCCAAACCTGCTGCAAAAAAGGGGGATTTCTTGGCTTAACAAAAAGGCATTGGAACAAAGTCCACATGTACTACCCCTCTTCCGCCACCGGGAGTCACTGTTCTGCCACTCTGCGTCCTCTCCTCTGAAAATCAGCCTCAGACTGAGCACTGACAATGCCTGCTGTCTATAACAGCACAAAGGCGCGCCCCTGTATGACGCCGCAGGCACGCCCACCCCCCGCCCTCCTGTGTGAACGGCGCGAAAAACGTCCATAAGACATGCGCGCGCGTATGCCGGAAACAGGAGGAACATGGAGGAGCCGCGCTGCTGGAGATCCAGGAACGCAGAAACAGGCGGCAGATTCAAACCCCCGGCCAGGTAGGACTCTCCAAAGGCCCCTAGGGATCCTTACTAGCCCTAGGAAGAAACAGCAGGTTTAGCTAGCACACATATTTAGACAGGGGGACCTAGTGATGGGGGGGAAAAGGTGTCATCCTGTCTCTCTTTAGACATAGTGAACAAGGTTGCCCATGCAGAGCATACTTAGGCTATCCCCCCTTTTAGGTTACCCCGGAGAGCCTGCTGTCGAACCAAGTCCCGCAGGCTCCCCCTTACCTGCTCCATGCTGCAGGATGTTTGTCCAGCAAACTGATCCAATCTTCTCCCATCTCCGTGGGTAGCGTAGTAGACCTTCAGGCCCTGGGGTCCTATGAAGGTACCCACTGTCCTGGACCTATATAGCACCCTGGCAAACAGGAACTTATGGTTTTTACAAACTCCAAGTCCTGGGCCCAGGGTCCAGCCCTCCAAAGAGGAGCATTATAGGCAAAACCCCACGGCTTGGGGCCCGGGTACTGTCCACTTTGGCACTGAGGCTCCTTGGACAGATCCGGTTAGCCCGCCCTTAATCCCAAGGATGTGGAGCAAAGCTATTCCGTGACCAACACCTAAGACACTGGCGAAAAAACTGAGGGACTCCCTCTAGGGGAGGGGGTTATATAGGGAGGGGACTTCCTGTTTGAGATTGCCAGTGTCCACACCTGAAGGTACTCCATATAACCCACATAGTAATGAATATGCCGCTCTGTGTCCCGTGATGTACGAGAAAGAAAAGAGTGTGTTTATAATACAGAGATACCTATTGGCCCAAGAAACCAGAAGTAAAAGGAAAGAAAAGTAATAATTTTATTGCAAGAAGGAAGTATAGATTTAGTCTTTTCATACTTACCCAACTCCAGTTTAAGAGAGGAAGGTAACTCTTTTGTTACAGTCATGAAATAGCTGTATAATCCTTTAAATGATACCAGCAAACAGGCACACAGTGTATAATGAAAGTTGTAGGCATGTTGTAGGAAACATTCTTGAACCACAAAGCTGTTGCCCTGAAAAGAGAGGCAGACATCAGCAGCTGGCAGCAAGTGCAAATGATACAAAGCTGGTAACATTTAGACGCTGCTTTTAAGCATTTGCAGGGAGTATCGACCAACATTTATCAAACAGTAATTCATACTCTAGTGAAATCACACCTGTGGTTTTTCAGATTCTGACTAGATCTGCTAGGATAATGCCCAGATGCTGAAAAAGGCGGTGCCTAGCACAAAACATGTCAGGATAGATTTTGTTCCTGTTGGCCATTTTAAGAAAGGAAGATTATTTTGCATCTCAGTGTGTGGCATTGCTATTGCTAATACAAGTGATTGTTTCAGTGGAGAGAAGCCAAACCAGCACCTGAGATTTGATTGTGAAGCCTGATTTTGCCTGGAGCAGCATTTAAAATATTTAAGTACGGGCCACATGCTGGTGTTCTGGTATAGACGAGGGCTCCTCAATTGCTTGGGAGTGGTTTTCCCAGGGCATTGCCCAATTAATCCCTAGCCGTACTTGATTCTCCAGCAAAGCCAGAATTGGTTACACCAATGCCGCATGCTTAGCCATGAAAAATCCTATCAAAGCACTCTAAATTTTCTTATCTCCCTTGCCTCTGTTTGATCATTTTTAAGGGAAAATGTTGGGACAGAAATATGCATGGTGCCATGCCATTGCATACTTGTTTTCATAAGTGTATGTTCTTGCTTTGTCTTCCTCATTAAAGGACAAATTGGCAGTCTGCACCCCCCGCCCACATACTAACCTCTCCAACGCTCCCCCCGCCCTGTTGCTCTTTGAATTCTGTCAGCCAATGCTCCCTGGTATGAGGCAGCATGCGATGACCTCTGATGTAATAGTACTCAGATATATATCAGCCAAGTCCTAAGCATGAGCATGGTCACATGATCGAAGGCATGATGTCACTGTTCTCTCTAGTGCCTAACACCAACTGACACTGGGGATTTTAGAGCTGTCTAGCCAACTATCAGTGTGTCAGAGGGGTGGTTTCGGAATCTTTACACAGACACTGTTACTCTAACCTGATTGGAAACAGTCTTGTTAACATTGCTTCAGTACCTTGTTAGTAAATGATTTGTAACATGCACATAAGACAGGTATCCTGACACATTACTAGATAGTGGCTTATTCCAGGACATTTGGGTAATCTTGTTTGTTGTGGAAAAAACAAAGGAGCACTATCTACATGGGAGTTTGATTATGACCAAGAGACAACGGTGAAGCGTTTAGAAAATTTGAGGCCGCTTACACACGACCAAATACATCTGTTCAAATCGGTCTGGCAGACCGATTTGAACAGATTTGTCTGCTGGGATGTATTGGTTTGATCATGTACACACGATCAAACCAAAATCCCCGCCGGCAGACAGCGCGGTGACGTGGCAGTCACGTCACCGCACCAGGAAGTAAAACACTTCCGCACATGCGTCGAATCCATTCGACGCATGTGCGAGCAGATATGTCTGCTGGTTAGCGTACTAACCAGCAGACATATCGGACGGACGGGTTCCCAGTCGACAGATTTTAAAGCATGATTTAAAATCTGTCGGCTGGCCAAATCTGTCTGTCCGCCCGTACACACGATCGAATCTGTCTGCTGAAACGGTCTGGCAGACCGTTTCCAGCAGACAGATTTGATCGTGTGTACGCGGCCTAAGATATACACAAAGGATATATGACCGCACTTAAATCTTCACAAATAAGTAGCTTTATTAAAAAATAAATAAAATCATCATCAGACATCAAGTGAGCATGTTATATAGGACAAAAGCAGCATTGTTAACATTGCTAAGTGATAACCCTCAAAGCATATGTGAAATTAACTCTTATATATCCAAAACATGGCTGAATCAAGTGCTTAAATAAGCTGCCTCGGACAAACGAAAGAAACAAAAAACATGTTAAAAAAAATAATAATGAGAAAGTTGACTACATATTAAATGTAATTGTAAAAAGAATGTAGCAACA
>CM056052.1:258537565-258930065 GCA_029574335.1 Rana kukunoris | reverse complement strand
GTGCAGATTTCTGGAATTATTGGTGAGCCAATCACACAAGCAGGAAATCACATTGGAAAGCGTTCTGTGCACCAACTGTGTACAGAACACTTCCAGGTTGGCAAATTGCATTGAATGTTTACAGGACATGACTGAGCTTCAGATTGAAAAGGGCAATTTTTAACAAGTAACTTCATTTTGGTTGAGAAAATAAAAAACATTCCCACCTGGGTGATCTATTGCCTCGTTTCCACTGAGCGGATTGGTTCGGGTCGCTTAGAATGGAACGGGTTAGAATGGTCCGGTCTATTCTGCTGAGCATTTCCACTGCAAATCGGACCTTACAAGGTTTAGAAAAAAAAAGGCTAGCACGTCCACCAATCAGTGAGATGTATTTGTAGGTCCGCCCTAATGGAACCGTTCCATTTTCTATGGCCCCACATCTAAAGCAGGACCCAGAATGGTCCAGTACGGTTCGCTTTTATGGCACGCTTTCATAATGGAAACACCCAAAATAGCGTACCGAACCGATCCGATCAGTGGAAACAAGGCATAAGTACATTGCAGTGGTTTGAACAAACTTTGTTGCAGATTCCAAATTTTTGTTATTTTGAGGAAATAGCCATTTGTTTGCCTGTGTTCAAGTGCAAAATTAATTTTAATGGAAATTACTCTTTCTATTTATCAGCTGCTGCACTTGCAAGGTTTAAATAAGGAAAGGGGCAGGGACTGCATCCTTTTAGATGTGAATAACCCTTCGGGAGTAGCTCACCAAAAATGACATTTTTGTTGCAGAGGATACCCAAAATCTTACTTGCATCTTAGTGCAGACTTTTGGGAAAATTAATGAGCCAATTGCAGGAAATTATATTTCTGGTGGATGTTCAGTACATTATCTGTGTGCAGAATGCCTCCAGGTTACCATCGAGCATTTTACAGAAAAGGAAAAACAAATTTTAATAAATATGTTATAATACAATATGCCTTGTGTCGGAAATATATATGCCAATTTTTTTTTTTATGTTTGCAATATTTTTTTCCCACAAAAGTGGAGTTACCCTTTAAATGACAACATGGCTTGTGTAGCAATTGTACATGCCATTCCCCCCCATTTGCCATTTTTTTCCCCCCATGAAAGTGGCGACATTACCTTTATGATGGTGCCAACAGATAAGCACGATATACTTGAAGAAATTAGATATAAAATTAACGTGGCATATTAATTCTAATAAGCTAAATAGCTGAAAATTCAGATCTGTTACATTGCAAAAGTAAGAACATCCCTACGTTAACCAATTCTTTAAATCCATGAAAGTAGAATCTGGTGTTCCAGATTCTAGGTGTCAAGGATTAGAACCTCCTTAGGAAGTATGCAAGTAGAAGCTGTTTTATTTAAAGAAGAAATGGATTGTTATGGAATGATGTAGAGAAGGCCCAGATTTTGAAAAAATAAATAAAAAAATAAGTTTTAGTGATATAAAATATGACTAGGGTGATGTCAGAGACTGGTGGATATGAAAAACCCCTAAAAGTAATAATATCTGCTGAGCTACCAGCTTCCAAAGCCAGCAATATGTACCTTTGCCATAGTACACACATCTATTGATTTATTTAATTTTTTTCAATAAAGGATTTAAAAAGCCATTTGTCATAACAAGTCCAACAAATGTATTTCTCGAATTAAAATACAATAAAAAAAGTTACCTGATGAGTGGTTGATGCAAAGCAACCAAAGATCCATGAACTACAACAGATATGACTGAGAGGTGAAAGTAATCAAACATTAAATTGATGTGGTGATGAAGGCCTCTATGTAGGTTAAAGTGCAACTTTAAATTTCGACTACTAATTAGTTGCAAGGCGTTCAGGTCATTTGGTCTGAAAAAAAAAAAAAAAGTAAGAGATTAAAAAAAAAAAAAAAAAGGTCACAATTAAATGAATACATTGTAAAAGGTACTTTAAGAAGATTAAGTCCATGACTGAAAAGCAATAAGACAAAGACAAACTTTAAAACAATATGACCATATAAACCATCATGGTGGCATGCTGAGCCATAAATCTTATTGCTTGGTTTAGATTTGCATATTAAAATGGCTACAAACTCTCTACATTTATTACAATGAAAAACATGGAAGTAGTAGACTGTGAAAGTGGAAGGCCTCTTAAGGTGTGCCCAGGGCTTTTTTTCAGTGGGAACGTAGCATTGAATTTATGTAATGGGAAGGGGTACTCAGGTGGGCAAGAAAGTCTATTGATTCTGGTTGCTGTATGGTCTATTGTTACTGGAAGAGAACTATTGATGCTGGGAACCATCTACTGTTGAGGGAGGAGTCTATTGATGCTGGTTGCTGGGAGGTCCATTGTTGCTAGCCTGGATCTATTGTAGCTGAAAGTGTGTATCTTGTTGTGAGGGGTCTGTTGCTGGGGTAGATCGATTGTCGCTGGGGGGGGGGGTCTATTGCTGTTGGGGTGATATTTTGTTGTTGCTGGGGGGATTCGTTGGTCTATTGTTGCTGGTGGGTCAATAATTGTTGGGGGGGGGAACAACTGTTGCTGGAGGGATGTATTGTCGCTGGCTGCAGGGGATAAAACGATACTTGCTTCTGTATTCTCTAAAACCACTTCCCAAAAGATCACAGGCATACAGTCCTCGACGTTCAATAATTTATACAGTTCTGAATTATGAGTATTCGATTCTTTGGGCCCATGTACACTATTCCATATTGGTCCAGAGCATAAAGCTATGAAAACCAAAAATGAAAATCTGCATTGGCGAAATCTGTGCATAGAGCATACTTATGCTGAGCACATGTTAAAGTGTGTGCTAATATTTACATATGTAGAGTGCAAATGTACTCTATGGGCTGGCATGTAAATATCACCACAGACTACACATTGCTTACCTTAACCACTTAAGGACCGCCTCCTGCACATATACGTCGGCAGAATGGCACGGCTGGGAAGATCCACATACAGGTACGTCCTGTACTACTACCCAGCCGTGGGTCACGGGCCGAAGCTCTGGTACCGCGGGACTCCCGGACCCGATCGCCGATGGGGTACGACGATCGGTCCCCGGAGCTGAAGAATGGGGAGAGCTGTGTGTAAACACGGCTTCCCCGTGCTTCACTGTGGCGGCTGCATCGATCGTGTCATCCCTTTTATAGGGGGACACAATAAATGGCGTCAGACCTACACCCACACACCCCTACAGTTGTGAACACACATGAGGTCACACATAACCCCATCAGCGCCCCCTGTGGTTAACTCCCAAACTGCAACTATCATTTCCACAATAAACAATGCAATTTAAATGCATTTTTTGCTGTGAAAATGACAATTGTCCCAAAAATGTGTCAAAAGTGTCCGCCATTATGTCGCAGTCACGAAAAAAAACGCTGATCGCCGCCATTGGTAGTAAAAAAATAATAATAAAAATGCAATAAAACTATCCCCTATTTTGTAACCGATAAAAGCTTATTGCGATTTTTTTTTACCAAAAATAGGTAGAAGAATTCGTATCGGCCTAAACTGAAGAAAATGTTTTTTTATATATATTTTTGGGGGATATTTATTATAGCAAAAAGTAAAAAACATTGCATTTTTTCTAAATTGTCGCTCTATTTTTGCGCAAAAAATAAAAACCGCAGAGATGATCAAATACCACCAAAAGAAAGCTCTATTTGTGGGGAAAAAAAGGACGCCAATTTTGTTTGGAAGCCACGTCGCACGACCGCGCAATTGTCAGTTAAAGCGACGCAGTGCCAATTTGCAAAAAGGGGCCAGGTCCTTTACCTGCATTTTGGTCCGGTGCTTAAGTGGTTAACAGGTCAGCCCTGAACAGTGGCCACAATCTGTAGAGTACATTTGCGCTGTACACACGCACATGCTAGCACAAATGTTGTGTACAGTGTGCAGGCAAGATGACTCAACATGCTGGATTGTCCTGCTGGAGATCCCTGCATTCACATTACTTGTGTGAAAGCGAGAATTTTTTATTTATTTATGGTTTAACCACATCGGTGTATGCCCAGCTTTACTGGCTGGATCTTTAGGTGAAAAGAAAAGAAAATGAATGCAACCAACACATCTAAGAATTGATAAGCTGCTTTACAATAAAGGTTTGCTTTTGGGTTTGACGCCGATTTAAAAGAATAAAACTTGATGTGTATTAACTCCACCTCAAGAGTACATCAACACTGAATGATATCCATACCCACTAGATGTGGAGGAACTCTGTGGATATGGATAATCACTTTTATAGTCCATAAACTGTTCAAAGCCTGTTAGGAAACAAACAGACACCAATACAGCAGCCACTCCTTCCCTTTCCCTGCAAGGTAATCTACCAAAAAATAAATTTATAGGCAAAGTATGTATTGGCAAAGTTTTATGTATAGCTGAGCATATGATGAGATCAGAGCACTCTGTGAAGCAAACCGTAATGCATCAATGAGTAACAATATAAACATTGCTTGTAAATAGTTGTGAACTCAATATGTCCTTGCTGTGACCTGTCCATGGTCAGTCAAGTACATACCAATGTATATTAATCCAAGTATATCCAATGTTCCGATATATCTTGCAATGCTAAATCCACATGTCCTTGGACAGACGAACAACAGTCTAGACTGTAGACAGGTCAATAGAGACTTGAGCGCGAGTATCTATGCCTCACTAGGCATGTCCTCCACTACTTCAGTTCCCGGGGTTTTTTCCTCAATATCATGGAGTTTCAGAGATCCGGGTATTATACATTTTTTTTCAAGATGGATAGGGCTTTAACCACTTAAGGACACTTGTTGTATTTTTTGCTAGACTATCACTTAAAATCCCCAAACATTACATATATTTTTGCAAGGACTCAGGAGAATAAAATAGCGGTCGTTGTAATATTTTCTGTCACACGATATTTGTGCAGCGGTCTTTCAAACGCAATTTTTTAGGGGAAAAAATATACTTCACTGAATAAAAAAATAAAAAAAAGGGAACAGTAAAGTCAGCTCAATTTCTGTGCATATTGTGAAAGATGTTTTGCCGAGTAAATAGATACCCAACAGGTTACAGTTTAAAATTGCACACACTCAGGGAATGTCGAAAAATGACGGTACTTAAAAATCTCCATAGGTGACGCTTTGAAAAGTTTTAACAGTTACCAGTTTAGAGTGACAGAGGTGGTCTTTTACTAGAATTATTGCTCTCGCTCTGATGATCACAGCGATACCTCACATGTTGATTTGAACACAGTTTACATTTGCAGGTGCGTATGCTTTTTCTTTGGTGCACTAACACGCAGGGACCGGGGCGCTTATTTATTTTTTTCTTTACTTAATTAATGTAAGTAGTGCGTTCAATGCTCTGCCTCTCCTGGAGACACACACAGAGGTGGAAACTGCCTGGTGCATAAGGCCCCCTCCCCTTTCCCTGCCCACAGTGATGACAGTGAAGCAGAAAGTCAGCTGGTGAGCCAGTACAGTGCAGGGAGAGACCCGACATCGGGAGAGGCTTCACTGGAGGCACCGGAAGGGAGAAGACACACTGAGCAGCATGAAGGAGGGGAAATCGAGTGACACATAGCTGCTGAGTGCCAGTATCACTAATCCCCACCCCTCCACTACCACCAGCCCACTGTCTGATCCCATCCACCCCCTCAGCCACTGATCCCAGCCTCTGCCCAGTTCCACCCCCTCCCACCATCCTTCTCTGCCTGATCCCTAACCCCCCCCCCCCCGGTGGGCGCCTTGGAAATCTCTGGGAGATGGTTGCAGTTCCATCTTCCACATTTTTGTATCACTTTTGCTACAATATTCGGTCTGATAATTAAAGCGTTGCTGATCTTCTTGTATCTTTAACCTTGTGACATTTCTCTTTCATGTGGTGCCCTTGTTGACAGCCTAAAATGGGAGGGGTTTTCTTAGTTAAATAACACCCTTTTATAAACAACTGTCTGCGTGACACCTGGCTAATTAATAATTAGACTCATTTTTGTGGAATTCCTGTTAATTAACATTTTGTGGTCTAAAATTTTGCTTTGCTCAACTTTCATTGGGGAGTATTTATTTTTGCAACATGGTCTTATATTAATTTGTTAGGAAAAACTGCCCTCTAATCCACCTAGACGGGAAAAATAATTTGTTAGGAAAAACAAATCTTGGTTGCAATAAATGGCCCGCATTTGTGGGAGTATTTTGTAGTACAGTGTCCCGCATAAAATGTTGATTTTACAAGTAAAGGTTTTCTGACAAATCTGATAGGGTGTACTCATTAAATATCTCCCCCGGCTCAAGATATAAGACTGGTATATTGAAAAAGAAGCAATTATCAGAGATGCACTAGAAATGGGGTGTTGAGGTGTTATTACACATGTGCTGTGGACAGGCCAATGACTGAGTAATGTACATAAGATAAAGACTGGTATGCTGAAAGGTTAACACATGTGCTTGGGACTGGCACCTGAGGGGTTAATAGGTTAATACGCATGCACTGGGTACACAGAGGCAGTGGCGTAGCATAGGTTTTCAGCGCCCGGAGCAAGGCAAGTAATTTGCGCCCCCTAACCTGTGGACTTTTAGCACCCCCCCCCCAGAGTCCCTTCCCTTCCTAGAATAGTACCGAGCAGCCTTATTCCTACACTGACCAACCTGACCACTGCACTAACCTACCTGACCACTGTACTGACCTACCTGTCCCCTATCCTGTCCACTACACTACCCAATTCTTACACTGTCCACTACACTGCACTGACTTACCTAACAACTACACTCCTGCCGTGAGCACGGCACGGATAGACCAGCCCCGCCGCGGCCTCCGCACATGACCCTGTCCCCCGAATCACAGGGCGCCAGCCACAGTTGCGCTCAGGGACACATGCAGTTAACATTAGGGGGACGAAGTCAGGAATGTGACACACTCTGCCTGGCGCAGGATTTTGCCCCCCTAAATGTTGCGCCCAGGGCCACGTCCCCCTCTGCACCCCCCACACTACGCCACTGCTCAGAGGTCAATCCACATGAGCTGGGAACTAGTAATCACTGAAAAGTTATCATAGATATGCGCTAAGGATTTCCATCTAGGTGGATTAGAGGGCAGTTGGGTGTAAACAGACAGCAGAGACTGTTTATACCCTGCCGCCCCTAGAGAACAGTGGGTTCTGTCAGTTTCCGCTCTGCATAAACTGAGTAGACATGTCATCCACCCACTCTGATCTGCTCAGCAGAGGATAAGCGGACAGCCCCATGTGAAAGAGGTCTTGCATGTACAGGCATGTAGATCATGTAGTAAAGTCTGGTGAATAATCTATTGCATACAAATCTGGCTTTTTTTTTTTTTTACTTACGAATAATCAGTGTCTGTGAAATGCAGGTCAATGGAAAGTTGAAACACCATCTCATTTAATGTTTCCTCAATCTGTAAATACAGAAAATGATTGGAAAAATATTGGTAGTAACAGTAAATGACTAATGGAATTCTTCACGTGTAATACCATTACCTTCCTTTCATCCAGAAGCATCTTGATTTTAAAATTCATTACATCATTAACTGCAACCTCCTCATTTTTGTATAATATTTGAAAGATTTTACTGCAGACTACAGTATCTTGCACTGAAGCTGGAAAGGCTAGATCATCACCTATAAGAAAAATAAAAGAGACTTAATAAAGAAAATACATTTTCATCAGAGGGTTAAAGTAAGGGATGGACGCAAAAGAGGGTGTAATCTAATCTGTAATACAAGTTAATAAACTATACACACACACACACACACTCACTCCACCAATCTATGCAGAGCTTTCACATACTGTACATTCACATCAGTTCCTGCCCTCAAAAAGCTTACAATCTAAGGTCCCTTTCTCACATGGAAAACTGTGGTTGGAAACATATCAATATTCAATAATCGTGCAAAGAGCATTTAATACAATAAAAACCTCTCTGTGGTGTTTGAAAGTTGCATCAAATCTAATTTGTAAAGCCAGCTGCTCCCTGGAGAGCCCAGTTCTCCAAACCCAGAGCGGTTACATAAGCTTTACCACCAGCGTACAAAGACTTATTACTCCAATAGTAGCAAGCAGATACAAAGCAAAATAAGTAAAAGACTCGCCTCCACGGAGCATCTAGCTTTACCAATCTGGAGTATCTAGAAGAGTTTCTATGTCATTTCTGGAGTTCTTGATACACTCTTTGCAGGGGGTCATTGTCTTCTAGTGGTGTGCAGTTGTCATTCACCTCCATTTGGATTTGATGCACCTTTCAAGCACCACATGAGATGTTTATGAAATTTCTTGGCAATTCTTATATATACACATTTTTTTACATGTATGCAGACACACCACCTGTTTGGTGAGGGCTTCAAGTACAATTTTTAGCTTTATCTACATCGTCCAATTCCCTATGAACACATTGATGGTTATAAGGTTATAACATGTATGCTAAACTAAGCCCACATGTTGTTCTGTGTTTCTTGGGATTGTGGTTGGCTACTTATGACTATGAGAATGTCAAAATAAATAAATACAGTTATTGTAGAGCACTACTAAGCAAAAACAGAGCCTATTTGTGTAAAGTTAGCGGCCTGTGAATGCACCTTATGTAAAGAACACACAGACAAACACACACACATTTTGCCAATGTTGGAACAAAAATCACATTGGATGCTATGATCCATATTACAGGTTTAGTTCTGAAAAACATTCCAATTATACTAGACATTTATTTCAAACAGAATTTGAATGTCCAAGAAGGCAGCCTGTGACCAGCTAAATATGGACTTTAACAGCTACCAAGAATAATCACATGTAAAATCTGACAGGCTGGTTATGCCCAAGTTGATTTCTCAACCTGGGTTCACTCCAGCCCATACATGATTAGAATCTCAGCCAGTCCCAGCTGAACTGGCTGATATGGAAACAGTCTATGGCTAGCTTAAGGTACAAAACATAATAAAATGATGGATAGACAGACAGATAAATGCATACTGTGACAGGAAGTCAGGTAAATCGGTGTGTGTTGTCACAGACGGGAGAAACTTTTCTGCCTTGTTTAGACAATACACCAATTACTATTGGGCGTCGGCTGCAGAAAATGGCCAGAGAGCTTTAGGGCGTTGGAAGGCTTCAGCTGTTCAGAATTAAGCAATGAAAGCCCCTATAAAGATAGCCTAAGGATAACGACTGATTGCTGCATCCAGAGGCTTTGTGAGTGAAGGAGCAGTCACAAACTCTACTGAAGACGTGAGGTGCTGATGGATATTTCTGTGTGAGAAATATCAAAGAGACTTTTTTGTTGTTTTCTGCTGTATGACCAGCCGTGTCTGCCCAGCAGTAGGCTGTGCCAGACTCCATAGGTAGGTTCCTGTGTTGGGAAGGTAGACGCCCCAAGTGGCAAGGGTTTATGTTATGTTTTGTTTATGCTGTTTTGATGCTTGCACGTGTATCCAGCAATATGGAAAAATAAACCATATCATTTGTTGTCAACCATCCTCTACTGCCTTTTTGTACAGATCGGCGTGTAGTGAACCCATCCAGGGGGTCACACACCTGCTACCGAGTTAATCCCTCACAATACAAAAAAAAAATGTTCATTGAAAATTTACATTGAGCCAACTGATCTTTTAGTTGCTTAAAAAGTTAAGATTTCCTATAAACATCAAGATGTTCAAAAGATGACTGGATAAAGAAAATGGATGGATAGATGGGAGGCTGATGCTTACAATATGCATTATATGTTCTGTAACAAAAACGTAATCTTTACATCATCTTCTATTATCCAAATAGACACAGAGATGGATTAAATTAGCATCTGCAAAGTGCAGAAATCAACAGACAAACGATAGGATTGTGTTTTCATTAAAGAACAGAATGCAGACATCATCTTGAATATCATTTTCATGCTTCATTGAGTTGGAAGTCCAAAGAATGCAGCTGCCTAGGGTTAGCTGGATGTTTAGAATTCATACTTTCACAAGATATGTGCCTCAGGCACTGACAAATCCTGAACAAGGCCAGCATCGTTCACCCTCAACAATGACCGAATCCATGGATGTCTGCCATATGTTACTAGTTTCCATACTATTTCTGGGATTTACTGCTGCACATGCCTACTATTTTACAGCAAGTGCTGGATCTAAAATTAGAGTATTGTATGTAAGACTATGCACTGGTTGACCCATCTCTCCAATTAAATGGAAAAGCGTTGCTACTTGTTGAAACACAGGACAGGCAGTTGCCAAAGGCTTATGTTACTTTCTGCGTGGATAGTGTGGGGGTCTCTGTGTGTACAACCCTCTCAGTTATCCCATGCAGTGACAGCTGTGCCATTACTGACTGAGGCCTACCCTTAGGGCCCCTAGCATTAAAATAGGAGAGGACTCTTTATTAACAAACCAGTATTACAGTATTAACAGATCATATGCCAGAGAGAAAATAGCATTGCGGAAGAAACAGCAGGTCAGACAGCTACATTTAATAGATCAAAATCCCTGTTTTATTGTCTTTTTGACAAATGAGCTGAGCTACACCTTCCACACCTTGCGTTTACAAGGTGACACTGCTACTGACAGATTGTATCCTCACTGCAAATCATCAGGGCTGGTTTGTTAGGATGATCTCAGCATTCGGCGTTGCAGTTGTGGATGCTGTTACTCTGTATCAGGCTTACAAGAGCAATCGGGAGAATTTATAAAAGGTGTCAGAATTCTGTCAGGGCACAGCACTGAAAGCATTAGTGCTTACTCCTGATTCATATACCTGTCACAGACAGATACATGAATTTGATTGCGTCTGCACTGAAGTTGGAGTGTCTACACTGGACATTCCTTCCTCCATGCACTCGCTCCCATCACACTGACAAGTTTATGAGCGAGTCTTGTACTGGGTGGGCGGAGCCTGATGGGGAACCGAGATTCTAGTTCCCTATCAGGTCCGTTCACCTTTGGTTGAAAGCATATGGCAGACAGCAAACACTATTTAGTCCAACAGTGGCTTTTGAGTCTACCTACTGCCATAAGATGTCAAAAGTAAAGTGGACTTGATGGGAAACTAGTCTCTTTGTTTCCCCATTAGGCTCCACCCACCCAGTGACAAGTAATTTCCTAAATATGGGTATTGCCCATATCCAGGTCACGACATCACCCATATTTCTGTTTACATTTACCTTTTGACTGGGGAAACTTACCGATAGTTTCCCAATCTGAGAACTGGCAGAAATTCTTTAAGAACTTGTCGCTGTCAAAGCAACAGGTTCTTAAAGGGGTTGTAAAGGTAAAAAATGTACCTCATCCTTCCATTTTGCTTTTAAATGTCCTTATTTCTTCTAAGAAATCCTCCCTTCCTCTTCTTCTGTAACTAAACACAGTAAATGTGAGGCTTTCTCCCTGGTGTGGAGTGTCCTGCTCGCCCCCTCCTTGGACTACAAGAGAGTCAGAACCCCACTAATACACAGCTCCTTTCTCTATCTGCAATGTAGAGAGCGTCTTGACTCTCCTGTAGTCCAAGGGAGGGGGCGAGCATGACACTCCACACCAGGGAGAAAGCCTTGCATTACTGTGTGGAGTTACAAAAGAACAGGAAGTGAGGATTTCTCAGAAGAAATAAGGACATTTAAAAGCAAAATCAAAGGATGAGGTAAGTGAAGGAGGACGGCACTCAGGTAAAGGAAGCTATTTAGGAAATTATTTCTTTACCTTTACAACCCCTTTAAAGTGATGGTAGTAGAAACTACCTGAATTGAATGCACGTGTCTGCAATGTTACCGACATTGGTGCAAATGCTTGCCAGAATTAGGAGAAGATAAGTGCCATTAGGGCGGTTTTGAAATCCCTGGAATGTATTCAAAGAAAGCAGCAGATTTTCAGTACAGATGAACAGCAAATCCGGGCACTCACTGCCAACAATACAGTAGATTTGCCCTAAATGCAACTGAAATCCCGGGTAAATAGAGCAACAAGTGAGCAAAGGGAAAGGTATGTGCAAACTGCAGTGGTTGGCTTTAAAATTTATATGTTGCTTATCTCTGCATTGTAATAACACAGGGTCACTTTAAATGTATGGCAAGTTTACTTTATTGTAAAAACAGACAAATGAAAGTGTAAGTAAACTGCACCATTTAAAAAAAAAAATAATCCCCTGCAAGGTAATAGCATAATGTGCTAGTATGCATCACACATGAGGATAGTATGAAATACTTGCCTTAGAATGGAGCCCTCCAGCGGAGTTTTATCACAGCTGACAGGGCTTCTATCTTCACCCAGTCTTCCTTCTGTGTCCGTGGGCTCTGGACACTTAAATGACCAAGCCGCGTGACATCACTCCCACAGATGTGTGAGGGAATCACAGTGCAGAGCTGAAGGAACAGCAAGGGTATGCCATTCCTTCAGAGTGCATGCACCGCTGATGTCACCAGCTGCCAAGAGAGTAAATATCTCCTAAACGGTGCTTACAATAAAGCTTTCCTGTAAATCAGGGGTATCAAAGTGGCGGCACTCCAGCTGTTGCGAAACTACAAGTCCCATGAGACATTGCAAGGCTGACAGTTACAAGACTCCCACAGGCAGAGGCACGATGGGATGGGTAGTTTTACAAAAGCTGGAGGGCTGCCAGTTTGAGACCCCTGATAAAAAGCACAAAAGCAAACTACTACGAGTTTACATTTTAAAAATATCATAAAGAACACTAGAGATTATAAACAGGTTATCAGTGCACTAAAAAGCTGAAAATAGCAATGCCATATATTTTAAATACTCCCCCTCTCTGAATTACTGCCAGGGTAAGAACTGCATTTAAAATATTATACTGTAAACAAGAGAAGAAAGTATTTTTTGTTTTACTACAGCAACTAAAATTATAGATTTCTACAACCAAACGTTAACAGACCATTTAATAGTGCTGACATCATGATTCACATACCTGTGACACGCAAAAGGCTTGCTTCAATTTTGTGTGGATTACGGGGAGGGATTTTCATGGAAGCTCGAAGCTGATAAAATCTAAACAAGGACAAAAAAAAAAAAAAACACATTAAAATCAATATAATTCTTATTTCCCTAATAGGGGGGGCACATGCACTGATGTTATTCTGGCCAGGGTTGGTGTATGGCACAATGAAACTATGCAGCAAGTGCTAGTTCACACCAGACGCAGTTCTGTGTGCTTTTGTTCTGCACTAAAAATGCAAGCACTGTGTTTTCCATGTATTCCAATGGATCTAGTTTACACCAGTGCAGTCGGTTCCGGTCAGTTTCTGGTGTAGAACGGAATGTATTTGGTGCAGAAAAATCGGAGCTGCATGGAACTGCGTCTGGTGTGAACTGACCCCAAAAGGTAAAACAGCCACAATGACATTTCTCCAAAATTTTTTTTGTTAAATTTAAAACAAGTTGGCTTTTTTTAACCGATGGTTAAATAACCGATGGCGCCCACACACGATTGGTTTGGATTGATGAAAACAGTCCATCAGACCGTGGTTTGGATTGATGAAAACAGTCCATCAGACCGTTCTTATCGGTTTAACCGATCGTGTGTACGCGGCATTAGATGCACTATGTAAATACAAAATTAAAGCTAAACTCCAACATCTCTTGGTCCAATGATTATACACCAATAGGACTGATCCAAAAATTGCTGGCAATAATTAACATTTTGGAAACATATGAAGATTTTGGTAAATGGACATACTGTAACATTTAGCACAATGAAAAATCTTTGCACAAATAAAGGGATTTTTAAATACAGCTTACCTGTAAAATCCTTTTCTTGGAGTACATCACGGGACACAGAGCGGCATATTCATTACTATGTGGGTTATATGGAGTACCTTCAGGTGTGGACACTGGCAATCTCAAACAGGAAGTCCCCTCCCTATATAACCCCCTCCCCTAGAGGGAGTCCCTCAGTTTTGTAGCAAGCAGTATGCCTCCCAAAATGGTCACCCAAAAGAGGGGTGGGAGCTCTGTGTCCCATGATGTACTCCAAGAAAAGGATTTTACAGGTAAGCTGTATTTAAAAATCCCTTTTTCTTTCTCGTACATCACGGGACACAGAGCGGCATATTCATTACTATGTGGGATGTCCGAAAGCAATGCTTTAATGAGGGGAGGGAGACATCTTCCAAAGAAGGATTCAATTTAGAGGTAAACTCAAATAATAATAATAATTCCAACTTAGTCAAGAAAAAAAAACTTTTTTTTTTTTTTTTAACCCAGGGTGCTTCTGATCCCGAGGATTTCAAACTGCAGCCTGTAGTACTGCCTGTCCAAAGGCAGAATCCGCATTCCTTCTCACGTCTAGTTGATAAAACCTTGTAAACGTGTGGACTGATGACCACGTTGCCGCCTTGCATATCTGAGCCATAGAGATCTGATGGTGTGCTGCCCAAGAGGCGCCCATGGCCCTGGTAGAATGGGCCTTTACCGACAACGGAGGAGGTAACCTCTTCAAACCGTAGGCTTGAATGATTAATTGTCTAATCCATCTCGAGATGGTGGATTTTGCCGCTGCCTGCCCCTTCTTGGGGCCATCTGGTAGAACGAATAATACATCTGTCTTCCGGATCTTTTCTGTAGCTTTAAGATAGGCCTTCATGGCCCGGACAATATCCAAGGTATGCAGCAACCCCTCCTTTCTAGATGTAGGTTTTGGAAAGAAGGATGGAAGTACCAAATCCTGGTTTAAGTGAAATTTGGATATAACCTTTGGTAGAAAAGAAGGATGGGGCCGGAGAACTGCCCTGTCCTTATGTAGAACGAGATATGGTTCCTTACACGATAAGGCTGCTAATTCTGACACTCTCCTGGCCGAAACTATGGCGACCAAGAAAACCAACTTTCTTGTCAGTAAGACTAAAGGAATCTCAGCCAACGGCTCAAAGGGTTGTTTCTGTAAAGTGGACAGGACAAGATTTAAGTCCCATGGACAAATTGGTGACTTGACAGGAGGATTAATACACAAGACCCCCTGTAAGAAGGTCTTTACCAGCGAGTGGGTGGCCAGCGGCCTCTGAAACCACACTGACAGAGCTGAGATCTGTCCCTTGATTGTGCTTAGTGCCAGGCCTTTATCCACTCCTAGCTGGAGAAAACTTAACACCCTATCAATAGTATATTTGCGGGAATTCCATCTTTTGGATTCACACCAGCCTACGTAGTTCCTCCACACCCTGTAATAAATCACCCTGGAGACCGGCTTTCTAGCCCTAATCAGGGTAGGGATTACCTGCCTAGACAGACCTCTACCCCTGAGAATCAGGGATTCAGCCTCCAGGCCGTCAAATTTAGACGCTGTAATGTAGGGTGGAGGATCGGGCCTTGTGAGAGTAGGTCTGGTTGTAGAGGAAGAGTCCAAGGGTCTCCCACTGCCATCTTCAGGACTAGTGAGTACCAAGTCCTCCGGGGCCAAGCCGGAGCTACTAGAATGACTGGCTTGTGCTCCACTCTGATCTTGCGCAACAGGCGAGGGAGTAACTGTAGTGGAGGGAATGCATATAGAAGTTTGAATTGATGCCAAGGGCAAACCAACGCATCGGTTCCGCAGGCCATCGGATCCCTCGCTCGAGACACGAACCTGTCTAGTTTCTTGTTGAACCTGGATGCCATTATATCTACGTCCGGCATTCCCCACCTCTGGCAGATTGTCTGAAAGACCTGGGGATGCAGAGACCACTCCCCTGGCAACAGACTCTGGCGACTTAAGAAGTCTGCCTGCAGGTTGTCCACTCCGGGAATGAATATCGCCGAAATGCAGGGTACATGAACCTCTGCCCACTGAAAAATCAAGCTCACCTCCCTCTGAGCGGCCTGACTCCTGGTTCCCCCTTGGTGGTTTATGTATGCCACCGCCGTGGCATTGTCTGACTGGATTCTCACCGGGAACCCCTTTAATCTGGAGGTCCATGCCAGAAGGGCTAGGCGAGCAGCTCTGATCTCCAAGATATTGATGGGGAGCTGCCTCTCCGCTTTCACCCAAGTTCCCTGGCGAGAGAACCCCTCGAAGACCGCCCCCCAGCCTGCCAGGCTGGCGTCTGTGGTAACTACCTTCCAGACAATAGGACTGAAGGATTTTCCCTTTAGAAGGTTCTGAGGGTTCAACCACCAGGCCAGGCTTTGTCGGACCCTTGATGATAGCGTCAAAGGGGACTCTAAGGCATGTGCCCTCTTGCCCCAGGCTGCTAGAATGGCTGCCTGTAGGACGCGAGTGTGGATCTGAGCGTATGGTACTGCCTCGAACGTGGCTACTAGCTTGCCTAGTACTCGCATACACAGGCGAATAGTTGGTTTTTTCTTGTTTAGAACCAACTGAACCAACCCCTTGATAGCTTCGATCTTTACCAGGGGCAGGAACACCTTTTGCTGTTCTGTGTCTAACCTCATGCCGAGGTATTCCAACTGCTTTGTAGGCTGGAACGCTGATTTTCCCCGGTTTAGGACCCAGCCGAATTCTTCGAGGTACCGAACCGTGAGGTTTACTGCCTTTTGCAGACCCGGCCGTGAGTGATCTATGATTAAAAGGTCGTCCAAGTATGCTAGGACTGTGACCCCCTGGATCCTTAAATTGGCCAGAACTGGGGCTAGGATCTTCGTGAATACCCGGGGGGCCGTGGCCAGCCCGAAGGGGAGCGCCCTGAATTGGAAGTGTCGCTGCCCCACCGCGAAGCGTAAAAATCTTTGATGCAACTGAAAGATTGGTACATGAAGGTAAGCATCCTTTATGTCTATGGAGGCCAGAAAATCGTCCTTCTGAAGCGCGGCGGCTGCTGACCGGATGGATTCCATCCGGAAGGAACGAACCCTTAGGTAACCGTTTAACCTCTTTAGGTCCAAGATTGGCCTGACATCGCCGTTGGGCTTTGGTATGACAAAGAGATTGGAATAGAAACCTAGCCCTTGCTCTTGGGCTGGCACCTCTATTATTACGTCCTGGCAAAGCAGGTGATCCAAAGCTGCCAGCATCGAGGCCTTCCTTGCTGGATCCGTTGGTAGCCTTGATTCTTGAAAATGAGGCGGAGGATACCTTAGAAACTCCAGTCTGTAACCTGTGGTTACCGATGCCCGGACCCATTTGTCGGGGATCTTGGCTTCCCAAACTTCTGAGAAGAAACGAAGCCTTCCCCCCACCCGCGAGAGTGGGGGCGCCCCTTCATAAGGCAGACTTAGGGGCTGTTTTTGACGGCTTGCGATACCACGGCCTCTTACCCCCAGGGGCCTGTCCCTGCGATCTACTGTTAACGTTGGATCGTGCAGGCGGCCGTCGATACTGCCTGGAATTTGAGGGCCCCGAGACAGGAAAGAGCTGCCTTTTAAATGTAGGAGCCCGGAATGTCTTTTTGACCGCTAAAAGGGTACTCTTGCCATTTGAAATAGTCTGAATATATTTATCCAGATCCTCTCCGAAGAGTCGTCCTCCATGGAAGGGAAACCCTGCCAGAAGCTTTTTGCATGGGGGCTCCGCCGCCCAGTTCTTCAACCATAAGAGCCTTCTCATGTGCACCAAAAATAGTGATAAACGAGAGGCCTGCTGGATGGAATCTTTTATAGCATCTACAGCAAAACACAGAGCTCTGGGAATGTCAGAAAACTCTTCTGCCTGTTGGGTAGGCATGTCCTTTAACATTTCCTTTGTCTGGTCTTTTAACGCCTGACAAACACCAATCGCAGCCACCGCTGGCTGCACCACTGCTCCTGCCGTAGCAAAGGATGCTTTTAAAAGTGTCTTTAATCTTTTATCAACTGGATCTTTAAACATATGTATGTTTTCCACCGGGCAAGTTAGTGATTTATTCACACATGAGATGGCTGCATCCACTACTGGGAGCCTCCACCTCTTGGAGAATTTTTCCTCCATGGGGTAAATGACCGCAAAACTTTTCGGTGGCAGAAAAATCCTATCCGGCCGTACCCAATCCCGAAAGATCAATTCCTCTAAAAGAGGATGGACCGGAAAAACTGCGTTGCTTAACGGAGCTTTCAAAGAGCCCAGAGAGGATACCGGAGGAACCTGAGGCTCTGGCAATGGTAAACTAAATGCCGAGCGGACCATGTCCGTCAAAGACTGTACCCACAGTCTTTCTGTCTGGGAGTCTGAAAATGGTTCCTCCGAGGCAGACCCCTCAATCCCTGAACCCTCTTGGTTCAGGTCTAGTTGATCCTCCTGTGATTCCAATTCCTCCGGAGAGAGAATCTCAGCATCTGAGGATACACCTCTTGGTGATGGGGATCTAACCCGTTTCTTACCAGGAATAGCTCTAGCGATCAATGCTGCTATTCTCTCTTCTAGCCCCCCTAGGGATACGGCTAGCATCTCCTCTGTGATAAACACAGGGCTGGGCTGATCTGGGCCAGCCTCCGCACCAGATCCCCCTAATGGCTCATCCAAGGCGCCTTTTATGTTAATAAGTTGCGGGGAAAGTATCGGCATATCAGAATCAGAAAGGGAACCCTTTTGTTTTTTGGTCTTTTTTGTACCCTTTGACCCCGAACCTTTGGAAGCCATAATACAAAATCGAGGGACTCCGCCCACACAACCGACTGTAGTGGCCAGGAGTACAAAACCAGAGTTTAGGGGACAATAGATCACTAATGCCCAAAAACTGATGGGATCCCGTATGTTTTTTTTTTTTTTTTTTTAAATATATATTATATATTTTCTTTTTACAACATACAGTGACCCCAAACTTAGTTTGCCAGCCTCCAACCTGCTGCAAAAAGGGGAATTTTTTGGCTTAACAAAAAAGGCATTGGAACAAAGTCCAGCATGTACTACCCCTCTTCCGCCACCGGGAGTCACTGTTCTGCCGCTCTGCGTCCTCTCCTTCTGAAAATCAGCCTCAGACTGAGCACTGACAATGCCTGCTGTCTATAACAGCACAAAGGCGCGCCTCCTGTATGACGCCGCAGGCACGCCCCCCCCCCCGCCCTCCTGTCTGAACGGCGCGAAAAACGTCTATAAGACGCGCGCGCGCGCGTATGCCGGAAACAGGAGGAACATGGAGGAGCCGCGCTGCTGGAGATCCAGGAACGCAGAAACAGGCGGCAGATTCAAACCCCCGGCCAGGTAGGACTCTCCAAAGGCCCCTAGGGATCCTTACTAGCCCTAGGAAGAAAACAGCAGGTTTAGCTAGCAACACATTTTTAGACAGGGGAACCTAGTGATGGGGGAGAAAGGGTGTCATCCTGTCTCTCTTAGACATAGTGAACAAGGTTGCCCATGCAGAGCATACTTAGGCTATCCCCCCTTTTAGGTTACCCCAGAGAGCCTGCTGTCGAACCAAGTCCCGCAGGCTCCCCCTTACCTGCTCCATGCTGCAGGATGTTTGTCCAGCAAACTGATCCAATCTTCTCCCATCTCCGTGGGTAGCGTAGTAGACCTTCAGGCCCTGGGGTCCTATGAAGGTACCCACTGTCCTGGACCTATATAGCACCCTGGCAAACAGGAACTTATGGTTTTTACAAATTCCAAGTCCTGGGCCCAGGGTCCAGCCCTCCAAAGAGGAGCATTATAGGCAAAACCCCACGGCTTGGGGCCCGGGTACTGTCCACTTTGGCACTGAGGCTCCTTGGACAGATCCGGTTAGCCCGCCCTTAATCCCAAGGATGTGGAGCAAAGCTATTCCGTGACCAACACCTAAGACACTGGCGAAAAAACTGAGGGACTCCCTCTAGGGGAGGGGGTTATATAGGGAGGGGACTTCCTGTTTGAGATTGCCAGTGTCCACACCTGAAGGTACTCCATATAACCCACATAGTAATGAATATGCCGCTCTGTGTCCCGTGATGTACGAGAAAGAAAATTCAGTTTTTCTTATAAAAAAAAAAAAAAACACGAACAAATCTTGCCATACATATGAGATCAAGAGGTTTCAGTAGTTCTGCCCAGGCAAAATATCACTCCAGATAAAGAAGAGAATTAGCCCTTGTTCACACTGCTGCGGCTTCAAAGTCACACAACTTTAAATATGAGGTCCCTGCGCGACTTTATCACGGCTTGCATACAATTTCTTTTTTTATTCCAAACATTTTTAAACACAGTGTATCAGACAGATTTATCGGCATTAGATAAAAGTTATCACTTATAAAACATGGAAAAAGCCATTAGGTAAAATATAAGGTGCCTCTGCTGTGGAAAAACAGTGTCTGATTTGCGTGTATCGAAATTGTTCAGAGAGGGGTAGGTTGTGTTCTGATTGGAGTTGATCCGATTCGAAGGATTGAAATGTTGTTACACCAGCCGTGCTCCACAGAAAAAAAAAAAAAAGATCTCAATTATTGAAGGCTGGGGGGAAATCTGGATCACCTATGAAGGAGTATAGGAGGGAGAGGGAAGAAATTTAATTTAAACTTGCTACCATAAAGGGACCACAAATATAGGGATTGATATACTATAGTATTATGTGATGCAACTTGACTAGGTCTTGGATCTGGACAATAATAATCCAGATAGAAGGAAGGGGTGTATTGAATATGTTTCAAATTCTAGCCAAAGCATGTCTGTGGTAGGCTGTTTGAGCAAGTCTGGCCACAAAATAATAATGCCACAGGTCCAGGAGACCAAGCTCAGAGGGATTGTGGTCTGTACAGTAGGGATCTGTGAGATCTGTGAAATCTGTGCCCCCCCCAGGTGCCATACGAACCTATTTACATCTCTTTGCAAGGACTTAATAGACGTTTTAAACACATAAATGGGGAGGGCTCCTAAAAAAACAAACAAACATAGGAAGCAATGTTTTTACACTTGACATGCGAATCTATGCGTTCTGGAAGTCATCAAAACCACATTAGTGTAAACTGGGATGAAGGCCACATGCACACTGAATTCTTTTGATGCATTTTCTCCTTACAGCAGAAAACTTGGAAAAGGCAGTGTTTTTCCATGCACATTTATTTACCAATTTATTCTGCCCATTAGAATGTATTAACAAGCATAAACGCATTGAAATGCCTGCAGAAAAACACCCATAACGCATGGTTGTGTGAACTGGCCCTAAAGCCATTGGGTAATTTACCTCTTCAGTATGGGTGTACAGACCTTTTAAAAAGGTCAGTGTGGGTCTCAACAGACACAGGAACCAATTGTTGGTGGTGAGCATGCATACACTGGGCAGGATACAGTCTAATAACGTATTATTTTACTTAGTTTTAGTTTTTGCCAGATATAATAAGTAGTGCAATTAATATGCCTACCAATCTGCCTTGTAGAAACAGGTTATATGCTAGCACTGGACATTTACAAATATTCATAAAATGCCAAATTACACTGCAGGTATAATAAAAAAGGATATGGAGAAAAGCTGAGTTGACTTTATAAACTGCAATTTAACCACTATAGTGGTTACAACATTAACAGCACATTTTTAGCAATACTTCATTACAGGTTCTCTTTAATTACTGCCTGTCTGGTTAAACGTCACACATTCGCTTTGTAGAAGGCACTGCTAGCTCTATCAAGCGTTACTAGCTTTACCTTCTATTGATATTGTGCCTTCCTCCAGCTACATAATCTGACAGCAAACAAGCAATAAAGAGGCACTCGTGTATAGAACATGTAATTAGTAGATCCACAATCTCTCTGCGGGAAACAAAAAGATTGCAAGCAGCAACGAGGAAAAAGAAATATATAGAAATTGTTGAAATTTCAAAAGAAAAATAATGTATTCATACCAGAGCTTTTTTTCTCAGAAAATAGGTGCAGGAACTCAACCACGACCCGTTCAGATTTTACAAACAGTAGAAGGGTCTTAAAGGGGCATTAAATACCAGAATTGCATTACATACAGTGTGCAGAGTTCAGGGGGTTACAAAGCAGTCACTTGTAAACACAGAAACCAGACTTCTGTGTTCACAAGTGATTGTGGTGAGCGGGCACCAAAGGGTCTGAGCCAAAGGTGGTGGAACTGAGTTCCACCAAGTTCCCCCAGAAAAAAAGCCCTGATTCATACTAGAGCTTTATAAAAACAATGAAATGTCTTTACAATGGGCATGTATATGGGGTAAGAAACAGATCTGGAACTTTGACAAGCAATCCTTCCACATAGATTGCAACCTTTTCATATTTACAAGCTACACCTTTAACAAAGCACCCCAGTATCCTTGTGGTTTAATTCTCCTAATGAAAATGTAAAGTAATCATTTCTAAAAGATAGATGCTGACCCACATTGACCTGCATTTGATACAAAGCCATATTCATTGCTAGTAGTTACATACAATATAAGAAACAAACAAATCTAGCTTCCCCTTCTAATAGGAAATCTTTCAACAGAGAAAAAATAATAATAGTTGACACTACCACTGCTGACCTTCAGTAAATGTTGCCTACTCGTTATACTGATCCTCTGGCTTTAATACTTTGAGTCGCTAACCCAGAACAAGCGTGCAGCTCAGTTCTGACATTTTTGTGGCCAGGGAGGATTAGAACTAAGAACTAAACTAAGAGGTGGCCTGGGTTGTCTTACTCCAGTATATGGCTGGGGATTCTAAAAAAAAAAAAAAGTTTAGTTAAAGGGATGTACCGTGTTTCCCCGAAAATAAGACGTACTCCGAAAATAAGCCGTAGCGGGATTTCGGCACAAGATCGAAATATAAGACACCCCTCCGAAAATAAGACGTAGCGATGTAGTGTCGAATCTCCGAAAATAAGACGTGGCGAATCTCCGATAATAAGACGTAGTGTCGTATGCGTAACGGCGCGGCGCGGAGCGGGAAACAACACGTGATAGGCGTACAGTACTGTACTGGAACTGAAGTGAGGAGAAGAACGCTGTGTAAAGCTGTAAAGCTTCTCCCAGCACCGACCAGCAAACCCCTCTCTCACCCCACACAAACACCAGGGGATAGGGGGAAAAGCTGCTACTGAGCCCAAAGAGATCACCCCAGCTCCACTTTGCTCCACATCAGCTTTGCTGGCCTATCTTTCTGTACAGCCAGACAAGATGAGTGCAAAGAGAAGAAGTTGGATATCCGAATGGTCCAAAAATGGCGTGCAGAATACGATAATCTCAGTCTACAGGTGGACAGAGGAAATGCTAAGAAGCGCAAGTGTGGTTCAGGTAGGCAACCTTTATTTTCTGTAATAAAAATAAGACACCCCCCCAAAAATAATCAATAGTGTGATTTCTTGAGGAAAAAAAAATATAAGACGTTGTCTTATTTTCGGGGAAACACGGTAGTAAAAGCACACCTGACCATTAACATTACACAATGAATTCAGACAGAGGGATCCTTTCTTCCCTCCATGTATATGGGTGCAACTCTCCTAAAAACAAACACTGTTGAACTTGGACTTCCTATATTAATCACTTCACGATGCTTCATTGTGAAAATTCAGCCATGGCCAATGCTCCCAAAGTAATCTTACAATCCTAAGGCTGCTTTCACACTGAAAACCCAGGTCGTTAGCGGTCGTCGCTTTTCGGCCGCTAGCGGGGTGCTCGTAACCCCAAAAAGGGGTTAAACTCCCAGATTGCAGTGCTTTCCAAATCGCTTTTCAGGAGCTTTATTCATTGCAATGGGCAGGGGCGTTTTTGTAGTGCTGGATACAGCGCTCCCTTAACCACCCCAAGGATGCTGCTTGCAGGAATTTTTAGAACGTTCCGCAAGCGCACCATCCGGATGTGAAAGCACCCATTGTAATGAATAGGACACAGTTTTCAGGCACTATTTTTAGCGCTAAAACGCTTAAAAACTGCCTCAGTGTGAAAGGGGTCCAACACAAAAGTGATGCATCTATGCACTTTTGCCGCATGACAAAAGCACATCAAAATTATTTCCTTTGAAATCCTATGTAAGTTTTGAAAAGTCCTGAATGCAGCATCTTTTGTGCAAAAAGTGCACAAAAAAACATCTTTCATAGAAACGCATGAAAAACATGCCAAGAGGCCCTTGCACTAAATAGCTGATGGCAGACCTAATGGAAATTGTACAGATAGTGATGTCTATGGTGACCTTAAAGGGGTTGTAAAGTTTAAAAAAAATTCCCTAAATAGCTCCCTTTACCTTAGTGCAGTCCTCCTTCACTTACCTCATCCTTCCATTTTTGCTTTTAAATGTCCTCATTTCTTCTGAGAAATCCTCACTTCCTGTTCTTCTGTCTGTAACTCCACACAGTAATGCAAGGCTTTCTCCCTGGTGTGGAGTGTCGTGCTCGCCCCCTCCCTTGGACTACAGGAGAGTCAGGACGTCCACTAATACACAGCTCCTTTCTCTATCTGCAACGTAGAGAGCGTCTTGACTCTCCTGCTCACCCCCCCCCTCAAGGGAGGGGACAAGCATGACACTCCACACCAGAGAGAAAGTGTCACATTACTGTGTGGAGTTACAGGCAGAAGAACAGGAAGTGAGGATTTCCCAGAAGAAATAAGGACATTTTAAAGCAAAATGGAAGGATGAGGTAAGTGAAGGAGGACTGCACTAAGGTATTTAGGGGAAACCTTTTTTACCTTTACAACCCTAAGACCAGGCCCTTTGTGACACTTTTTGTTTACATGTATAAAAACAGGATTTTTTGCCAGAAAATTACTTTGAACCCCCAAACATTATTTTACTTTTTTTTTTTTTAAAGCAGAGGCCCTAGAGAAAGAAAAAAAACAGTGGGTGTTGCAATGTCACACAGTATTTGCGGGTTTTTTAAATGCAACTTTTTTGGGGAAAAATTTACTTTTTTGAATTTTAATGCACAAAAACACAATACCCAATGGCTTGGTAAAATATAAAATAAGATGTTACGCCTTTAAAACTGCGCATGCCTGTGCAAAGGTGATGTACATTTTAATATGCAAAGGCAATGCTTTTAAGCCTTTACGGGTTACTATCTTATAACAGATTTACACAGGTCTAGTGATGGATTACCTTTGAGCTGACCTTTGTTGCTGTTGTGTGGTGCAATCGAGGTTTGTACGCACGCGTGACCAACATTTGCATTCACCTTTGTGTGTGAGCATGGGGGACTGGCCGAGCTTTAAACATACTTAATGTTTTTTTTTTGTTTTTTTACACCGTCGCTTTAATTTCTTCTTTTTTTTTTTTTATAATCACAAGGAATTTACATATCCACAGTGATAGCAATAGGCAGCGACCGGTATCCTTTCCTGAGAGATCTGGGGTCTAGTAGACCCCAGATCTCTCCGCTGCCTTTAAAAACTTTGAATCATACCACGAATGGTATGATCCGATTCGGTTTTCAAACCACTAAAGTTGTGTTTACAACTGCGAAACTGCGAAACAATTTTTGCTATACTATAGAGATGATCGGAGCCGTTCCAGTCTCCGATCAGCTCTGTGGTCAGCTGGCGGAACACAGGAGAGCCCGAGAGAGCTGCGCGAGGCAGTGGGGAGGAGCAACGCTCCCGCTGCTTATGTAGCACTACTCCCGGAGGAGCTGCTGGATTTTTGTGCGGCACATTACCTCGTGGCTCCTCCGAATTCCTAGGGGTGAATGATGCGTATTGCATATAGTAGAAGTAAAGGAATGTCCAGACAGGTGCTCTTTGCTGTGCTCTTTATTACCCAGCCGGGTAAAAACAGTAAACTTATGGTGAGGAAAGTAAGGCTGAAGGAGAAGGGAGAATAGCAGATTCAGGCGTGAGGATAGGTAACAGTCCTGCTCCCAAGCGCAACACTTCTATGCGCCACTCCTGCCAGAGTGGGTTTAGCATACCCGAAAGGGCCTCTCTCACTGACCTTTGCAGCCAGAGTATCACTCAGACAATTGTAGGCTAAAGTCTATGCCACAGACCCTCCTCGGTGAGCCTCAGAAAGACACCTCTGCCACAGGCCTTCTCTGAATTGAATTCTTGGAGATATCCCTCCTTAGATGTGTTACCTGGATCTCCTTCAATTTGTCGCCCAGGTACCGACTTATGTGATCAATCCCTCAGTGTCCGGCTACCTCGATCCCCGGTGGTTTGTCCAGGCCCTTTTGGAACGTCAGCCTCTCAATGGCGCTCCATAGACTGACTCCCCACCGAACAGCAGTACAGCTTGGGATTCTCAATGGTGGGAACCCAGTCATTACTTACTGGGTCCCCGTCGCTGTTCAGATGCTTCGGGCCAGCATGGCCCAGAACCAGGAACACCACGTGGCACACACGCCCCATCTAGGTAGGCCATAACGCCGGGGCGCTGTGATGTGGCCACCCTAGAGGTGGGTGCCACACTGGACGAAGATGACCCAGAACCAATGGCGTCTGCCCCATAAATACCCCTCCCAGCATGCACGGCGAGGTCAAACCCTCCTGATTGGCTGCTGGGAAAGAGCACCCAAACCTTGACTGCTCTGCTGCCACCTACAGCACCGGGGCTGGAAGAACACCCCCGTACAACAGAATGAGCCAGCAGTACAGCCAAGCTGAGACAGAGACCCTGTTTTGCACTTAACAATATGGATCAGAGTCTAACTACACTCTGATCTAACCCTTAAATTTGACTAGCACCGGTACCATAAAGTACACAGGCGCTACACATATAAAACCAATCAAACAGCAAATTGGTCCAGATACAATATGATGCACAGATATTTTACTTATTTTGTTATTTCTCTAGTAGCTTCCGGGTTTCTAGACTAGGCCAAAATGATGGTTTCCATCCTAGACATCTTTACACCATTTTTTTTGTTGTTCTTTTATCTGGAGATGGGGAGAAGGGGCTTTCTCACTTTTCGCCCGGCCTGCATGTCTGCGCTAAGGGCAGATGTATTCCAGGAAGTAAATGCTACATGAATCATCTGCCCTTACTTAAGATGGCCATGGCCAGAACTGCAAGGGGGTGATTTCTCAACAAAATAAATCATGGAGACATGGATGGATGATTGAGATTGCTAGAACATATTAAAGATGAATTAAGTAGCGTTTTCAGTGTGTGGTGCTCAGATACAGTTACGTTTTGCGGGTTCCAGGGTCAAAGTGGATATTTTAATGTCTAGCTAAGCAATTTATCTTAGTCATTAGCAGAACATAGATTTCAGTGTGCTACAATCAGAGGACTACTAACAATCCCCAAATATTTCAGCAATGTAAATTAGCTCTAAAATGACTAGGTCTTAGACGCAACAAACATTTTCTGTAATAACAGGTCAACTCTCCCCCTCCCCTTTCCTCCAAAACACACGCACAAAAAAATCTTTCATATTTCTGGTATCAAAAAGCTACATGACAGGAAATGCAAATTAGCATAGGTTAGGGTGCACCATGATAGAGGTTTGTAAGGATCCCGTCAAGTCATATCCAGTCTGCTTAGGGAATGGGAGTTTGTAATATCTACAGAAAACATGATTTTACTTGATAGACTGTACTGCCCTATGTTTGTTTTTGCAACTCAACACCTTTAGTGACATTTAACAGTTGTTCTATAATTTAAACTAACAGCCTGTAGTAGCAGATGAGGAAACATTCTGTAATGAATAATTGAATAAGTCAGATAACTGCACATACTGTAGTACGGCAATCTACAGTGCTGCTATTTTTGTACCTATTTGCCAGGTGCACGCCTGGAAAACAGCTAAAGCATACAGATGATATAAAAATATAAAAGCCAAGCAACAAAATTGTATTTCTGTTCATCCAGTCCTGACATGTACACAGCTCTGCCACACAGAAAAGCTCTGTCTGGCAGAGGCAGAGACCCGATTCTACTTTGCTGCACTTTTAATTATAGGTCCCCCTGTGCAGCATACCTGATGGACTCCTTGTGCTGCTTCTTTTTTTTTGCTCTGCTGTACTGGAAGCTGCATAAGACTAAGGGTTCGTTTACACTTGCTTCAAAACAAGGCTTTGTACATGCTTTGTTAAAGCTCTCTGAACACCAGTCAAAGCTCCTGTCACTAAATAAAATGGTTAGCTTACAGTCCTGTTTACACCTTGCTTTTGCTTGATGCTTCGGTGGGGTTTCGATGAGGCTTTGGTAGAGCTTTGTGGTGATTCGAGCAAGCTTTGCCATTGACTTCTATGGAGGCTTTGAAGCATCACTAAAGCTACTGGGGGTATAATTTTTGAAGCAAGGTGTAAACAGGACTGTAAGCCATTATATTTATTGACAGCGTTCAGAGAGCTTTAACAAAGCGTGTCCAAAGCCTTGTTTTGAAGCAAGTGTAAACTAACCATTAATGTGTGTTGAAGCCAAAGCGAGTGCAAATGAGCCCTAAAACAAAGGCTGGCCATAGATTATGCAATTTTCCTATCTTAAACCATGTGTTGAAGGAAATAAAATTGCTTGATTCCCCCATCAACACAGTGAGTGTTGATGGAGGAATTCCCTCCTGCTGTGCTATTGTATTCTTACAGCGGGAGTTTTCCCAGCCATCGGAATACAATGATCAGTGCTGGAGGCTATAGCAGTCAGTAGTGATTGTACAAAAAACCTGTTAGGCTGGTCGTACTGAAGCCAATCAATAGACCCACTTTAGTACAATCAGCCTGCAAATAGATTGATCAGGGACCTGGTTTTGACAGGTATCCACCCCCACTTCTGCTTGGGTCACCTAGGCCAGTGATTCTCAACCTCAGTCCTTAAAGCGAGGGTTCACTCTAAAACATTTATTTACCGTTAGATCCAGCATACTGCCAACATCGACAGTATGCTGTTTTTTTTTTTTTTCAGCAGCTGTACTTACTGTTTTACAGCTGTTTTCACCGGCTTCCGGGTTCCTGATCCCCCCAGGGGGTAGGCGTTCCTAAGACAAGGCGTACATGATTGATGTGCGGGAAGGCGCGTCACGCCTTCCGAAAATACACACGACGTGGGACTCGGCTTTTTATGGCGCCTGCGCAGTCGGCTCTACATGGCAGGCGCAGGCGCTGTATAGCGCACTAAATTGCCGAGTCCCACTTCGTCTATTTTCGGAAGGCGTGACGCGCTGTACCCGCACGTCAATTATGTACGTCTTGTCTTAGGAACGCCTACTCCCGGCGGGGAATCAGCTCGGAGCCGGAGGAGAACAACCATAACACAGTAAGTACAGAAAAAAAAAAACAGCATACTGCAGATGTCAGCAGTATGCTGGATCTAATGGCATATAGTTGTTTTTTAGGGTGAACCTCCGCTTTAAGTTCCCCCAACAGGCCATGTTTTGGGAATTTCTCTTAGATAAAATAACTGTCCAAGCCAATTGACTGATTTAAAAGCACCTGTGCAAGATAAAGGAAAACCTGCAAACATGGCCTGTTGGGGCTAATTGAGGACTGAGGTTGAGAACCACTGGCCTAGGCGATATGAGCAGAATTCCTCTCCTCTCCTCTCCTCTCCTCTCCTCTCCTCTCCTCCTTCCGCCCCCAGCAGGACCATCCAGAAAGCCCAGTGCAGCTCACATGTGCAGTGGGCGGCCAGCTGTGAAGCCGCAACAGCCAGCTGCCCACAGTTAAGATACCACACCAGGAACCCGAAGGCTAGTGAAGAACTATCCTGGGTGAGGACTGTGCTGGATCATTGGACAGGTAAGTGTCCTGTTATTATTTGTAGCTGCGTATTCACCCCCACCTTTCTGCCCAAGCCAATTTTTAGCTTTCAGCGCTGTCACACTTTGAATGACAATTGCGCGGTCATGCTACACTGTACCCAAACAATTTTTTATCATTTTATTCCCACAAATAGAGCTTTCTTTTGGTGGTGTTTGATCACCTTTTTATTTTTTGCGCAACAACTAAAAAAAGACCGAACATTTTGAAAAAAAAAGTGTTTAATTTTTTTCTGTTATTTTTTTGTAAATAAGTAAGTTTCCTTCTTTAATTACGGACACTGATATAGCGGCACTGATGGACACCGATAGGCGGCACTGATGGGCAACGCTGGTATGCAGCACTGATAAGTACCACCAATCAGTGCCTATGGGTGGCACAGATGGGCACTGTTCATCCCAGTGCCCATGTTGCCAGTCAGTGCCCCTTGTGGGCACTGATTGGCATCTCATTTTTTTTAAACTGCCCTCTTCCCTGGTGGTCCAGTGTGGGCATTTGAGGGGGGGCTGTGCTGATAAACAATCAGCGCGAACCCCCCGTCAGGAGAGCCGCAAATCGGCTCATCTCTGTCTGTCAAACGCGAGTGAGGAAGAGCCATCAACGGCTCTTCCTGTTTACATTGTGATCAGCCATGATTGGACACGGCTGATCACATGGCAAAGAGCCTCCGCTGGAGGCTTTTTACCGAGATCGGAGCTGCAGGGTGTCAGACTGACACCCTGCATCACTGATCGTCGCGCGCGCCCACGGGTGACCGCCGGCATGTAATCCTGCTGGACGTCAATAGACGTCCAGTCAGGATTTCACAACCACTTCCCGGACGTCAATTGTCTATTGACCGGGCGGGAAGTGGTTAAATTAGATCTAGCATGAGACAACAATTTAGGGTCCTTTCACACGTGCGGTGCGTTTTTCGGTCCGCTCCGTGTGTCCGTCGGCTCAGCGGGGAGGTCTCCGCTGAGCCGTCGGGCGGACAGGGCGGTCCCTGCACACTGTGCAGGGACCGCCCTGTCTCTCCTCCGCTATCCCCTATGGGGAATCGGATGGAAACGGACCGTCTGTCTGTTTGCATCCGATCCGTTTGGCCGGACGGAAGAAAAATAGGACATTCTTCCGTCCGAAAAAACGGATGCGGATCTGGCGGACGTTAGCGGATGCATCATCCGCTAACGGATCCGCTCCCATAGGGAAGCATTGAGGTCCGTTACCGGACGTCCAAAAAACGGACGAACGGAACGGACGTGTGAAAGAGCCCTTAGGCTTAATTTTAGGCCTTTCCCTGAAAAGGACATTAGAGATTTTTTTTTTAATATGGCAAATACTGTGGGTCTGTGACTCTGAAGCACTGCTACTAGACACTGTCAGAAATTTTTTATTTTCAGAACAATTCTTAGTGGAAAGGAATATGCATATCACCATCACAGATTAGGCTGAATGGACTCAGATTGGCTAAAGCTTAGGAAACTCAGACAGACAGACAGACAGACATCCTCACACAGGGTGCAGAATGCATGCATATTAATCCAAGGCCCTGTTCACATGGGGCGATTCCCTCAGTGGACCCCGCTAGCTCAGTTGATCCCCGCTGAGCTGACAGGTCCATCTCTGCTCACTGTGCATGTCCGTTTACATCCGATCCGCTGGACAGATGGCTAACGTATTGCCATCCATCTGTTTTGAGCAGATCTTATCGGGTGGAATGGTAGGCGGGTGTCAGCGGACACATCTCTGCCAACATTCGCCTCCCCATACAAATCAATGGGTGGCCCCGCTTGGATTCGTCTGAAGAATGGATAGGCGAATCTCTGCAGGCCGATTGTGAGAAAGAGGCCTAAAGCTGTTCATGGATGGGTAGAATTTTGAATCCAAAATTCTCAAGAAAAATATGTTATAAGCTAATTTTGTTCATTTTTCTAATTAGTGTGTCAAATCAACTTTAGTTTTCAACTGCAATGTTAAGAAAATTTGAAGGAACAGGAAAAAGAATGTTTCACCAAACAAGTGAATTTCTTAATATTGTATGTGGTTTTCATTTGGCAAGATCCATTCATTCCAAAATCAAATGGTAAAAGCAAACAAAATCTTTCAAACGACATCAGAATGTTCTGAGAATTTGCATACAAAATTTCCTAAGATTTTCCCAAGAAAGTTTGTTTGAAATTCTACCCATCTATGGCCAGATATAGAGGTCAGGTCATATAATTGTAAAGTGTTACAAAGTGTACTACTGTCAACATTCTTGTTCTCATAGACTGACGAGACTGGTTTGCCATATAAATCATGCAAGGTATTGTATGGTCTTACTCCAGCAAGTAACTAACACCTAAGAGCATTACAGTTACCGGGCTCCTCCGAGTGCAAGGTGTGTTGGGGTGCCATTTAGAATAGCACTGCACAATTGCATATGTGGTGCACCTGTTGCAGTAACGTGCAGGGGAATGTGCATTTCTGCAATGCAATAATTGTGAATATGGATGCCTTCACTTTGCCTTGCAAAAAGGTTGTCCCCAGGATAGGCAGTGCAGGGAAACCTACAAGGCATCTAACCTAACCTTTCTTCATTCTTTTCAAAGCTAAAAAAGAAAATGTTTGTGTATAAATACACAGTAAAAGTGCTTAGGCTTTTGAAGGCAAACTTAATGGTGCAGATGAGTAGAATGCTGTTAGACAGGAGGGACCAGTTGTGTGCTACAAATGCTTGTACACAAAAAATTCACTACCAATATTAATGTTTAACACCACTAGCTGGAGCTAGTGACCAATAGTCTGTTAAATGTGCAACAGCTGAAGAATGAAGGATGAGCATCCAATGGCGTTGAAATTATTTAGCATTTCCAATTTCTCTGGTGTCTTTTTAAAGCATTTTTGAGATCTTCAAGAGTTCTGCCAAATTTCATACTATGCGATGACCCCATCTGCAGGCACGAAAGAAGGAATCACCTCGCATACTAGTGAATGCATGCCTCCAAGACTATGTTGGTTTTGGCCTCTAGTGAGTTTTAGGAAACATGGAATAAATGTTCCTGAAAGTAGAGATATTAAAAAATCCCTTTCATTTTCAGTAAGTTTTGTAAGCTTGATCAACAGACCTTAGGGCAATAAACTGAATGAGGGATTTACAATGATAACTAAATATGCCAGCCCAGTTCTATAGACATAGCAAATATATTCAAGTAAAGTGAGCAGAGGGATCACCTTGTCAGTATGCAGCTACTCCATTATTACAATGACTGTTAACACCTACAATAATAAACATGACCCACTTTCCTGCTCTAGGGAATGGTTTTGCACAAAGCAGGGCCAATCCCCTGCTGGCACTCTAGGCTCCTCCTCTTCTTGGTGTGCTCCCATAGCAAGCACCTTTCTATAGGGGTACACCTGCGGGCTCACACCCAAGCCATGTTATGTGTGTCTATAGACACACAGTGCATCATGGCCCCACACCACATTCTGATCACAGGCTCTGATGGACAGCAGAAGGAGCCAATAATTCCTGCTGCTGCACGAGTCCCTGTGAGAAGAGGATCTTTATATGCAAGGGCTTTGTGCCAATTTTTCCAACATGGTTTTTACCACAATATATACCATTCCGAAAGTTTCTCTTAAGATCTGCATGTCTCTCGCACTCTTTTTTGATATTCATCAGGGGACAAGATAGGGATGCCCTCTATCCCTGGGTCTTTTTCTGCTTATGGTGGAAACTATAGCAGTAGCCCTGTGCACCCCCCGATGCTGAGGGTCTATGTGTATGCAATGGGAGGGAGAGAGAGACAAATATATATATATATTTTATATACACACACACACACACACACACACACACACACACACACACACACACATATACACACACACATATACACACACACATATACACACACACATATACACACACACATATACACACACACTCAGCTGCCTTCCTCCCCGTTCACTGGATTTGAGTGACATTAGCAAGTGCCAATGGGGAGGTAGCGCAGCGTTGGACCAAGGGCTCAGGTATGTATTTAAAAGGGGAGGGGGGTGGGCACCTAAAAGGTTTTTTACCTCAATGCAAAGAATGCATTAAGGTAAGCCATTAACCTTCACAACCTCGTTAATCAATTCACGCTTTACTAGATCATTCCTGATAGATCCAAAGGTGAGGGTAGCATTGGCCACAGATGTCCCCCTCCAATGGGTTATCAAAATTAGATATTTTAGATACCAATGTTACAATTAAGTTGATGGATTTAATCCCCCATAACTTTTCCCTATTAGTCTTTCTGCAACAAACTAGTTTGGCTTGGAAACACTTCCGACATCCATGATATGCAGGAAAAATCTCCTAAAAATGGAAATCCTCCTGGTGTACATAGGGATTCCCCAGTTAACCTGAATAATTTCTGAAGACAATTTTGAGAGTTTAACAAACTTTTAACTCCTATTTTGGGCCTCCAAACGCCCTAGAATCATACGATTGTTACAATATTTTTGGCTTCAGGGTGATTTATGCTTTCCTGACCTGTTTAAATGTTATATGGCAGGCAAGATGGCGTCCCTCCACATACTATATGGTTTCTCCAGGATGAGGGAGATGCGGCATGCCTTGGTTCATACAAGGATCGGTGTTAAACTCTCCTATAGAAGTCACATGCTCCATAAAACATTATACATGCTATGATGGCTGCTTAGTCTGCATGGCAGCAAATCCACCAGATCCTCTATCTCCAAGGAAAAAGTCTGTCCCCGCAAACCCTGCTTTATTACATCTTTTTATTCCCTGACCCAGTGTTCTGGGTAACCAGAGGTGTTAAGGTGCTGGGGGATATTTTACACTCTAATGCACTTCTCATCTTTGATGAGCGCAAATCACATTTTGATCTCTCCAATTCCTATCTGTTCAGCCATCTGCAACTTCCCTATGCCTCTATGGCACAGACAGGCTGGTCAGAGATTTTACAGATAAGCCTCTGTCTAAAATCACAAAGCGCCCTTGCCAGCATCACCTCCATCCGTTAAGCTGGGTTTGTGATGTTCTTCATCTTTAAGGGGATGAAATGTTGGCCCGATCCAAACGCAACTAAACAACCATTTCTACCAATTGGGCCATTTGCTTTTGACAAATCTCACTTGTCTAAAAATTGTCAAAAAAATAAATAATTTATACTCTTCTAGGTGTATGCAGCATCGATCTGTTCCACCGCGGGCTCGGCAGCAAGAACAGGAGTGATCAAACATCGATGATTGCTCAGCTCTCATCTCCGCTCAAAGCAGGGAGCCGTGACTGTCAGTCTCTGGGCTCTCTGATCTGCCCCCCCACGCTCACTGGAGCACTGGACTGTGGAGGCGGCGGGAGGGCTGGGTCAGGCTCTCAGCAGATCGCTGAGAGGCTGGGCCAGGTGCTGGTCCAGGCTTCTGGGTGGATCCCAACAGCATACAAGAATATACAAATACTTGTGTGCTTTAAAAAAATAATTTTCACCAGTTCACATTTAGCAACAATGACATTAAAGTAAACCTATCCTAGAGAAGGGGGCTGCTATTCCCACCACCTTCTGAAAACTCCTCTGACTCCTATATACTTTCCAAGTTACCTACCTAAATAAGCATGCAGAATATAAAAGTGAAAGTCAGAGGGCCTTGCCTACATAATTGTTTTGGATTAGTGGGCCACTGAAGCCACAGGGCCAGGATTATAACAAGGTAAGAAGCATTTTCAGACTAAGAAGCCAGCAAATACTGCCTCCATTTCTCTTAGGAAAGTTTTCCTTTAATTGAAATCACACCTAAAAAGCCCTAGTACTGGAGGTTTGTGAGAAGGTGACTACTTGTGAGAGCCTGCTGATACTTGAATAATGAGACGCAGCAGTGTTATTGAGCTTGGAATGTACAACGTGAAATAAAAGGTACAGAATGTAATTTTCAAGCAACAACATAAGGAAACTCACCCTCTTTGAAATAAATCCACATTGTAAAATTTCTGGAGCTCCACTGAAAATTCCACCGTGGCCTGAACATCACTCATTTTGATTGCAGATTCAGACATCAAAATACTCTAGTTACTATAAAATAAAATAAAAAAAGATTAACCAACTGCCTTAAAGCTCAAAGGCATCCAACAATGAATTTTAAATGACTTTATGATTTGGTGCATACAGAAGTGGTCTATAACTTTTTTAGTCTTTATACTGAGGCATGGTTGGCAGAATTGTGAATGGTATGTATGTGTCACCTAGGTATCTCCATGTACACATGGTGAAGGGCTCCAGAATTTAAGGCTGATGTGAAGAAAACAAATTTTGTGTTTTGTCAGAATCCCTAATAAGTTCTGTTTTGGGTTCCTTTGCAGAACTTTGAGTAGAATAAAGCCTTCAATCCTAGGTCTTACTTGGTAGCCAGATATCATTAGTGTATCTAAAAACTCAAAACCCCAAAAAATTTACATGAATACCTTTTATACCTTGCTGAAATCTTGTTCTTGGGTTTAGTTATGCTTTACCCAACTTCAATTTGTAGCTTATTTATTTTACTCCCTCTACTGCAGTGATCTCCAAACTGCAGCCCTCGGGCCAGATGTGGTCCTTTGCCTGTCTTAATCAAGCCCCTTGAGCACTATTTCTGTCATTCATATGAGGCATTATTCCTACTGACACCAACAATGAGGAACCATTCTTTCCATTAACATCAATGGTGGGACATATTTCCTCTCACTGTCGCCAACAGTGGGGGCATACATCCTTCTGCAGATATACATTTTGGAACGATTTGGCTTTAATACCAAGGATAGAGCACCATTACTTCCACTGACACCAAAGTTGGAGACATAGGTGTACATTAGGGTGTGCACCCCAAAGCTCAAAACACACATGTTTTTCCCTGCAGCTGCACTGGACAGTGAATGAATGGGAAGTGCTCTGTGCTGAGCACCTTGCAGTACATTCACAAACTGAAGCATAGTAAAAACACCCTTAACTATGCTTCAGGTATGAACACAGTGAGTGAGTTCATTTAGAAAAGAAAGACGCTGGCAAATGACAAAATCTTCTACCCATGCCCCCACACTCTATCCTGAAACATCCCCCACAGCAGCATGGGGGGGGGGGGAGCCAGCAGCGCTGCAGGACGCTGTATACACTACTCCTAAAGCGCCCCTGCCCATTGAAATCAAGGGGCAGCACTGCTGCCGCGCCGCTTTGCAGGTGCTTTTAACCATTTTCGGCCATTAGCAGGGGTTAAGGGCACCCACAAAAAATACCGCAAAAACTATGGTAAAGCGCTGCTAAAATTAGCGCGCTTTACCACCGACGCCCGGCGCTCCACATTGTGAAAGGGCTCTAATGGCAAGGCCCTACTGTCATTTGGTTTTTGGACATCTGAGCCTTGGTTGCTCACCGAATTTCATACTTCTGATAGGTAAATGGCAGTGGAAGGTTTTAGACCAGGGAGCGATGGGGACATTACTGGGCTTGGCCAGAAGCGAAGGCTCCAACTAAAGCCTTAGCTAAGAATCTAAAAAAAACAATATAGATAAAACAGAGAAACTAGCAAACACTATGATGGCAGCCTCTCTAGAAGCAAGTGAGCATACGACACAGTGACCTTACAATGATAGGAATGAAAAATACCTAAAGCCCAAACTTTTTTTTTTTAGATTGGAGTAGGTAACACTAGCGGCCTGGGTTCACATTTGTGCAGTGCGGGACACCGCATCCGATTGGCATACGATGTCTGTGCGGTGCAATTTGAGCAATTGCTTTTGTATAAACCTTTTTTGCCGAACCTGAAATCGCATTACATGGCTGTTCACACCCAAGCAGTCCGATTATGGCAAATCGCACTGTGTTTTGTGAGCCGTTTCGGGGTGTCGTTAAATTAACAGTGACACTCGTAGCAGATCACATGGACACAGTGTGATTGCAATGCTGTGCAGAAAACGCACAGGATTTGCTGCGTTTTCCACATTCCATCAGTGTGAAGCAAGGCTCAGAGTTTTATAAGGGGAGATTATGTGCAGCGATTTACAAAAATAAAAGGCAAATAGTACAGTTACAATACAAGAGGATTCAGAGGGCCCTGCTCATTACAGCATGAAATCTAAAAGTAAACATTTTTCCTATTGGATTTATTTAGTGGTATTTTGGTAAATATTACAGACTCATCTATTGCAAATGGTAGTGGTCAGATTTTAACCTAACATGATCCATTTATAATTCAATATAGCTGAACCCGTCACACCGCCAGGCAAGGTGGGACAAATAAGGGAATCATCGGAAAGAAAGGATTCTTCCATATGTACTGTAGCGAAGCACTAACCAATTTGTCAGCACCACGTGGTGTGAAAGCTTTCAGGAAAGTCTCACTACATGGTAATATTAGGTTGTTATGTTACAATTACGCTGCCCTACTGCATTATTTTTAGCATTTAGATTTAGGCAATGCAAATCAATTTTTATAAAACATTACAAAAAAAAAAACACACAACAGAAAACATACAGCCTGAAAACAGATGGTACAATAGCATATCAATCCACAGATTGAAAAACACAGTTAAAAAACTGGCCAGGATTTTTGTAATATATGAATATTGTTGATCATATAAAATGAAGCAAGTGACCAGCTTCTTTGAAGCTCAAGATGTTCTGCAACCACATACACAATAGAATGAATCAGGACTTGATCTCTGTCAGGCTAACAATAGTGTCCTAAACATTAATCAACAGGAATACTCATCAAGTTACAATCGTTGGGAAAAAACAATAGAACAGATGGGCATGTGTGTCGCAAATGAAAAAAATAAAATAAATGAATAGCTTATATCTGGAAAAAATGTAATTCAAGGAAAAACGCAACAGTTTGCCATTTATTAAAAAAAAAAAAAAAAAAATTAAACACCAAGAAGTCCTTTTTAAATACATTTTGTAAAAACATATTTGCAAGAGCAGTCGCCAATGACAAAACATCTACTTACACTAAAATGTTAGACTAAGGGCCCTGTAACGGTCACCACCGTTTACGACCTTCCATCCAACTACGACAAGCTTATCTGACGGACTTGCATACACGATCCATTCCATTTCCCATAATAACCGAGACACAAGCTCTGGTACTGGTTTCAAAGATATGAACACTTTATTGGTTTCTTCTCAGCCTTTTATACAGTACAAGATGTTACAGCCAATCCCAGGACAATGCCATCTCCACCCCCCTATTCACACTGGGGCTAATTATCTAGCAGACATTTCGGCACCGATACTGACAGATCTGTCACATTCCAAACTACAATTACACAATGCCTTGACCTCAATCCACATTATCTAGACAGACGTACTGTCTCTGACACCTGGGCATCAATACATTCCTAAACATAATTGACATGCTAATTCAGTACATCTGAATGGAGACTTTAACACAATGTTTTAAACACAATGAATCACACAATCAAAAGGTCTTTCAGGCCCCCATGCAATTAACACCTTTTCAACAGAATGAAAGGTCTTTCACAAGCTGGGTCACTTAGCATTTTAAAAGCAGATGTCTTTGCATTGAATAATTATTAATGTCCCATCTCATGTAATATATGATATAATTTCTTTGTCACCCTATGGCCCTAGTGGACATAAGGTGACCCTAGACATAGGAGAATCTCAGGTCTGTCATGGGTCATTCCGTTACAGGCCCAATTTGGATGTCTAGCTCCCCAGGTGACCCACTCTACAATGCATGGCTAAGATCCATAGTCTTATCAAGAGACATAGGTAAAAGGCCAAGTACACCTTTTGGAGCATCTTACAAGTTACACTTATATTTAGGATGTAACTTGTTCCAGCTCCAGCCCCCCCCCCCCCCCAATCTACTGATCCCCTGATTCCATTCCCCGTGGGAGGAGAGGTTCCAAAGCATCTATTTGCATGGCTACGACTAGGTTCACACTTGTGTGGGTTCTAACACAGCAGACATTTATACAGTTCTCTTCTCCTACACCTCCCAGGAGATATAATGTCCTGCTTGTAATATATCTGAAAAAAAAAAAGGGGGAAAAAAATGTTCTTTTTTTTACAGATATATTACAGGTACTTATATTAAGAATCGGAGGCAAGCTAGGTAAAATAATGCCATTAATTAATGTGTGTTAAAGTTTAAATAGTTGTACGTTACTGATCTTTCTCACATACAGTGCCTTGCGAAAGTATTCGGCCCCCTTGAACTTTGTGACCTTTTGCCACATTTCAGGCTTCAAACAAAGATATAAAACAGTAATGTTTTGTGAAGAACCAACAACAAGTGGGTCACAATCATGAAGTGGAACGAAATGTATTGGATATTTCAAACTTTGTTAACAAATAAAAAACTGAAAAATTGGGCGTGCAAAATTATTCAGCCCCTTTGCTTTCAGTGCAGCAAACTCTCTCCAGAATTTCAGTGAGGATCTCTGAATGATCCAATGTTGACCTAAATGACTAATGATGATAAATAGAATCCACCTGTGTGTAATCAAGTCTCTGTATAAATGCACCTGCACTGTGATAGTCTCAGAGGTCCGTTTAAAGTGCAGAGAGCATCATGAAGAACAAGGAAAACACCAGGCAGGTCCGAGATACTGTTGTGGAGAAGTTTAAAGCCGGATTTGGATACAAAAAGATTTCCCAAGCTTTAAACATCCCAAGGAGCACTGTGCAAGCGATAATATTGAAATGGAAGGAGTATCAGACCACTGCAAATCTACGAAGACCTGGCCGTCCCTCTAAACTTTCAGCTCATACAAAAGGAGAAGACTGATGAGAGATGCAACCAAGAGGCCCATGATCACTCTGGATGAACCATAAAAAGTGTTGTTTAAAGTTTGCCACAAGCCACCTGGTGGTCAGATGAAACCAAAATCGAACTTTTTGGCAACAATGCAAAATGTTATGTTTGGCGTAAAAGCAACACAGCTCATCACCCTGAAGAAACCATCCCCACTGTCAAACATGGTGGTGGCAGCATCATGGTTTGGGCCTGCTTTTCTTCAGCAGGGACAGGGAAGATGGTTAAAATTAATGGGAAGATGGATGGAGCCAAATACAGGACCATTCTGGAAGAAAACCTGATGGAGTCTGCAAAAGACCTGAGACTGGGACGGAGATTTGTCTTCCAACAAGACAATGATCCAAAACCTAAAGCAAAATCTACAATGGAATGATTCACAAATAAACATATCCAGGTGTTAGAATGGCCAAGTCAAAGTCCAGACCTGAATCCAATCGAGAATCTGTGAAAAGAACTGAAAACTACTGTTCACAAACGCTCTCCATCCAACCTCACTGAGCTCGAGCTGTTTTGCAAGGAGGAATGGGAAAAAAATTTAGTCTCGATGTGGAAAACTGATAGAGACATACCCCAAGCGACTTACAGCTGCAATTGCAGCAAAAGGTGGCACTACAAAGTATTAACTTAAGGGGGCTGAATAATTTTTCACTTCCAATTTTTTAGTTTTTGTTTAAAAAGTTTGAAATATCCAATAAATTTCGTTCCACTTCATGATTGTGTCCCACTTGTTGTTGATTCTTCACAAAAAATTACAATTTTATAGCTTTATGTTTGAAGCCTGAAATGTGTCAAAAGGTCGCAAAGTTCAAGGGGGCCGAATAATTTCGCAGGCACTTTATACTGGTTGGACTGATTGATTGAAAACAATGCAGTCTCTGTGTGGATGATAGCTTAACAGTTACTAAAGGGCCATACACACGGTCTGAACATCGGGTAGCATCAATCTGAAAAAAATCAAAATAAAACGGCTAGTGTTTTCCAGGCTTAGGATGAAGGCAGGGTGATTGCAAATAATGCGTGTTCACTTTAGTGGCTAGATTACAAATCTCTAGATTTCATAGAATAAAAACTGCGGCCCGGGGGACAGATGCAGCCCTTTGCTTGCCTTTATCCGGCCCACTGATATGAGACTCTTTGCCCTCTCCCTTTCTGCTCTCTGACACCAAAAATGGGGCTGAATCCCGGCCCCAGACTTCAACAGTGGGCGCCATTTCTCCCTCTGACACCAACAGCGGGACATAATTTCTCCCACTGACACCAACAATGGGGCACTATTCCTCTCCCTAAAACCAAAGATGGGGCACTATTCCTCCACCTAATGCCAAAGATGGGGGCACTATTAATCCAGCTAATACCAAAGACAAGGCACCATTTACTGCCACTGATGCCAGAAAAATGTTCTGTTATATTTCTGTTGGCCACAGTCTGAAGTACAGTAAACTACCCCTTTGTTTAGAAAGTTTGGAGCCCCCTGATATAGAAAAAACATATAAAAATGTATTACTTTATGGTAAATGCGTCAATAACTTAAATTATGCACTTAGTAAAAATACACTTTACTTCCTACTACCAATAGTACTGATGGAGAGCAGCACCTGGCTTTACTTGTCAAGAGCCCAGGATGAGGGTGCCTAGGCCTAGCAATGATGATTGTCAGGACATTCTGGTTGCAAAGGAAATTTTTCCAACCAACATGGAAACTGGCGAGGCGAGTTTTAAAGCAACCCTTTCAGTCTCTTAAACAACATCCAGTAGAAAGCTCCACTTAATATTTGCATTATCCAAAACGCATTTTTGGTAAAATATAAAAAGGAGGAGCACACTTGCTCTTTATAAACCACTTTCCTCAGTTTACAATCATCATGGCACCAAGACTTCTCTATTATTTGAGAAGTGGGGGGGGGGGGGCTATACTCACCCTTCGGAGGATGAATGGGAGAAGGTGGCGACTCAATATACCAAACGGATAGTTGCAGAGGTTTAAATTAGTCAGATTTAAATTTCTACATGGGATATCTTATTCTCCTCAGAGGCTGAACCGCATCAACCCAGCCCATTCCGCACTTTGTAACAAAATGTGAAAGTACCACCGGTACCTTTTATCACGGGGTGTGCAGTTGACCTCAGGTTTGCGACTATTGCAAATAAATCATGACCAGGTTGGCCAAGACACCAAATTTAAATTGGAAAGGTATTTATGACACCCTTCCAATTCAAAAAGATGCTACTAGTTTCTTTTTTTTTTTTGTACAATAGTTTTTATTGAAAATTTTCAAAGTACAAAAGTAGGAAAGCAGAAAAACATTCACATGTATTCCCAAGTAACAGCAGGGGAAATCACATACATTGATAACTCCGGAAGTAAACAGGGTAAATCAGCAGTAAACATATGAGTACGAGCAAGGCAATCATATTGAAGACAACAATATAAGGTAGGGGAGGGATACATAAGGTAGGGGAGGGATACATCGACTTTGCCATTAGTCATACTCTGGAGAGTGCATGGAGGAGTACCATGGGGGGAAAATCGAGTAAAGTGAATAAGGTCAGGGAAGAGAGGGAGAGTAGGGGAAGAACGGAAGGAGGGGGGGGGGGGAAAGGAGAGATGGAAATGGGAAGGAGGGGGAGGGGTGGGGGGATGAGATGGATACCTGAGTGGTCATTATCATAAACTCTTACATAGGTATTTGTTTAGGACATATCAAAAGGAACATAACATAGGAAGACATTTCAAATTCACCGTACCACCGCACATTGAACCAGTCAGTCCAGGGCTTCCACTGAGTACTACTAGTTTCTTATATATCCTACTACAGTTGAACTTTCCTGTCCTCTAGAGTTGCATGATTCTGGATGAAATGGGAATATTTTTTTTTGATAAGAATAAAAGATCACAATTCTCTCACGATTCTCGCGGTGTAATATCTTTGAAAAAAATGGGCTAACTTTACTGTTTCGTTTTTTAATTAACTGAAGTGCATTTTTTCCCAAAAAAATTGCGTTTGAAAGGCCTCTGCACAAATACAGCGACATAAAATATTGCAACAAACGCCATTTTATTCATTAGGGGTGATGGCAAACCTTGGCACCCCAGATGTTTTGGAACTACATTTTCCATGATGCTCAGGCACCCTGCAGTGTAGTTGAGCATCATTGGAAATGTAGTTCCACAACATCTGGAGTGCCAAGGTTCGCCATCAGTGCTCTAGGGCAGGGGTCCTTCAACTATGGCCCTCCAGGTGTTCAGGAACTACAATTCCCATCATGCCTAGTTATGTCTGTGAATGTCAGAGTTTTACAATGCCTAATGGGAAGTGTAGTTCCGCAACAGCTGGAGGGCCATAGTTTGAGGATCCCTGCTCAAGGGTCTCTGCTAAGAAAACATATGTTTGGGGGTTCCAAGTAATTTTCTAGCAAAAAATGCTGATTTTAACTTGTAAACAAAAAGTGTCAGAAAAAGGTTTACTCTATAGGAGGTTAAACTGACCTCATTTACAGACTAAAGTTTATTCCTTTGATGCAAGAACTAAATGTTTACAATGTTTCTATTTATCTCCACGTTGTATTTTTTGTCAGCCGTCAGAAGTGAGCAGAGATTTTTCTCTCAGGAAATGTGTTGTAGAACCACGATTTTGATTTTTTGCGATTAATCATGCGGCTCTACTCTAATCACTTCTATGTAAAAATGTATGTAGCCCTGGTCAGAGGCACACTCTGGGGAGAGAGGGAGACTGACCCATCCACCACCAGGGAGAGTAGAGGAAACTTTAATATAATGTAGTGCATCCTGGGAGGACAAAGCCTAGGAGGAGCAAGAACTTGTGGGAGTTGTGGTCCCCAGAGAGACTGAGCCTGTGCTGCAGTTTTCGTCTTAAAGGGGGTTGTAAAGGTAAAAAAAAAAAAAATCCCTAAATAGCTTCCATTACCTTGCAGTCCTCCTTCGCTTACCTCATCCTTCGATTTTGCTTTTAAATGTCCTTATTTCTTATTATTATTTCTTATTATGAGAAATACTGACTTCTTGTTCTTCTGTCTGTAACTCCACACAGTAATGCGAGGCTTTCTCCCTGGTGTGGAGAAAAGCCTCTTGAGGGGGGAGGGGATGAGCAGGAGTGTCAGGACGCCCAGTAACACACAGCTCCTTTCTCTATCTGCAAGGTAGAGAGCGTCCTGACCCTCCTGCTCGCCCCCTCAAGAGGCTTTCTTCACACCAGGGAGAAAGCCTCCCATTACTGTGTGTAGTTACAGACAGAAAAACAGGAGGTGAGGATTTCTCAGAAGAAAGAAGGACATTTAAAAGCAAAATCGAAGAATGAGGTAAGTAAAAGGAGGACTGCACCAAGGTAAAGGAAGCTATTTAGGAATTTTTTATTTTACCTTTACAACACCTTTATAAATACAGATCCCAGCATTACCAAAGCTCTACAGAGGAGGAAAAATGTGTACAGCGGGGCTGCTGGTGGAATCATATGTTGCAGTGCCAATGATGCAGAGAGGCAGAGTCAATGCCATCTTCTGGTCTGTAAAAACGTCCCTGTCAAATCTGGTGTTGCCTAGTTGTGGGGTAGGAAATCATAGTAGCGGGAAGTGTTGAGCCCTAGAAGGAGATCGGGAGGAGACAAGCATTCATTCTGTGTGTCAATGAGAGGCCGCTGGCCATACCATACTATGCCCTATAATATAAAGGCACAGAATGGGGAAGATTTACTAAAACTGGAGCACTGACAGTCTGGTGCAGCTGTACATGGGAGCCAATCAGCTTCTACCCTAAGTTTGTTTAAATAAGCTTTAGCAATAAAACTTGGAAGTCTATTGGTTTTTATGCACAGCTGCACCACATTTTACACTCTTCCGTTTTAGTAAATCACCCCATATGGCTCGGTTGAGACACCGCTTAGGCACTTACTCCAACGAGGGATTCAGGCCCAACATACAAGCCAGTTGGTGAGGGTTTGCCACAGACTGTCAGACTACTACTTTTACACTGCACCATAACTAGGACCCCATTAGTATAGGGATTAAGTTTATACGTTATTTTGCAAAGGTTTCCATATAGTTACATAGTAGGGAAGGTGTAATAAATTAGATATTTATCGCCGCTTTCTATTCTTTGTCGCTTTGAATTATTGTGTATTGTTACATGAAATTTTCCCTCTCAAGCTTGGTGGGTGAAAGTGTGGAAGGTCACCTGTAAATTGGGGAGAACCAAACATCAGCAGGTTCTTCAGGGGCAGGCTACATGTGAGGGCTTGTCTGGGATTGCCTGTTCTGTGAGTTAAGAGTGACAGCTACCACACACACATCCAGAAGCCACCATAGATCCTGCCACAGCTGCCAAGTGGTGCAGAAAGCAAAAATGGCCAACCAGGGCTGAGAATAGTTCTGGCTGTCCCTGGAGTCACCTAGGAAGAAGCACATATTTATTAGTCAGTGGGGTGAACATGCTGGACTTGAAAGTGTACCAGGCAATCCTCTGCACCTACAGGCCGATGGATTGAAGGAGAGGAATCCCAGCCTGTTTTCAAGGGGCCATCTACAGCTGCCTAATGTCAAGGTTCATCTGAGAGTGCCAGACACCAATGCAGAGAGCTCCAGTCTGGGAAAGTTCATGACCAAGTGTAGGCAGGCTAGTGCTATGCATGATGGAGCAGACTACCAAAAGCTACAACTCTTCTCTGGGACACCTTCCCCAGAAGGCACCGACTAAGAGTAAAAAACCTGTTTGAAACAAACCATGCAGGCTTTAGAATAATTGAATGTGCCAGAACCTTAGAAAAAAACAACGAATCATGAGAGCTTGAGAAGAGCTGCTACGGAGTCAAGAAGAAATGTGAAATTCAGTCAGAAGACATGTACAGACTACGATTAGCTTGTTATGTTAAAAGTTTAAATTGAGTGACCATAAAAATTCCTGACTTGATTTATCAGTTGGAGCACATGTGTAAAATGAAAGTACTGTATTTATTGGCGTAGAACACTCACTTTTCTACCCTGTAAACTGTGCTTGCGGACTAGTTATATTGAAAGAGCCATTCCCTCTTGCAATGTTGGTTGAGGTTCTTGATCACAACTTAGAGCCCAATGTCTAGGACGGCTAGCTGTGGAGTCTGTGTAGCTTTGTTGCCAGTCAAGTCTGCAATGAGAGTGTTTACCAGGGCCGCCATCAGGGGGGTACAGGCATTACACCTGTAAGGGGCCCGGATGGGAACCCCCTAAAAAAATAAAAACTTTATTTTTTATTTTTAGGGATCCGGAGGTCCCCAGGGCCCCAGATGGCAACCCCCTATTTTTTTTATAAAAATATTTTTTAATATATTTTTCTTTTATTTTTTATTAAAGGGCCATTTTTTTTATTTTTTTTGTAGAGGTCCGGAGGTCCCCAAGGACCAGGATGCCCACAGGTCCCCAGGTGGCAACCCCCTCTTTTTTAAATTTATTTTTGATTAAAAAAAATATTTTTTAATATATTTTAATTTTATTTTTTAAAGGGTCAGAGGTCCCAGGGACCCAGATATTAACCACCCTTTAAAAAAAAAAAATATATATATATACATATTATATATATATATATATATATATATATATATATATATATATATATATATATATTATATATATATATATATATACACACACACACACACATTTTTTTTCTCTCTTTTTTATTAAAGGGCCACGGATGGCTACCCCCTTTTTTTATATATATTTTTCTTTATTTCTTCTTTCTTTGTAAAGGCCCCCCCCCCGCTTCTCAATTCGCAGAGCAGCCACCCCCCCCCCGCTTCTCAATTTCAGACGGCAGCACCCCCCCCCCCCCAGTTCTCCAGGGGGGCCCATGCCTGAAGCTGTGTAAGGGGCCCCATCATTCCTGATGGCGGCCCTGGTGTTTACCCATGACCAGGAGTAAATGCTTGGACAGTCCCGCCAGATATGTACAGGGGTGCCTCTTAGCCAGTTTAATGGAGGTGTAGTATCATCCTAGGAATATTTTCATTGTAGATTCCCAATGTGAGATGCTTTTAGAGAACTTACGTTGTTTTTGGAGTGCCGAGTGCTATTGTTGGGTGGAAGCATGAAGTTGCAAAATCTGTCAGTTTTCCGAGTGTGCGTGCCCCGCTTAACATATTTACACCTTTGAAAGTTTGCAAGTTGAATGTTCATATGTAGGGGACTTGTACTTTACTTCTCCATTCATGAAAAAATAAATAGGAATTCTGACTTCCCCCTAGCAGAAAATAACTGGTCAATGCTGAAGTGGCAGAGGGACTGGTATTCAGACAAAGCCGCCAATCTATGATCCTGAACTGCCTGAACAATGGCTCGCTCTCTTTAACACGAACACCACCTTAGACCTGGCCACCCTCAAACTTGGCAGCTAAACTCAGTCTTTTTTTAGCATTAAACAGTAGAAAATAATTAGAATTTGTATAACAGCTTGGGAGGCACGAACAAGATACAACAGAATTGTAATGTGTACCTCATGCAATCAATGACATTTAGTAAGAAAATTAATTACCATTAAAGTGGTTGTAAAGTCAGAAGAAGGTTAAAAAACCTGTGTGCAGCAGCTACACTAATGCTTGCCTGAGCCCACTCCCTTTCCAGCGATATTCACAAGTATCTCAGCCCAACTGAGACCCTCCCTCCTGATGGCTGAGACACAGCAGAGACCCAATGGGTCCCCCTGCTGTCAATCAAAATGAGTTAGCCAATCAGGGGAGTGAGGGGGCGGGGCTGGGCATAACTGTGTCTGAATGGACACAGAAAGCTGGGACTCAGCTTGGGTGCCCCCCATAGCAAGCCGCTTCCTGTGGGGGCACTCAACAGAAGGGAGGGGTCAGGCGCACAGAAGAGGGTCCCAAGAAGGAGTATTTGGGCTGCTCTGTAAAAATCCACTGCACAGGGCAGGCAAGTATAACAGGTTTATTATTTTTATAAAAAAAAAAAAAATACTTTATAATCACTTTAATAATAATTATTAGTATATTTAACCACTTTCCCACCGCGCCATAAGCATTTTACTGCTACGGCGCGGCGGGGTTATCTTGGGACGACGTCCCTGGGACGTCGTCCTTCACTTCCGCGATTGCGTGTCCCCTGGGACGCGCTCGCGAAAGTGTCCGCGCTCGCCGGGTCTAGAAGACCCGGCGCATCACGGAACACGGTAAATTGCCGCTGATCGCGGCCGTTTGGCGCGATCACTTGTAAACAAACCGGCGTCATTTGATGACGCCGGTTCCTCCCTCTCCTGCGTCTCCTCTCTATACCGTTCGGTACAGTGTGCGAGGAGAGGGGGGGGGGGCGGGGTGTCAGCAGCTGAGCTGTGGCTGGATCTGTGACAAATGCAGTCACAGATCCAGCCATCCCTCAATCCATCCCAGCTCTGCAATCCCCAGTACCCAGCAATCCCCCCAGTACCCAGCAATCCCAACAATACCCCAGTACCCCAGTACTCGGCAATGCCCCAGTACTCGGCAATGCCCCAATACTCGGCAATGCCCCAATACTCGGCAATGCCCCAATACTCGGCAATGCCCCAATACTCGGCAATGCCCCAATACTCGGCAATGCCCCAATACCCTGCATGACACTTTGCAATACCCCAATACTCTGCAATACCCTGCGCGATACTCTGCAATACCGCCTATGGGGATTTTTAAGTAGCGAAGTTTGGCGCCATTCCACGAGTGTGCGCAATTTTGAAGTGTGACATGTTGGGTATCTATTTACTCAGCGTAACGTCATCTTTCATATTATGAAAAAAAATTGGGCTAACTTTACTGTTTTGTTTTGTTTTAAGCACAAAACAGTTTTTTAAAAAACATGCGTTCAATAAATTTCTGCGAAAATACCGTGCGAGATAAAAAGTTGTAACGGCCGCCATTGTATTCTCTAGGGTCTTTGCTAAAAAGCATATATAATGTTTTGGGGTTCTATGTAATTTTCTAGCAAATAAATGATGATTTTTCCATGTAGGAGAGAAATGTCAGAATTGGTCTGGGTGTTCCAGAACGCCTGATGGCGTTCCCTGCATGTTGGGCCTCTGTATGTGGCCACGCTGTGTAAAAGTCCCACACATGGGGTATCGCCATACTCGGGAGGAATAGCAGAATGTGTTTTGGGGTGTAATTTGTGGTATGCATATGCTGTGTGTGAGAAATAACCTGCTAATATGACAGAAACAAGTTTTTTTTTTTTTACAGAATTTTCAGTCGTTTTTCTTTTATAGCGCAAAAAATAAAAAACCCAGAGGTGATCAAATACCACCAAAAGAAAGCTCTATTTGTGTGAAAAAAAGGACAAAAATTTCAAAATGGGTAGAATGTTGTATGACTGAGTAATTGTCATTCAAATTGTGAGAGCACCGAAAGCTGAAAATTGGTCTGGTTAGGAAGGGGGTTTAAGTGCCCAGTGGTCAAGTGGTTAAAGCGGAGTTCTACACAAATATGGAACTTCCGCTTTAAGTGACAGTGACCCCTTAAAATGTCATTTGGCATGCAATTTTTTTGGGGGGGAAGCAGATACCTTCTTTTTAAGAGGCATCCAGCTCCGACTTCCTTATGGGGCTCAGCGGTGCCAGAAGGAAGTTCACCTTTTCCCACTCCCTTCCAAGCCATCTTCTGGGAATCTTCTTTATTTTTTTTCAGCGAAACTCCACTTTAAAAACCATTCGTGTTTAATTTTGGATAAAGTGGCCACTGTCTAATGTCCCAGTAATTTTTATTCTATGTTTCCCTCAGAGATTTCTATTCACTTTCGGTTGCAGAGACAAAAAAGGTAGACAAGTTTCCAAAACTGCCCATGCCAGTGACAACTGAAAAATTCTGGATTCCCATTACCTTGAACTTTAGATCTAATCTCACTTACTGGAAAATAAATGACAAAGTGGGACTTTATATGGGGCCAAGGCAATAATAGACATGTACCCCCATCCCTGGCTGGGTTGAAAAACATTAAAGGAAAAGGGGAATGGATGCAAACAAAGGGGACTTTAAATGGAGCATACAGTCTAAGGAAAAAACAGTTATCAATTAGTTGAAATCACAGTGATTTTATTCGGTACATTTGAACAAAAGTAAAACAGAGATTTATATACATATAAATATAGTATAATTGATAATATTCAGAACCATTAATACAATTGTAAAAAACAGCAAAATTGATAACGTTTGTAAGCTTCCCATAAGATTTAAGAAAGTCCCCTTTGTTTGCATCCATTCCCCTTTTCCTTTAATGTTTTTTAATCTCACTTACTGACACATAACTGACCAAGAAGTCTCTCTTGTAAGCAGACTTCAGCACCTATCCTCTTTCTGTTTCCCGGTCAAGTAAATATCTGCTCGGATTAGGAGCAACCGACATGACTTCCTTAAAGTGTTCCTAAACCCACAACAGTAAAATCAGTCTGTATATGCCGTAAAGCATGCTGGTTATACTAACTGTTGAACCTAAGGGGCTAATCCTCCACATTGTGTAAAAAAAAAAAAAAAAAAAAGGCAGTTTGATTCTGTCCTTGATCCTCACCATCTTCTACAGTCCCCAATCCATCTGCTGATAGTACAGAGCCCTGGGGGGCACTCTGCACATACTCCGTTTGGTGTGTATTGCGAGAGATTTTTTTTTTTACTTGGGAGAGTGCATGCGATTGGTACAGGGTCACAGCACTGTCCAGACAGAGGGTCGGGGGTAATAGGACAGTCTATAGAATACAAGCTTTAACCAGTCACTGATAGAAGTCATAAGACTGTTATATACTGCTGACGAGAAAAGGTATTTAGCAGTTTATATTTACATTGTGGGAGACCAGATATAGTGAATGCAGGGTCCTGGGTTTAGTAACACTTTAAAAAGCGAGTGTACTAGCCGTCTAATGGAGCCACTGCATTCCAAGGCTTTCCAGTCAGGTACTGCATGTGTCCCGATCAATCCTTTTTTAATTCTGCAGTGAATTGCCCTTGCATTAAAGTGGTATTAAGTCCAAAATAAATCATATACAGTGGAACCTTGGATTACGAGCATAGTCTGTTCCCGGGGAATGTTTGTAATCCAAAGCACTTGCATATCAAAGCGAGTTTCCCCATAGGAGTCAATGGAAACAAAAGAATTTGTTCCGCATTGACTTCTATGGCATGCAATATCGCATGTGGCTAGAGGTGTTGGGGGGAGGGGGCACCAGAGAGCCTCGGAAATACTTGGGGACAGCTCGGTTGATCTTGGGAATCGTCGAAAACTGAGTATTTCCGAACCATTCCGAATGTCACCAGTGCCCCAGTGCACCTCTGGCCAAATGAGGTACTGCACACCCCATTAGCTTGAATTCTGCTCGTTTTGCGAGACAACCGAGTCCTATTTTTTTTTTTAATTGCTCGTTAACCGCGTTACTCAAAAACCAAGGTTCCACTGTATTGCTTACCAATTCCTGGATGTGATCGTTGCATATATATATTTTTTTTTTTATACTTTACTTTCTTTTAATTTCATCTGGTGATCTGACCAGTAAGTCTGTTTTTAAACAGAACAAGCTCTCTTGTAAATGTAGCAGTTAAGAGTATTGAGATAAACCATTTACCACTAACAGGGGTGCTTAAAATGATCAGTTTTTTTTTTCTTTTTGAGAATGGAAAAAAAGGGATTTTTAATAACAGCTTACCTGTAAAATCCTTTTCTTGGAGTACATCACGGGACACAGAGCGCATAGTCATTACATATGGGTTATATGGGTACCTTCAGGTGTGGACACTGGTGTAATCAACTTCACAGGAAGTTCCTCCCTATATAACCCCCTCCCACAGAGTGCTTTAGTTTTGTAGCAAGCAATTTCTCTGAGGTTACACAATGTTCCCAAAAAGAGGGGTGGGAGCTCTGTGTCTCTGTGTGTACAGGTAAGCTGTTATTAAAAATCCCTTTTTCTTGATCGTACATCACGGGACACAGAGCGCATAGTCATTACATATGGGATGTCCCAAAGCAATGCTCCATGAAGGGAGGGAGACCGTAAGGCCAAAAATAGCCAAACAGAAACTATATCAGGAGGTAAAATAGCTCCACCAACAGAAAAAAGGGGGCGTGAACCGGGCCAGAGGATTCTATACTGCTGCCCGTAGGACCGCCTGCCCAAATGCTGCGTCCGCAGCCTTTGTGACGTCCAACTTATAAAATTTAGTAAACGTATGTACGGAAGACCAGGTTGCCGCCTTGCAAACCTGTGCCATAGAGATCTGATGGTGTGCCGCCCAAGAGGCACTCATGGCCCTCGTAGAATGGGCCTTAACTGATAAGGGCGGTGGAACGCGCTTCAGACCATAGGCCTGAAAAATCAGCTGCTTAATCCACCTAGCCAAGGAAGACTTGGCAGCCGGCTGACCCTTCTTGGGGCCATCCGGGAGAACGAAAAGCACATCTGTTTTCCGAATCTTTTCTGTAGCCTTGAGATAGACCCTCATGGCTCGGACCACGTCCAAAGTATGAAGCAGTCTTTCCTCTCTGGACTGGGGAGTAGGAAAGAAGGATGGTAGGACTAGGTCCTGATTCAAGTGAAAACTGGATATGACCTTAGGAAGGAAAGAAGGCTGAGGTCGCAGAACCACTCTGTCCTTATGCAGAATCAGGTACGGTTCCCTGCAAGACAAGGCTGCCAGCTCGGAGACCCTTCTGGCCGAAGCCATAGCCACCAAGAAAACCAACTTTCGGGTTAGCAGCACAAGAGGGATTTCTGTCAGAGGTTCAAACGGCTGCTTTTGTAAAGCTGACAAGACCAGATTTAAATTCCAGGGGCAGAGGGGAGCTCTAATAGGGGGATTTACATGCAAGACCCCCTGCAAAAAGGTTTTCACAAGCGAATGTGTGGCCAAAGGCCTTTGAAACCATATCGATAAGGCAGGCACCTGCCCCTTTAGAGTACTAAGAGCTAACCCCTTGTCAACGCCAACCTGGAGGAATCGCAAGATCCTGTCAATAAAAAACTTGCGAGGATGCCCTCCTTGAGACTCGCACCACTCCACATAGGTTCTCCAGACTCTGTAATAGATATTTCTAGAGACTGGCTTTCTAGCTTGAATTAACGTAGATATGACTTGGGCAGAGAGGCCTCTGCCCTTAAGAATTAGAGATTCAGCCGCCAAGCCATCAAATTTAGCTGCTGTGAAGCAGGGTGGTAGATCGGGCCCTGAGACAGCAGATCTGGGCGCAGGGGAAGTGGCCACGGTGCCCTTACTGACATCCTCACGATGAGTGCGTACCAAGCCCTTCTGGGCCAGGCTGGGGCCACCAGGATCACCGGCCTGCGCTCCACCCTGATCCTTCGTAGAAGGCGGGGAATCATCTGTAGTGGAGGGAACGCATACAGGAGAGAAAACTGGTGCCAGGGGCAAACCAACGCATCGGTCCCGTAGGCCGAGGGGTCCCTGGCTCGGGATACGAATTTGTCCAATTTCTTGTTGAATCTTGTTGCCATGATGTCCACATCGGGAACTCCGAATCTTTGGCAAATCTCTTGGAATACCTGGGGGTGAAGAGACCACTCTCCCGGGAGTAACTGTTGACGACTCAAAAAATCTGCTTGAGAATTGTCTATCCCTGGGATGAACACTGCTGAGATGCAGGGTACATGGGCTTCGGCCCATGAAAAAATCAGGTTTACTTCCCTTTGAGCCGCCAGGCTCCTTGTGCCCCCCTGGTGGTTTATGTATGCCACCGCCGTGGCATTGTCGGACTGTATCCTTACTGGCAGACCCTGCAGGGGAAGAGTCCAGGCGACCAGGGCCAACCGAGCAGCTCTGATCTCTAGGACATTGATGGGAAGCAGACTTTCTGCCTCTGACCACTGTCCCTGCTGGGTCCGTTTTCCTAAGATTGCCCCCCAACCTGTTAGGCTGGCATCTGTGGTTACTATTTTCCACGAGATGGGGCAAAAGGTTTTCCCTTTTGATAATTTTTGAGGGATCAGCCACCAGTACAGGCTGTGCCTGACTCCTGGAGAAAGAACTAATGGACGGTCTAATGCCTGTATGGACTTGTTCCAAGCAGAGAGAATAGCTGCTTGCAGAATTCTGGTATGGATCTGGGCATAGGGCGCTGCTTCGAAGGCGGCCACCATCTTTCCCAGCAGTCGCATGCATAGGCGAATAGTCGGCTTCTTTTTGCCTAAGGACTATTTGAATCGTTTGAATCAACGACCTGATCTTCTTTTGAGGTAAAAATACCCTCTGGCATTCTGTATCTAACCGAAAGCCTAGATATTCCAACTGTCTTGTGGGTTGTAACCTTGATTTTTCTTGGTTCACAATCCACCCGAACTCTTCTAGATGCCGCACTGTGCGGACTACTGCATGATTGAGGTTGGAAGCTGAACTGTCGATAACCAGGAGATCGTCCAGGTATGCTAGGACCAAGATGCCTTCTGTCCTTAGGACGGCTAGCACCGGGGCTAACACCTTTGTGAATACCCGTGGAGCTGTTGCCAACCCGAAAGGGAGGGCTACGAACTGGTAATGACTTTGGTTTATCGTAAAACGAAGAAACTTGTGATGTGCTGGGTAAATCGGCACATGCAGATATGCATCCTTTATGTCTATAGATGCTAGGAAGTCGCCCTGATGCAGGCTGGCTGTCACTGAACGTATGGAGTCCATACGAAAGGTCTGAATCCTTAGAAAGCGATTTAGGCGTTTGAGGTCTAATATAGGCCTGACGTCGCCATTGGGTTTTGGTATAACAAAAAGGTTGGAGTAGAATCCCAGACCCTTTTCTTGGGTTGGTACTTCTACAATTACTCCTTGGAGCAAGAGGCGATCCAACGCCTTTACGAGAGAGGCCCTCTTTAACGGGTCGCTTGGAAGACTTGACCCCTGAAAATGAGGAGGGGGGATTTCTCGAAACTCTAGTTTGTAGCCTGAGGCTACTACGGACCGAACCCAAGCGTCGGGAATTCTGGCCTTCCAGACTTCGGAGAAAAACTGAAGCCTCCCCCCCACCCAAGAGAGTGGGGGCGCCCCTTCATGAATATGACTTGATGACTGGTTTAGCCGGCTTGCGAGACCAGGGCCTCTTGTTTGCCGCGGCTTGTCCCTGTGGGCGACTATTAACTGCTGAACGCCCGGGAGGCCGTCGATACTGACGAGAAGTCGAAGGGGCCGAGCCTACAATGGCCTGTCGTTTAAACGTGGGCCCACGCGGTCTTTTCTTGACCGGTAAGGAAGTACTTTTTCCACTTGATATGGTGTGGATATATTTATCTAGGTCTTCCCCGAATAGTCTTCCCCCATGAAAGGGAAACCCTGCTAAAAGCTTTTTGCAGGGTGCCTCTGCTGACCAGTTCTTTAGCCACAAAAGACGACGCATGTGAACCATCAGTAGAGATGAACGAGATGCCTGTTGGATGGAGTCCTTAATAGCATCTATTGCAAAGCAGAGAGCCCTAGGGAATTCTGCTAATTCATGAGTATGCTGAGCCGGCATGTCCTTTAATATATGTTTTGCCTGATCCTTCAAGGCCTGACAAACACCAATGGCTGCTACTGCTGGCTGAACCATGGCACCTACTGAGGTGAAAGCTGCTTTCAGTAGGGTCTCGAATTTCTTGTCGACCGGATCCTTGAACATATGGACATTTTCAACCGGACAAGTCAGGGATTTATTCACGCAGGAAATGGCTGCGTCCACTGTAGGGAGAGCCCATTTCTTCACATATTCCTCTTCCATAGGGTAGAGAATAGAGAATCTTTTAGGAGGGACAAAGATTCTATCAGGTCGAGCCCAATCCTGGTAAATCACGTTCCGCAGAAGGGGGTGCATTGGAAAATATGCACAAGTTAATGGAGCCTTTAAAGAACCCAATGAGGATACCTCCGGGGCTACTAGTTCTGGCACTGGAAGTTTAAAGGCAGTGCGAACCATATCTGTCAAAGACTGGATCCACAGGCCCTCCGCTTGAGAGGCCGAAAAATATTCATCTATAGTGGAATTTTCCCTGTCTGAACCGTCGGGACTTGGGTCTGCCTGATCCCCTTGTGGGTCCCGTTCCTCTGAAGAGGAGACCTCCGCATCTGAAAACCCCACACTGGGTGAGGGGGATCTAGCCCGCTTGCTACTTGGGCAAGGACGGGAAAACAACGCAGTTAACCTTTTCTCTAGCCCACACATGGTGGCTGCTAGCATTTCTTCAGTCACGTAAACGGGAATGGGTGGATCGGGGGCCGCCTCTGCCCCCAGCACCCCCAATGGCTCTTGTACTATGCCACTCGGTGTCCTGACTGGCGAGGGTGGGGCCGTAGAAGCCTGGCCCAAATCCTCTGACCCCGATGGAGACCCCTTTTGCTTTTTGGCACCTTTAGCAGCCTTGGCTGGTCCAGATCCCTTTGGAGCCATTGTACAACCTTGGGTCACCCCTATAGCCAACACCTGACTGTTGCAGCTAGGAGTAACCAATATGAGGGCAGGTATGAGAAAAATGAAAAAGAACTAATTTCTCTCTTTTTATTTTATATTTCTCTTTTTTTTTTTTTTTTTTTTTTTTTTACCCGCCTGGGAGGTGGCAATACCGAGGAAACCTGTGAGTATTGACACACCAATGCCCGTTAGCCGGAGTCCAAGGTAGACTCAGATACTGCTGGATCTAAGGCTGAGTCCCTTTAAGCAAAAAAACTTTTTTTTTTTTTTTTTCTGGTCAATAGTGGACCTAAGTCCTAGACCTGAAGATCCACAAAACCGCCACTAGGTGTCCCTGTGTGGCCAAAAGACCCAGCTGCACGCTCTGTATCCTTTCTTCCTCTGCCTCCAGGAGGGAAAGACCAGCCAGAGAAAAGTTTTTCCTTTATACAGACCCTGACGCTGCTGGCCCGCCCCCCCCGACGCACGCCGACGCTATAAAAGGCGGCGTGCACGCGCGCGCGTCTGCGCGCGCACAATCGCGCGCACCACGCTGAAACCACATGGAGGTAGCAGAGCAGAGGAACAACATGGACCAGCGTTATGCAGCACCAACAGACACCAGGTAAGCACTAATCTTATTGTAGTGCACACACAGCGAGGAAGCTGTCCCCATGGGCTTCCTAAGAAACAGGAGTTTTTTACCAGCAATTTCCTCTTTAAAACATGTGGGGTTGCAGTATCAGTGTTAACAGGCAGACCTGGGGTGAGTAGAAAATATATAACTTACACAAGTATACATATATTTACATATTATCTGGGTAAACATTAGAATCCCATCCTGCCTCAACAGACATAGTGGAGATAGTGGCTGATGCCCCAGCATACTGTTAGCCAACCCAGAACCCCCAGGGGGATACCTACTGTCGAACCAAGTCCCGCAGGTTCCCTCTTACCTGCTCCACGCCGCAGGGTATTGCAAAATGCAAGAGGCCCAGCCTTCCCCCATCTCCGTGGGTATTGTCTTGGACCTTCAGGGACCGGGGTCCTGTGTTAAGGAACCCACACCCCTGGACCTATATAGCATCCTGGCATCAGTAGCGTTTAGTTCTTGGAAGAGACTAAGGCACTGGAGCCCAGAATCCAGCCCTCCAAGGAGAGACATTATAGGCAAAACCCCACTCCAGCAGGGCCCGGGTACCGTACATCTTGGCTCTGAAGCACTTCGGACGGATCCGGCTAGCTATCCTGGGTCCCGAGACCTCCGAGGGACAGCTAGACGTGACCAACACCTAAGACACTGGCGAAAAAACTAAAGCACTCTCAGTGGGAGGGGGTTATATAGGGAGGAACTTCCTGTGAAGTTGATTACACCAGTGTCCACACCTGAAGGTACCCATATAACCCATATGTAATGACTATGCGCTCTGTGTCCCGTGATGTACGATCAAGAAAAACAAAGAAAAAAAATGTTGCTATAATGAGTGTTAACTGGAGTAATTTGTTGCTGTATCTAAAATCTATTTATTTATCTAAGACGTCTCTCCCCCCAGACTGACAATGGCTTTGTCCAAAAGGTGCCCCTTCATGCAGGTGGTGCGTTGCTGGCCAGATCATCGGGTGAAAACAGGGGGGAACCTAAAAAAAAGAAATAAAAAAAAAAGAAAACAAATGCAGCCACCACATCTAATGGATTAGTAAACTGCAATGTATTACATGTTTGCTTTTAATTCCCATTTCTTTCACTAGCATGTGCAGCTGTATAAACTACACTAGCAAACATGTCCGAAACATCACACATGGCATTACCAGATTAACATCTTTGAATACTGGTTGATTTAAAATAATTATAATATATACACACACACTAAATTATTCAAATCAGAAAAGATAAAAATGCAGTTCTTACCTCTGACAAAGGAGTTTCCATTGCAGCTCATTTCCAGCTATCCATGCTTGCTGCCATAAGCACATTGTCTGAACCTCAGAAAGCAAAACAGGAATTCCTTACTATTAATATTTCATTCCCTTTCCATTCTTCTGAGAATGCATGCACACACACTGATCAATGAACACTAAAAGCATTTGCTTCCTGTCTTTCCCTCCCAGTAGCCTGCAGCTCTTTAGTATTAGGCTACATTAAAGGATGCCTCTATTTTTTCTGCTTCAAACAGCATCCTGTGACATGTTTACCCACGTGACAGTCAACCTTATCTCAGGTCATTAAAAATCCACTCATTCTCCCGTTTAGATGCATGGTTACAGTCATGATGTCACTGTCTAACATGATCTTTTAGGTATGCAATGCTGATTTTTTTTTATTATACACAATAAAAATTTCATTTTTATATGTAAACTTTTGATCTTTGCAGGGAAAATATGCACAATGATCAGCAATGTTTATTATTATTATTATAATTATTATTATTAATAATAATAATAATAATAATAATAATGTAAACTGCAATGCATATGTGCACATAGGATACTGTATCCAAGAACACCCACATTACAATTACATTACATAGACCCATGAAAAAATTGAGGAAATCTGATTGGTTGCCATGGATAATGCAGCTCACACTGTTAAGGAAGAATTTGAATAGTCTATATACTTCTACACACTAGGCAAACGCAATCAATTTACGAAGATATTCTCCCTCCATTGCCCGCTTTGTGATTTGAACAAAAACACAAAGTTCTATATATTATTCTAAAATATAAACAATAAGCTTCCATATATTGCAATTTCTCTTTTATTACACAAAGAAAACACTCATACTGGCTTATTGATTCAGCGAGGCCCTGCAATTAATAAGCCCATTTAAAGCCAGACCTTGGCCAATTTCCAAATTAAGTCCAACCGCACTTCTATTGTGTACTAAGAAATTCAATTAGCAGTCCATTATACTGATCAATATTGATTTCATCCCCCCCCCAAACTACAGGAGACGCTGGTCTCATCAAAATCTCTTAACAGGGGCTATTAAATGAAACTCCCATTCAATATTACTGGAGCATGATTTTGTCTAGCCATGCTATCACCTCTCTAGAATGGAGTTTTGGAAGTCCATTCACTTGAAGCAACAATGCACACAGCACAACTATGCTTGTATATGCCATCATGGGTGAAACGTCAACTTAAAAAAAATGTTGTGATTTCATTAGATCTCCTCTTCTTTGTAATGACTAGAAGGATCAATGGCAATAGCAACCTACAACAGCATCAGGGAGAAGTGCTGTGCATGCACGCCTGGGCAAAAACCAACGTGGAAGCCATTGTTGTGTACCTGAGCAAGGACGTGTACAGTAATTCACTTATTATTGGAGGCTATACGCTCCCTGGGTGCCGCAAAGCGCTGCAGATTTTACACCTCCGTACACAGAATCTGCTAACCAAGTCCTAAATGGGTAAATTGTCTTGCATAGCCTTAAAAAGGTAACTCCACTTTCATGTAGAAATTAAAAAAAGAGAATTAAAAAATAGTATATACAAATTGCTACACAAGTCATATTGTAATTGAATGTTATTAAAAAAGTACCTTTCCTTTTTAATCTGCAATGCTATAATTTGCTGTAAAATGCAATGCAATATGGCGACCTGGAGTCATTCTATACACATTATGTACACATTATGTGCACAGAACGCCCCCAGAAATGTAATTTCCTGTTTGCGTGATTGGCTTAAGGATTTTCCCATAAGTCTGCATTGTCATTTTTGACGAGATATTCCCAAAGAGAAATCACAACTACAGGGACGACACTGCCACTTTCCCCGTTAGAGCCCTGCAGATGCTGCAGCAGCTGATTGAGAGTTATGAAATCACTCCCAATCGACTCACTTTCCACATTGACACAGCTATTTTTTTCAGAACTAAAAAGGTAGGAATCCGCAACAAAGTTTATTAAAAATCCTTCCAATGACCCAGAGGGGAATGTCTTTTTCTCAACAAAAATAGGAGTAAACTTTGACTGTTCTATTAATTATAGCTTGCATGAAGCAAGGCAACATAAGCAGCAATTCACTATGTTTGTGCAAAACATCAAGATGCTCTACATATACTTGCCTTCCTGTACCACAGGCTCTGTAAACCTGCATTTCAAAAGTTTTGAATGAAGGGCATTGTTTTCCCAGAAAACTTTAAAGAGTAACTGGGTGATCTATGTACATTGCAGGGATTTAAACAAACATTGAAACAAATACAGGAAAAATCTTGGCCACTGCACACCATACAAGCCCAATGTGTAATAGGTGATTGAAGCCGAAGCCTAACTTCATCCAGGCCTTGCCCCCCCCCCCCCTCCCGGGGCTTAGTCATGGAGGTTTAACAACCTGTTACAGAGTCTGACATTTTGTTATTCTGAAGCAATAGTTGTTTGTCTGTGTCCATGTTTAGAGTGAATCTGCATGGAAGTGGTTTTAGAATTATCAATCAGCTGCTGTATCTGCAGGGCTCTAATGAGGAAATTGGCATGGTCTGCATCAGTGTAGTTGCAATTTCCTTTTGAGAGTATCTCACCAAAAATTGCATTTTCGTTACAGGGGATGCCAAAAATCTGACGTGTATATTAGTGCAGACTTCTGGGAAAAATCAGTGAGCCAATCACACAAGCAGGAGATTACAAACCATCTGTGTACAGAACACCTCCAGGTAGCCATATTGCATTTTACAGAAAATGACAGCGCTGCAGTTTGAAAAGGTAATTTTTAATAGCATTTAATTAGGAGTTGTGTTGCAATTTTATACACTATATTATTTTTTTATTGCCCATTTACCCCCCCCCCCAATGAAAGTGGAGTTACCCTTTAAGGCCCAACTTGTACTTTGGCAAAACAATGCTGTTAGAAAAATCAATGTCTGTGTATCACAACAGCTGAGAATCTCTTAATTTGGCCTGAATGATCTCACCGTGTCTAACAAAGTGGTGAGGTCTATGTTAATGACAAGTACTCAAGGGCATATAAACAGAATTAGGTTTTTAGGCATCATTCACATGGATGTTTGGAGGCCAGAAAGGATCTAAACATAAAGATGCCAGCGTTTTCACACAGCCAGGGAGCCACATGTGGCATGTACAGCCAGCCGCTCATAGAGATGAACAGTTGTACTGGCATATCTGGGAAAATGTCAGGGCTTTTTTGCCAGACCCTGCGTGTGCCTGCAAACTTCCGTGTAAACGAGGCCTTGATGTGCTAATCATCACAAAAATTGTAGTGTTAACAAATTGGTTTCTAGCTACTGATAAAACGTGTGGCAGAGATGAAATCTTTAAAAAAAAAAACACTCCTTTAATGGGCTAATTAATGTAAGCTATATTATCTCAATTACTGCACACGCTGAAAGCAGGAAAAGCCCCACATTGCACTTGGTTCGTTGACAAAACTGACCTACAGGATTTATCTGTAGTTTCCTCATTTTGTTTTCCCCCCCTTATGATCTGAAGTACTGGATGCCCCAGAGCACGAGTTCATTGTAATTTGAGATAAAAAAAAAAAGAATCACATTGGCCAAACAGATGGATCAAATATTTTACACTAAACTACACTTCAGCATGTATGGGGTAAATGATTGACCAATAAAATATAATATGGCTGTCTGCTAAAATTGCAGTTGACATACTACTAATATCTATAGATTAAATTTGCACCAATGTTTTAGACATAAAAAAAAAATGGTTGTCAGCTGCCTCTAGCAGAGCATGTTTTCTATGCTACCAGATATGGGCACAGCTGCATTCATTTGTAACTTACAAGTGAACAACACTCTCCATGTCCACAGTAAGCCCTACCCACTCCTGGCACCAATACTCCACCATCTGTCATTCTGCTGCCAAATGCCAGAGCCTCTACAGCAACGGAGCTAAATATGAAAAAGAAATTGCCCAGTATAGACCTTGGGTCTAGGATCCAAGGGGATCCATAGGGATACAGGTATCAATCCTTAGATAAAAACGTGCATGCAAACACCATAAGGTACCTGTCCTGTACCATTGTTACATTAGGTGAGGAGAACCCTTTTACCAGACCATTCATTTTATCAAGAAACTGCTCATAAAATGATATGTGCGTGTCCCCATGGCCCAAGTAAGCTCCAGCCTTGCAGATGCATCTCGGGAGACTGAGATCATGTTTCCTTCCCACTGCATCCCCTTATCCCACCGAAAAACATTCCAACATGAAGAGCATACCCGACAACTCTGAAATGTAGCAAAGGCTAGAGACCTACCCTCACACAGTATTAAATATATTATTACAATATATGTGGTTTTTGTAAATAGATTATTTGTTCTAACCAGATTATATATTTTTTTACACACACAAATTACTGCATATGATGATGACTATTATTATTATGCATAAGCCATCAGACGAGACTTTATGCTGCTTTTCACCCAGATTCAGCTTATAGTAGGCCATTGCCCGCTGTCAGCCGACATGGCAGGGCTGCTTCACGCTCTGGAAGAAACCTTGATGATATTGTCTAGATCAACCCAGCTGTCTGAGGTTCCAAGCACATAGCCAAGAGCCAAAGCCAGCTGCCCCAGTGAGTGCTGGAGGAGCAGTGCCGAGAGAGCTGACCGACAGCCACCGCTCTAAACAAACCACAAACTAAGCACTTAGTGGTCATGTAATTGCTTGGTTCGTGGGCTGAGTCGATGTGGGACAGCTGTGGTATCACACAGATGCTTCAGCATAGAGGGGAGCATGTACTTTTTTAATAAACCTCATACATCCAATTTAACCTGAAATTTACACACACAAGCAAGTAAGAGCAATGACTCATCACGTGGCTCCATTAGAAATCCTAGTCATACAAAAAGAGCACCTCAACCAAGTAGCTAGCACGCTAGTTCTTGTAACACAGAAGGCCCCATAAGATTCCCTTTTCTTGCAGGAAGTAAGGGTAATTCTCTCCAATGGGTCACAGGGTCATTGTAAAGTCTTGTTTTTTTTTAAACAACATGTTATACTTACCTGACTCTGTTGCAGTTGGTTTTGTACAGAGAAGCCCAGATCCTCCTCTTCTTGGGTCCCTCTTTGCTGCTCCTGGCCCCTCCATCCTATCAAATGCCCCTCAGTCAGAACCTTTCTATGGGGGCACCCGAACCGAGTCAGAGCTCCGTGTATCCATTTAGACACTGAGCCTGGCCCTGCCCCCTTTCTCCCCTGATTGGCTGACTGACTTGGATTGACAGCCGCAGGAGGCAATGGTGCCAATCAGTCGGAGTGTCCTTAACAGCTTAGACATTCGTGGACATCGCTGGAGAGAGAAGTGGGTCATGTAAGAATTAGGGGTGTGCTGGAAAGGCTGCTACACAGAATGTTTTTGATCTTAATGCATTAAGATACAAACAAACTTCTGCCTTTACAACTCCTTTAGTAATTTAGTTTATTCAGCATGAAATGGAATTTAGTTATGTGGCATGAGGCTGTATATTCTGCATTCTCTACATTTTTGGTAAACTCGTTCAATGAATCCAAGCTCTGCAAGCTAAGATAACATGCACTGAATTAATGCAGTCACAGTAACCAAGAGATACAACAAAGTTCAGGAATAATCCTTTAGCCCATTATTTTGTACATCTGTGTACACTACAAACTGTATGATTGTTTGAAGAGAAATGCATCTGTACCGGGCTCTAAGTGTGAGGAAGACTGGCAAGCAGTAAAAACTAAAGTGAAACCTAAGCCGCTTTTAAACCTTGTAATCTTTCTGCAGTAACTTGAAGTGCTTTATTCCTCCAAAAATGGCACCAGGCAGTAAGAGAGATCCGGTTTGGGTTTAGTTACTTACCTGACAGCTTATAATTCGAAATAGAATCTTTAATATTTGCAAACAGAAAGTTTCCTAACTACCAGCAAGAATGAGTCTTTATATTTAAAGATCACCTGTCATTTCAGATCCATCATGGCAGCACCTGTTAGTGGGCATCCACTCACCTCCTGCCGCCACATCCCTCACCTTGTTGTGTCACTGCCGCATCACCAGCCGTCCCATTAAAGTGAATGGGACTGTCGGTGAGTTAACAGTGGGCCAGAGGAGGAGCTTCTGCGGGACAGAGATGACAGTTGCTCTTGAAAAATTATAATTTAAATCAAGTTGATTTAAAATCAGGATTTAAAAATGTACTTGATTTAAATCAAATCAACTCTGCTGGCCATAGCACCAGCTGAAAGTTAAGGGGAAGGCCTAAAAAATAAAACTAATGCAGCTTCCACATCTAAGAATTGGTAAACAGCAATGTAATAAAGGTTTTATTTAGAGTTTAAGTTTTAAGGCCACCCAATAACAAAGTTGAGCAAGCTACAGCTCCATCGGCAACTGGAATGCATGCAAGATGTGGGTGTCATACTACACAATTAAAGTATGAAAGATATTTTCATACAGAACACAATGACAACATATGTAAAAACCATCATAAATTTAAATGAATGGAATGGAGAAATTGGCATGATCCTCCTGGCTATGTAGTGTGGCCAGGGTGTAAGAATCATAAAAATGACTGAATTCACAGTAAAAGATTTTACGTATATGTACTTTAACTTTTAGCATTTAGCTGACTGGAGTCTGGCTTTCATGTAACTATAAATCAATTTCTAGAAAGTTACCATCATGCAACTATAAAATGTATGACTGCAAATGGAGGCAAGAAAAGTGCAACTTTCTTTTAATGAACTGGATAAGTAGGATTTATATGAACACTATAAAGCATTAATCATCAGAAGAGATTGGTTATATAACATTTTAAAGGATATAGCAAAAGGCACATTTAAGACTCTTCAGTTGGTAAGTTTTAAAGCACACCTGTATTTTACCTGCACTACGTATAGCAGCGGTGTCCAACATTTTGACCTTCCAGAGTCACATTGGAAAAAAAGGACACAAAAAAAAAATAGGGATAGCTTATGAGCAGAAAAAGTCAGACAGATGACAAGTTAACCACTTAAGACCCGGACCAAAATACAGGTAAAGGACCAGGCCCTTTTTGCGATTCGGCACTGCCTCGCTTTAACTGACAATTGCTGCGCTTTCTAAGTAGGGAACCAGCTATGAAGCCGAAAGGCTTCACTGCTGGATTTCCTTACCAGGAATTGCGGCGGCTACACCCAACAGCCGATCCGAAGATCGCCTGGGTTGCCGACATAGTGAGATCCCTAGACAGGCAAGTTTCCATATATTAAAAGTCAGCAGCTACAGTATTTGCTGCGGACTTCAAATTTTTCGTGGGGGGGGGGGGGAGGGGCTGGACCCCCTCTTTAACTCCGCCAGCTCCAGCCTCCATCCAGAACTTTTATACTGCCCGATCTCTATTCTAAACCTGCGTAAGGTAGGGTTGGGTGCAGGGGACAGAGGATACTGCTATGGGGATACAGAATATCGGCACCTATTATTGGCTTTTGGCCTGAAAGGCAGCGATATTCGGGATTGTCTGTGGGGAAAAAAAAAAAAAAAAAAGTATCATTCTAGCCCTAATAGATAATATAACCGAGTAATAAAACATATTTTTTTGTAATTTTATTTTTTATTTTTTTATTATAAAAGAGGGTACCATAAAACAAGTGCGATATTTGGCCCTTCATCCATAAAAATAGTTGCTCAGAAATATAGGTGCTGCTGAAAACTGATGACATGAATAGGGTGCCATTGTGAAAAATTGGATATTTTTCTTTGGGAAGAAAAAAACATAAAAGTCTTGTAAAGAGACACTGTCAAATGTTGTGGCCTTATATGTTCGCGAAGTGTAAACACATTTTTACAAAAAATAAACAATCAACATTAAAGGAGTTGTAAAGGGAATTTTTTTGAAATGACTGTTTACAGCAGGGGTCTCAAAGTACCGGCCCGCGGGGCATTTACGGCCCGCGGACCGGTAATAAATGGCCCGCAGGCAGGGCGGGTGCCGGGGAAGTGTAGATCGAGGTGCATGAAGAGTAGTGCAGGAAGCATCTGTCAGAGGTTCACTTCTCTCTCATGTCACGCTGCTACTCCCCGGCGGCCCCTCCTCTCTTCTCGTCCATCCCTATTTGCTTGTGACATCATCTGAGATGGACGAGAAGAGAGGAGGGGGGGCGCCGGAGAGTAACAGCGTGACATGAGAGAGAAGTGAAGCTCTGACAGACGCTTCCTGCACTGCTCTGCATCTGAAGAAATCAACAAGTAAACGCTGACCTTTGCCCTGATTTGCTCTGATTGTGCCCTGATGTGCCCCATGTACCCTGATGTGCCTCATGTACCCTGATGTGCCTCATGTACCCTGTACTGATGTGCTGTGCCTGATGTGCCCTGGTGTGCTCTCATGTGCCCTGATATGCCCCATGTGCCCTGATTGTGGCCCATGTACCCCGATTTGCTTGGCTTTGTACCCTGATGTGCTGTTTCATGTGCCCTGTACCCTGATGTGCCATGTGCCCTGTCCTGATATGCCGTGCCCTGTACCCTGCTGTGGCCTGTTGTGCTGTACCCCTATGTGCTGTGCTCTGATGTGCCCTCCTGTACCCTGTTGTGCTTTGGTGTGTTGGGCTCTGTACCCTGATGTGCGCTGTGCCCTGATCTGCGCTGTGCCCTGTACCCTGATGTGCGCTGTGCCATGTGCCCTGATGTGCGCTGTGCCCTGTGCCCTGATGTGCTGTGCCCTGTGCCCTGATGTGCTGTGCCATGATGGCGAGTGGTCTGTCGGTAGTGTAGTGGTATGTTGGCAGTGTGCAGTGTAGTGGTCCGTGCAGTGCAGTGATCAGGGTTAATAATGTGTTTGCTGACACCAATACTAGGGGTTAATAATGCGTCCGCTGACACCAGTGCTGGGGGTTAATAATACGTTCGCTGACACCAGTGCTGTTTTTGAAGTTTGAAAGTTAGCATGCGGCCCCCCATGGGATATGAAAACTTGTCTTGCGGCCCTCAGGTAATTTGAGTTTGAGACCCCTGGTTTACAGGGTATAGAGACATAAGGCTGCATTCACATCTGAGCGTTTTGTCGCCTGAAGCACGACGCTCAAAAACACTAGAGGGGAAAAAATAACATTCTCTATGAAGATGGTTCACATCTCCAACGCAAAACGTTGAACGCCTGAATTTCAAACAAGTCCCGGACCCTTTTTTGATGCGTGAATCGGGCGGCTTGGCCGTTTTACATTGATACCAATGACCTGTACAAAACTGCGGGGGAAAACGCTGCGTTTTGTCGTGACAAAAAAACGCCGCAAATCGCCTAGGTGTGAATCCAGCCTAATAGTTAACTGATTCCTTTTAAAACGATTAAAGATAGATAAAAATCAATCACATAATGTACCTACAGTTTTAGTTTAGTTTTTGGATGTTGTTTCCTGCTTCTGTGATATACAGAGCCAATACAGGGCAGTGATGGTTTGGAAAATGAAACCGATTGGTGCTGAGAGGTTTTATAAACACAGTAATAACTCCTCCTTTATTAGTGACCACAGAGAGAAAGCTCCCAGGACTGTGGTTATAAGGAAACAGACAACCAGGAAGTGTGGAGATCAGAGAAGAATTACAGCAACTTGAGAGCAAAAACGAACAATGAGGACATGAAAACAGTACTGCATTAAGGTAAAGGAAGCTATTAAGATAAAAAAATGTTTTCCTTTACAAACCCTTTAAGTTTGTAAGATTTTGTGTTTGGCCGCATTCATAGCCATCCCCGATGTCTACTAATAGTCCACCAAGAGATTTACCTGTTCTTCCCCAAACTACCTTAATCCACTGCCAGGGCCCACCAAAATCCTGAAAATGTTTAGGCATGAGGCACTATCTGAAATGTCCTGTGCATCCCATGGGGCAATGCTCAACACCTAGGTGACCAAACACCAAGTCCAAGTGTTGTCATTGTGAAATTTGAGGAGAGCACTGGGCAGCTTTGAGTTTTTGCTGCACTGGCAGACTGGGCAGCAAGGGGGCACTGGGAAGGCAAGTATAGACTCTAAAGCCTGCTGTCAAAATTTGTTTTGATTTTTAAAACACATCCCTCATCCTATGTTAAACCATATACTACAAGTGATGAGTAAGCACAGTGTAGCTGTGCAAAACTAGTCCGCCTCTGTTCGAGCTACTGCAACCATGGTGTGTGTCACTGATTGCATAGAATATTTAATAAATGGACTTCAATCCCATCGGTGTGCAGCCAATTTCTTCCTTCATCCAGTCTTCTATCAAATAGTGCCCTCCGTCAAAAAGTGCCAGCATATGCGCAGTACGGAAGGCCACCCCAGCCGATTCCTCGATCAGCTGGCGTGACGTCACCACAGCACAAGTGCACATCGTATGAGGCATTTTGCAAAGGGCAATACCATTTGACGGGCAGAATTTAAACCTATGCAAACAGTGGAGGGAGAACGTAGTTGTCAGGATTGTGCCTCGTTGTTACGGGGCGGGTTGAGTGTGCTCAAGGTCAGGTTTTGTTGCAAGGTGGGTTTGGTGCGTGTGTCTTAGGGCGGGTTACAACACAGACAAAACCCGCCCTGCAACAGCGAGGCACAATCTGACAACTACGGTCTCCCTCCACTCTTTAAGCAGCTTTCAATTCTGGCCGTCAAATACTCTCTCCCGGCGAAAATTGCCTCCTACGATGTGCACATGCGCTATGGTGATGTCACGCCAGCTGATTGGGAAATGGAGTGCGGCTCCGTACTGGTCATGCGTGGACATTTTTTGACGGAGGGCACTATTCGATAGAACGCGGGGGCTTTCACCCGTGTAAGGAGTCTTGCACTATTAATTTTGTCTGGAGTGGCGATCTTCCTTTGTTGTCTACTTCAAAAATGTATACTGTACAAAGAAGCAATATTTTCTCAGGCCTCAGCAAAAATGCACTGAGCAGGAAGTTCTTTTGAGTGAGCTTAAAGCAAAACTTCACCCTACAGGGGAAATTCCTCTTGGTCTTCCACCACACCCACCACCTGAATCACACCCCCCTCCCCCCAGCTAAACTTTCATTTTTGGTGGGGAATGGGTACCTAGTGTTGAAAGGTAGCCACTCACATCTGTTCCGGGCACCTAGGTGATCTGAGAGAAAGTTTGCCCCCACCTTTTTGGGAAATGTCCCAGGTCCCAGAATGCTTGGGACCATTTTCATAGTGCAGCGTGGCTCGCTCAGCCAATCATATGCTAAAGAGATTCCTGACCAGCAGCTGGCTCAGCCTTCCAGCAAATCGTTGAGAGCCTGAGAAAACCGTTCCTGTCCCCTCCACAGCCCAGCGCTCCAGTGAGCACTAGACGGGTAAAGCAGAGAGCTGTGACTGACAGTCGCTAAGTGATCAGTGTTCTCCGATCTCGTTTCTCGGTCTTAGAGCCAGAGGAGGAAAACTTCAGAATTGGATTGATGTTGCATCCACCCGAGTATGAAGGTTGTTTTTTTTCAAACCCCACCCTTCCCAAATAGTCTCCCAGCAGTCAGCCTCAGGTGGTGGAAACTCCACTGGCCTCTAGGAGACACCTGCTGGTGGAAACTGGGATTGCATCATCTCTGCCTGTGAGCAGAGGCTTTTGCTGTGCTGCATGTTCCTGACACAAACTATAAACGTGCCAGTAAATCCTCCTAAAAAAATTAAAATAAGTGTCTGTTCTTTTGAATCACAAGCGCTGTTTTTGCTCAATTCAAACTACATTTTGTAGTTCAGCTTGCAGTACTGCTCATGAGTGTCATTGTCAGTTACCTGTTCCTTGGGGGAAGGGAGGCTTTTATGAATGTAGACAATCTTTAGCGCTGTATTAGTTTGTAGGTGCTGGTGCGGAGAACGTTGGCAAGCAGGTTTGTAGTTCACGTTGTGAATGTGTGGTGGCGACATGCCACATGGCTTGAGATTTTGTACAATGAGTACAGCCGCCATCAATAAGGAAGTGAGCAGCCATAATTTAGAATATGATTTAATACTTCTAAATATTGATTAGTGGGTTTCATCACTGAGCTTTGAAGAAATTTGGAGTTAATGACACTAAAACTGCTAATGGTCTGATTGTTAACCAATATCACTGACTACAATCTTTTGCACAGCAACCAGATGGAACAACATGACCAACAAATTCACTGCAGCTTACAACCAAGTGTACACAAATTTGACATACATTAGTCATCAACTACTAGCAGAATACAAAACTAAAACAAAAGAGAATGAGATGCAGGAAAACAGGTTGTTATTGCTTGAAGGCAAAATGAAGAGACTGCGTACACTGTACAGGTCCTCTGGAACAAATGATACGTCAAGAAATTACTAATACAGCCACATGAGACAACTCGTATGGCTACCATTGTGAATAAAGACAACAACTACTAAATGTTTAGAAGAATGTATACGAAAATAAAGGCCGCTTAACACTACAAAAACGCATTCATGCTTTCTGGATGCGTTTCTGCATGCACATTTTTAAATATATTTTTTTCCTACAAAGTTTCCTGTTTTTTTTTTTTTTGCTGTAATGGGTTTTTGCTTTCAATCTTTTATTGACAAAATTCAAAAAGAAAGTAAACCGAACAGTCAGTAATCAAAGTTGACATGGAATACAGCAGTATGATACAGAGAAATACAATACTCCGCCCCAAAATGCAAGGGGGAGAACAAACGCAATATATGGAACATAGTGGGGTTACACCCAGGACCATAGCCAACGAATTGGACCATTGAATCATTGGGGATTGGATTCACTAAGGGTTGTGCCCCCAGGTTACTGGTTGCGAAACATACAATGCTTGGGAACCTAATCATAATGGAGCTGGAGAGAAAGGGTATGTATCCCCATTTCTTCTTTACAGGGCTAGATAGGGTAGTCTTAGATTGTGGATGTAGCGATTTTAGTGTTAGGGTGGACCTCCCCTTTAAGCCATACTAAAACCAGTAATGATCAAATGCAGAGGTAATTAGTTAATATGATAAGTAGATAGAATTATATAGTCATACAGATACACCTGGCCCTTGAAGGACAACCATAATGCTGAAATTAGTTCGACACCTCTGTTAGGCCCCTTTCACACGGACAGAAATGGTGATTTTACCGCAGCTAGAAGCACACAATGCTTATGGGAATCCAGGAGCCCCCTTTAATAAGGGGGACCCCAGATCTCGGCCCCCTACCCTAGGTGAATGAGTATGGGGTAGTGTGTTTTTTTTCTAGTCAGCCAGGTTTTTTTTTCGGTGTCTTCTCTGTTGTCTTCTGCTTCCGGGGGGGGGGGGGGGGAAATAAGACAGCTCTTTTACGAGCGGGGGGGCCCCGGGCTTCTGTCGACCCCCGGCGGAAGAGAACCAGGCGGCGAAAACCGGGACCCCCCCCCCCCGGCAGAAGACGTCGAAGAAGCCTGGGACCCCCGCTCGTAAAAGAGCTTAAAAGAAAGCGGGGGGCCCCGGCAGAACGCCCCCCGGAGTGGACTAATAACTTACTTTAAAAACCCTGTGTTTAAAAAAAATAAATAATAATAATAATAATAATAATTACGCCAGGTGAATGGGTAGGGGTACCCCATACTCATTCACATAGGGCGGGGGGGCCGGGATCTGGGGGCCCCCTTATCTTACTCTGTTATACTAAGTAATAACACAATTATTTCTAAACAAACAGGCCCATAACAGAAATGTAAAAATTGCTCTGGTTCATAAGAAGCATGCAGGTGTGAGATTAATATTGAATATGGTTTAGGGTGCGTTCACATATGCAATTCACACACACTAATCACACGCTAATTACAGCGGTAAGTATGTCGATTCCTGCTGCTGGAGGACATGTGTATTTGTGCCATGACCGGCGGCACCCGCATGGGAGTGCTGTCATCATGGCTTCAGCCAATCCCAGCACCGGAGCCAACGAACCCAAAAGTAACTCTAGGAAAGATGTCGGCCTTGGGAGTGGAGAGCAGATGGCAGAGGGCTTCGTTCTAAGGTAAGTATTTCATATTGAGTTAGTAGGTGATGCATACTAGCTCATTATGCCTTTGTCTTGCAGGTTTTATTTTTTCAATTCACAAACTCTTAAAGAAGCTACGGGAAAGAAAGGCAAGCTCAAATTGTTACATGTCAACATTTACTCATGAGTTTATTCATCTACTGATCAATGGTATGGCTATGGGTTTTCTTCATTATATGTATAGACTGTATTACCCAGGTCTGCGACAAGTTTACTACGCAGCCACCATATCCAAGGACTGGCAAATTGCAATAAAAGTAAATTCATGAGTTTAGATACACTTTACTGCCATTTACTGCCATATAAAACATTTTGCAAAGACACCATATACTGAATTTTAGCCTAGTTGCACACTTACAGTGGAAATTAAACTAAAAGCTAAACTCGCACAATTTTATTCCCACATCAGTCTCAACTTCGGGGGAGATTTCAGTAGGGTTGTCCAGATACCGATACTAGTATCGGTATCGATACCGAGTATTTGCGGGAGTACTTGTACTCACGCAAATGCTCCCGATACCTAAATAGAATACTTTTTTTGTATTTATCAACATGTTCTGTGAAAATTTAAAGTTTTTTACTACTGCGTGACAAGAAAATAAAACATTTTTATTCATTTTTACTCATTTGTATTCTTTTATAATGCCTAGAGTTAGAGTTCTTCATAATTCTAAAGAAAATATCCTTAGTCTGTATTGTGGTTTGAAAACTGTCACATGACATTTAAAAAAAGTATCGGTATCCGGTATCGGCGAGTACATGAAAAAAAGTATCGGTACTTGTACTCGGTCCTAAAAAAGTGGTATCGGGACAACCCTAGATTTCAGAGACATCCGTGTAGGTTTCTGCACAGATATCTGTTGAAATCGCACCCCAAAGTCACCAAAAGTAGTACAGAAACTACTTTTGAGAATTGGTGTGGCGTCGCACCGATTCGGATGGTGCCATTGCCGGGATCAGCCGCCGATTTGAAAGAAAGTGTCACTTTTCCATTTCAGCCATCAGAAATGAGTTTTGTCCTGCAATGCTGACAGGTCCCTGTTAGACATATCAAATCACATGCCAAATAGCTGCAATGTGAACCAGGGTTAAAGGGATATACCTTAGAACCTATTAGCGTTCTTGCGAGTGGAGCTCCCAGATTTGCAGTATAAGACCTGACCAGCTGCTTTTAACAGGATTCATAGTCCTGGACCATTTACTTCAGAACAGGGGGGTTTCAATCCTTTCCCCAAAATGTTACAAAGAGAATTAGTCACTTTCCCATTTCAGTCATCAGATAGGAGTTTTGTCCTGCAATGCTGTCAGGTCCCTGTTTACTCAATAACAACCACATCCTGGTAGACATCCCCACCACATACTATTCCATCCGCAAAGTACACATTGCAACAGAAACTTTCCTCTGGCATCTACTCCTCTTCCACACTGTTTTCTGACAGCTCCATTCTCCAATGTTAATACTACAAAAAAAAAAAAAAAAGACTTTACTACCACTTTCACTGCCACTTTCACTGCCATTGCTAACCTCTTCCTAAAAATGCTACTTTCCCATATTTCATGTATCTATCTGGGTAAACTACCTTTGATCAGTGTGTGGGCATTTTCGCTCGAAAGTCTAGTGCATTTTAAAATTCGTTACCTGACAGAACTTGGGCATGTGAAGTCTAAGAACATAACCAAGTCTTGATAAATCCACCAGTAAACATCATATGCATATCCAATACATCTCTACCTGTACATGCCCCCTAGACTGGCTCACAGCTGCTTTTCCATATCTGTTTGGATGCTGAAAATGCCTCCTACTTGTGTTGTATATTTGGCTGGCAGCACTATAAATAAAAGCAGCTTCATAAATAAACCCATACATATAATGGCACTAAACACATACATACATCTCGTTTCAGAACTTGAATCAAGTCCAAATCAGAATATAACAGGATAAGAAAAGCTCTGTATAGTAAGATATCAAAACATCTGTTATTATAATATCCATGCCCATGTCAGCTGACATACATACAGAATAAGAACTGGAAGGAAAAGGATGTAAGCATGTGAGTAGCCTGACCATGGACGGGAATGCATATCCTGTACACAAATGCCTCACAGAGCCAACAGTATAGAAAAAGGATTTGACACCCATCAATTCCTTCCTTATTGACATAAAAGTGTTATAACAAATTTAAAATGCTTAAAGCTGAATTCCAGGCAAACAGCCAAATACACAGGTGAAATACATACAAGGGAACTGTTTTACCTGCCAAAAGGATTTGTATTTCTGTCCATTTAGTTCTGAGAGTTACACAGTTCTGCAATGCCGCTCAGCCCTGCCTGACAAGAAAGGAGATCCAATCTCTCTATACTGAAGGTCAGTAACACAAACAGGTTTCCTCCTCACCCTGTCACTGGACAGTGAAAGAAAAAGCAGCACACCGACCTCATCTCCCTATCACTTTGCTTTCTCCTTCTATTAGCAGCATCTCTGCACAGCACAACTCATTGGCTGCCTCTCCATCTCTCACTCTGAGCCCTGCTGTACAAAAATCCAATACAAAAAAATAAAAACACACACGTGTTACCTGGTAATGTCATATACAAAAATCATCCAGGACAGCACTTGAGAGTAAACAAAAAAAGGTGTACACAAAGTGTCACTACCCTGTCAGCGGCTGTAATAAAGTACTAAAGGCCATTTTTGTGTTTATTAAACAGAACACATCTGAAAGATGTCATATACACACAGTGAAGGAATAGTCTATGGTCCATGAAGATTCTAGGAAATTAAAGGGGTTGTAAACCCTCGTGTTTCTTCAACTTAATGCATCCCATTAAGGTTGAGACAAAATATTTTTCACTGAGAGGGGGCTTACAATGATCAGCTTTTTTTTATTTACGTAAAAATATTTTCCTAAAATTAACATAACAGTTAAGTGGAGTTTGGCTTCAGTTTGTTAGTGTATCTAACTCTGTGCATTTAACTCTCCCTTCCCCTCAGACTGACAATGCTGTTGTCCAAAAGGTTTCTCTGTTGCCCCTTCATCCAGAGGCTAGGCTAGGTTGTGTACTAAAAGAACAAGCAAACTCCTGCGCACGGGTGGATTGTCCAACACTTATTCGAAGATCTTCATTAAAAAAGTCATACAATTGTCAAGAATGGTAATAGAGGCCTTGCTGCCCTTCGTGGATGGGGAAGTCCTGGCAGAAAACAGAAAAAGAAAAGAAAGGCGCACCAGCCTGGTGTATTACCGCTTGACAATTTATTGAATAATAAAAATATTAAAAACTACTCACAAAAGACATAACAAAACAGGCTTGTCAACAGGCAATGAGGTATGTTCCCCTCAGACCGCACTCCACAATGGGGGGACTGGAAGTATGTTGCTGCTGGCTGACGCATTTCGATGCGTCTGGGGCCTCTTCATCAGAGCTCAGCAGTATAGACCCTTCCGCAGACACTACCTATATAGTACTACATTCAATAAATGAATAGAAGGAGGCCACACCCTCTGCGGACCATAAGGGCCCTCCCAGGGGCCGTACAAAAAAAAAATCTACATATATATATGTCCCAATAGTCAAAGGACAATCCAACATCAATAAATGTTCGAAAACGTGTAAATTATATATATATATATATATATATACACATACATATACACATACATATATATATATATATATATATATATATATACACATATACACACACACACACACACATATATATATGATCCCAAAAGTCAATAGCAAATAGACAGCAACTTTGGTGGACTTGGCAGGTTGGGGGAGGTGTATTGTAGATCCCCAATGAAAAATAATAATCATGTAAATCTCTAATGGCCACTCTAGTGCCATGGAAAGCAAATTACCAAGAGCAGAGGTAGAAGAGAGGAAAGGGAGGAAAAGGGGAAAAAAAAAATCGAAGCACCAGAAAGGAGGCGATTTTGACTCACACAAAAAAGGTCGCCCAATTGTGATGTAAACATGATGTAAAAGTCACTCCAATGTTGCCAATGCAGACCACCGCTCCACGTGGCGCGATGCTGGGTGTCATTATTTCTATATACTGGAACGCAAACACTACTCCATCTGCACTCCAAAGCGCCGAGTAGTGACGTCATCAGCAGTGGCCACCTACCCTAGCGCCTAGTGCTAAGCCCACTTACTGCGACAAAGTACCCCGAACACCGAGAAGTCTAAAGAAGACTTTCCGGAGCTGCCTAAAAAAAACTACTTTAAAAAACGGTGTAGTGTATTTTTTATAGAAATTTTTCTTCCACCAGGTGAATGGGTACGATGTACCCCATACTCATTCACATAGGGTGGGGGGGGGTCAGGATCTGGGTGCCCCCTTATTAAAGGGGGCTTCCAGATTCCGATAAGCCCCACAGACCCCGACAACCAACCGTCAGGGTTGTCGGCAAAAGGCCCTTGTGCCCATCAACATGGGACAAGGTGCTCTGGGGTGGGGCCGCAGGGTGCCTCCCCTGCCCCCAAAGTACCCACCCCCCCATGTTGAGGGCATGCCGCCTGGTACGGTTCAGGAGGGGGGGTTGCTCACCCCCACCCCCTTTCCTGACGAGCCGGTCTGCATGCTCGGAAAAGGGTCTGGTATGGATTTGGGGGGACCCCCACGCCGTTTGTTCGTCGTAGGGGGGTTCCCCTTGAAATCCATACCAGACCCAAGGGCCTGGTATGCTCTTGGAGGGGGAACTCATGCCTTTTTTTTATTAAAAATTTGGCGTCAAGTTCCACCTTCCTGGAGGCGACTTCAAATCATGTTGTAAGTCGCGTTGTGATTTATACTCAAGTCGTGTTCAAGTTGCCTCCCAAAGTAGTGCTGAAAGTCGTGTTGCCCCTGTGTGAACCGGCGCTTAGTCTAGCATATCAAAACCACAAGCGAATGCAATTTCAGCTTTATTTACAAACAGATGATACAAAATTAGAAATTGCAACCCAATTAACATGGAGCCATTGAATATGGTAGATGACTTTTTGAAGATATGGTCTTAAAGTGGTTGTTGGTTGTAAACACTTTATGCTACATAAGGTAAGCCTATATTAAAGGGGTTGTAAAAGTAAAAGTTTTCTCACCTTAATGCATTCCCTGAACCCCTCCTTTACTTACCTGACCCCTCGATAGTCTCGCGCCATGAACGTGCAGGCTTCTCGGCCATCTTCCCGGCTCATTCATTGGCTCGCACTGCTGTCAATCACATCCAATGACGTGGCGCACCTGGGGGCGGGGCCGAGTGATGCAGTTGGCGGATATGGCCGCCAGCTGTATCATGGGAGCGCTACTGCAAGAACTCAACACCAAGCTCGCATGAAGGTGTTGAGTCCTTGCTGCGGGGAGCCGAGACAGCTGCCGAGGGACTCCAGAAGAGGATGTTCGGGGCCACTCTGTGCAAAACGAGCTGCACGGTAAGAATAACAGGTTTGTGATTTAAAAAAATAAAATTAACTTTAGTGATCCTTTAAGCCTTACCTGTAGTTACCCAGGATATCTCCTAAACCTGCATGGTTTAGGAGATATCCCCTGCATGCACTGATGTCAACGACACATGCGCACTAAAGGAAACTGAAGCAATGGCACCTATGTGCCATTTCTTCAGTCCGAGTGTCTTAAAGTGGAGTTCCACCCATTTTTTTATGTTTGTCTGTGTTGCATGCCCTAATCTCATAGTGTTCAGAATGGACAATTTGTATGTATTTTGTTGCTTGTAAATACCTTTATTTTGTAGTCCTTCATTACTTCCTCCTCCTTATTAGCCTAGGCTATTAAGTCACAAGGCTATTTGCAAGGGTTTCTGGGATAGGCATCGTGTTTCCCAGTACTCCTTTCAAACCTGACTGAAACCTATTACATTGCTTGTGCAGCACTGAGCATGTGCGAGATATGCAAAGCTGAAATCCAGGAAGTCATACAGTCTGGCTTCATGATGCCCACACTTAAGATGGCCACGGTCTATTTCTAGATTATAAACTAAATCTAAATGCTGTAACAACCTAACAAAACGGACCTTAGTTTACAGACTAACTTTACTAGAATACATTAAGCTTGTGTATTACAGGGGTATTTATATTTAAAAAGTGAAATTGTGGGTGGAACTCCCCTTTAACCGGTTTTTAATTTGTTTTGCTATCAATGGGCAGAACAGTAGTGTAGTGGGTAGCACTTTCGCCTAGCAGTAAAAAGGGTCGCTGGTAGGAATCCCAACCACGGCACTACCTACCTGGAGTTTGCATGTTCTCCCTGTGCCTGCATGTGTTTCCTCCGGTTACTCCTACACTCCAAAGACATGCTGGTAGGTTAATTGGCTTCTGTCCATCTTCTGTCTAAAAAAAAATTGGCCCCAGTATATGAATGTGAGTTAGGGACCTTAGATTCTAAGCTCCTTGAGGGTAGGGTCTGATGCGAATGTACAATGTATATGTAAAGTGCTGCGTAAATTGACGGCACTATACAAGTGCCTGAAATAATAATAATCAGTATACAGCAAAAAATGACTGATATTGATGTTGCCCTACTAATAAAAACCTAAACCAAAAAAAATAATATTCAAATTGTGTATGTGCAGTTTGCAATTTAAACACGTCCAAAGCTGGCTATAATTAGGCTCTACCTAGCTACAAACTGCTAGGATTACAGCAAAAGTGTAAAACTTTTTGGCATACTCTCAGTACAAACTCATTTTCTTTATATTTTTAGGCCAGGATCACACTGGTGTTACTTGCGCTCCGACTTTGAGAGCACAAGTAGCATCCCATTAAATGCAATGAAACCATTGTAATTGGAGCGACTCAAGTTGCTCCAAAGAAAAAGGTTCCTGCACTACGTTTGGTGTGACTTTGGCACGACTTGCACTGACTTCTGTTAAAGAAGTACTATGCAAGTTGAGCCAAAGTCATGATGGGATGTTGGCTTCGAAGTTGCAGCAGTGTGAACGGCACCTTACAGTGAGAACACAAAGGTCTAGCCAAGTGGCCCCAAATCTGCAGCTTCTTGCTTGCCTTCCATTGGCTCATCAGGCACTCAGACATTTCTGCCCACTGACACTAGCAAAGATGGGGCACGATTTTCCCTTGTCCATATTGACGGGGCACTAGTACCAAAAATAGGCATTATGCTCTCTCTCACTTCCCACAAATTCTTGGACATTTTTACTCCCACTGACCACAGAGTCTGGCCCCCTCCTAAGGTCTGGAGTACAGTGAACTGGCACTTTGTTTAGAAAGTCTGGAGGACCCCAGGCCTAGTAAGTAAAACTGAAGAAAAAAGACACATAGAGAGCATAATTAAGCTACTCGCCCTGGATTTGCAAGAAAGAAAGAGAAAGGTTCCCGGATGGGCTTTTGGGCAGCAAAGTAACAAATTATAGTATAGTGGAGGTTGTATAAAGCAATATTTATTGCAAAAATTCCAAATACCCACATAAGTTAGAGATCATCGAGACATTTATAATGGCAAACAGTCAACATTTCTGTATACAGTGTACATAGGTAATACGTATATATGATTGTAACATTAAGCCGACGCATTTCGACCAGTTCGGTCTCTTCAGGGGGCAGAAGTTCTAAGTTACTGTTCATATGCTGTTATGTGTTGTTCACTCATTCTGAATGTTTATCAATAATATTATTATTTTTTTAGAACTTCTGCCCCCTAAAGAGACCGAACTGATCGAAATGCGTCAGCACTCAATGTTACAATCATATATATGTATTACCTATGTACACTGTATACAGGAATGTTGACCGTTTGCCATTATAAATGTCTCAATGATCTCTAACTTATGTGGGTATTTGGAATTTTTGCAATAAATATTGCTTTATACAACCTCCACTATACTATAATTTGTTACTTTGCTGCCCACAAGCCCATCCGGGGCACCTTTCTCTTTCAGTAAGTAAAACTGTACCTTCTGCACCAACCATCAAAGGGCCGGGCATTACTGGCAAAACACAGTCAAATCACTCACTGTAGCATTCCTTGTGTGCCATGATGAATTAAGAAGTAATAACATATTTAAGTAATTTTAAAGTATTTTAGGTAACTTTTTACATTTTTATTAAAAATTTTAAGTCTCAAGTAATAACTAAAATCACCAGCACACTAGGATGGGAAAAAATGAATTCACAAACCAGAAGTCCTTCCTTCCCCTATGACAGTTTCTTGAGATGGAGGTTTGGGGCTGGCTCACCTGTCGTAACATATAACAGGTCATCGACCTAAAAAGTAGATATGTACTACAAAATGATCGCATAGCTAGCATTAAAAAAAAAAAAAAGGTTTATTTTTGTATTTTACAAGACAATACTAGTGATTTTGTTTATTTTTAGCGCCTAATGACTCAGAACATAATGGCATGTGGTTGACATTTTCTTTCCATGATGAGACTCCGGTGTGCCTGACAAGCCATGCTGTTTTCCCCCAGAGCAGAGGGCTAACTAGCCTGGGAAGTGGAGAAATCTTGTCCAATACTTTATTCAAATGGTGTAACAAAAAGGCCCCTTTCACACTTGTGCGACTTGGGACTGCAAAGTTGCATGACAAGTCGTACTCAAAGATTTCCCATGAGTACCATTCAGATCTGTGAGACTTCAAGTTGCAGCGACTTCAAAGTAGTCCCTGTACAACTTTGGTCCGAATTTGATGCGATTTGAGGTTCATAGACCTCAAGATCACACAGGCATTGCTTAAAGTCACATCAAAATTTCTGCAAAATCGTGCGGCTATTTGTAAGTCACAAAATTAACACCTATTTCAGGTTAGCTATTCATTCTGTAGTAAATGTTGACTTTTCCAATAGATGACCAGCTAGCTCACCCCCATCACACATTGGGGTTGATTTAAAAAAGTAAATATGCTGTTTACTTTGCTAGACAGAGAGAATGTTCCCCTAGCTTAGTGGATGTGGTGAAAAACAAAATGCCAAAAAACACCCAAACCAGCAAAAGGAAAAAAATACAAATAAAATTGTATATATAATCTCTTGCACATGATTAGATGAGGAAGTCAGCAGAGCTGCACCTCAATCTCTAAGCTAATGGGAAAAATCCCTTGCAAAGTGAACAGCCTCTATCCCCCTTAGGAATGCATCAATACACTGCTTGTGTAGCTATATGGGGTTCATTTACTAACACGTGGGAGAACAACCTTCAATGAACTCTGATGAACAAACATGATTATTTTCATTATAATGTTCACACACATTTCCATGGAGAAAACTGCTGACGAGTGTGTGCTTTTATACTATATGAGTGCACTGACACACACTTTGATTACCCACTTTAAGACCAGACCTTTTCTGGCACTTTGTTTACATGTAAAAATCAGCAGGAGCCAATGGTTGCGCTGCTGTCAATCTATCCAATCAAGAGCTGAGAACTCTGGGCAGAGAGCGCCTCATGGGCAGTGACAGGTACTCCCTATGGAGAGACATGGGGTCTATTAGACCCCAGGATGTCTTATCTGCCCTTAAAAGCATTTGATCATACCCAGGTTGGTGTGATCAAATGGCTTAACCTACTTAAAAGGACACGGTTTACATCTGGGGAAACCATAAGTGGTATAAACTCATTGCTTTCGGTTTCCTACATCACAGGGGTGATTAGAACCATTCTGGACTTTAATTGCCTTTATAATCAACTGGCAAAAGTGCCAGCTGGTCACTTGGGTCTCCAGATGTGATGGGAGAGCCAGAGAAAGCCATGGAAGTTGACAGACGTCCTTTCCTGCTGCTTGTAAATGCAATCCAGTGCATCCTGGTATAACCTCTTAAAGTCCAGTGACATGTGGGTATATCGCTGGAGATGAAGTGGTTACAGGGAAACGTGGTCCAGATAGCATATAGCACACCCCAACAGGTACAGCCTGCATCCCATTAAACACTACATTTTGACATCTGCATTCAATAAAAACCATACATAAAACTTAAGGGCTTATTCACAGGGGAGTACACATACCGTATTTATTGGTGTATATCGTGCACTTTTTTGCCCTGAAAATCAGGGCAAAATCATGGGTGCGCGATATACGCCGATACCCACTTTCCCGCGCCGAGTTTTGAATACTGCGACGACATATACCCATCGCAGTACACTCGGGTATATTTGGCCAGTCTCGGCTTCTTCCGCGGTCACGTCCTGGACGTACAGGACATGAGCGCGACAGTTGCCGAGCCTGCCCGAGTGTACTGCGCTAGCTATATGCTGGCGCAGTAATCAAAACTCGGCGCGGGAAATGAGCGGGAAGGACGCCGCACCCGCCGAAGAGGACACCGGACCCGCCGCAGAAGGACACCGGACCCGCCGATGGACGCCGCGCAAGACACCAAAATAACTTTTTTTCCACAGGATTGGGGGTCACTTTAGGGGTGCGCGGTATACGCGGGAGCGCGTTATACCGCGATAAATACGGTACTTTCTGCATGAAAGAAAGGTACTTATTGGCAGAGCTAGACAGGGGCAGACTGACAACTCTTTGGGCCCCCAGGCAATAGGAGATTATGGGGCCCCCAGGCAATAGGAGATTATGGGGCCCCCAGGCAATAGGAGATTATGGGGCCCCCAGGCAATAGGAGATTATGGGGCCCCCAGGCAATAGGAGATTATGGGGCTACACAGTATACATACACAATATACACACACAGAATACACATACACACACTGAAAAGGTGCTGGATAGGCAGGGCAGCTACAATCTTTTTTTTTTTTTAAACACATAATTTTACATACTGTCCCTGGTTTTATTGAGGCTGGCAACCCTGATGGGGCCCCCTAGCAGCATCGGGCCCTTGGGCAGTGCCCGAATGGTCAGTCCGCCCCTGGAGCTAGAAGACCCTGCACAAAACATGCCTCTAATGTACTCAAGTTAAGGCACATGTAAAATCTGCAGCTGTACCCAATTTTTTTTTTGTTCACAGCTAAAACGCAGTGCACATTTTTATATATAGACCCAGCTGTGTGAATGGGCTCATTGATTACTATAGTGCTGCCTTTAGATGCAAACAAAACTACCTGTACACAAACATAGCCTTTTTTCTGCACATAAATGAGCTCTAAAGCAGAACACACAGCAGCATAACTTGCTCTGGTCATCTGAAGCTGTATGTCTGTGCAGAAAATGGCTAGTTGTGCCTTAACAGGCAAGAACATTTTAGAATTGTAGAACAGTGGTTAACAACCTCAGTCCTCAAGTATCCCCAACAGGCCATGTTTGCAGGTTTTCCTTTATCTTACACAGGTGCTATAAATCAATGGCTTGGTATTATGGACAGTTATTTTATCTAATGGCCCGTACACACGATCCAAATATCGGACGAAAACCATCGTCCGAGGAAGAATCGTACGATTTTCGGATCGTGTGTACACTACTTCCGAGAGCCGTTCGCGACAGTTCATCCGATATTATTCGATCGGACAAGCACGAAAATCTTCCTTGTACGATGTCAGATAGTACGATTTTCTTTTAGTCAGTATAGTTGTCGTCCGAAAATACAATACAAATACATTACAACACATGGCATCACATCGTACGAGAATTTGTGTGACTTTAATAACCTATTTCATTTTACTTGCGACTATTAAGCGAAAAAAGTCGTACGATCCGTCGTCCGATATTCAGATCGTGTGTACGGGCCATAAGACAAATTCCCAAAACATGGGCTGTTGGAGGTACTTGAAAACAAGTGTTGTAGAATACACAAAGAACAGCTCTTATCTGTGCAGATACTGTGCTTGTGCAACTTGCCACTTTTAAAAGGAAAAATACAGAATTTTTGCTGCATGCATTTGCGTTCAGAGATAGAATATACACCATCACAACTGACCTTTAGTCTGGGTAATTAGCAGGAAAATTATTACGCGATAATATCCTAGACACGTCTTTGTGTGCGTTAGTGTGTTTTTTTGCGAGTTACAACAGCAAACTGAAAGTTAACATTTAGGCCGGATTCACACCTATGCGAATTGGTTGCGGCTTAAACCGCATCGAATACGCAGAACATTTCTAAATACATTGTTTTCAATGAGGCTGGTTCACATATGTGCGATGCATTCGCACTGTGCATTGCAGTAAAAACGTGTGCGGATTTTATGCCTTGCGGTGCGGCTCAGGTGCGAATTCAGGCCATTATCTTCTATGGGTACGCAGCTGATTCGCAGATGTGTTCAGTTCTCTTCAGGAATTTCTCTCATTCAGCTCAATACACTTCTCCCCCACTCTCCTCTCACCCGGAACTTCTCCCAGGTCTCCAAATTCGCAGCTAAAACGCAATGGATCTGCTTAACACTTCTCTTATCTATCTGCAGAGATTACAGAGCTGAAATTCGCACCGCACACGTGTGATTCCAGCCTGACTCATTCAGAAGGGTTATTAACCTCTTCCAGACCGCTATACGACTATATACGGCCACACTTTAAAGATGGCTATCTCTGTAACGGCAGCAGCTGCTGCCACAACCGAGGTATCCATCTTTAGTGTGAGCGGTCCTGTAAAAGATAACGGTGGTCTCCGCGGCAGATTCGCTGTTATCGGCGGCAGGAAGCCCCCCCTCCCGCGCTCTCCGCCGCTTACCGGAGCCGTCGGTAGCAGCGGAGGCGATCGGGTCCGCTCGGCTGCTGTGCGGGGATGCGTGTGAGGGAAAAATCACCCCCACCCGTCTCCATAGCTCTGCTGGGCGGAAGTGATGTCAAAACGTCAGTCCCGCCCAGCGTCTTAAAGAAACATTTTTTTTTTTTGTCATTTGAAAAAATTACAGTTCACATTTTTTTTTTTTTGGCATTTTAGCCTGAATATGAGATCTGAGGTCTTTTTGACCCCAGATCTCATATTTAAGAGGACCTGTCATGCTTTTTTCTATTACAAGGGATGTTTACATTTCTTGTATTAGGAAGAAAAGTAATCAATTTTTTTTCCAGTGTAAAAAATAATAAAATAAAAATAAATAAGAAAAAAAAATTTAAAGCGCCCCGTTCCGAAGAGCTCGCACGCAGAAGCAAACGCATACGTGAGTAGCGCCTGCATATGAAAACGGTGTTCAAACCACACAAGTGAGGTATCGCCGCGATCGTTAGAGCGAGAGCAATAATTCTAGCTATAGTCCTCCTCTGTAACTCAAAAAATGCAACCTATAGAATTTTTTAAACGTCGCCTATCGAGATTTTTAAGGGTAAAAGTTTGACGCCATGCCGCGAGCGGGCGCAATTTGTAAGCGTGACATGTTGGGTATCATTTTACTTGGCGTAACATTATCTTTGACAATATATAAAAAAATTGGACCAAGTTTATTGCCGTCTTATTTTTTAATTCAAAAAAGTGATTTTTTTCCAAATAAAGTGCGCTTGTAGGACCGCTGCGCAAATATGGTGTGACAAAAAGTATTGCAATGATCACCATTTTATTCTCTAGGGTGTTATATATATATATTATATATTATATATATATATAATATATATATTATATATATATATATATATATTATATATATATATATATATATATATATATATATATATATATATATATATATATGTTTGGGGGTTTTAAGTAATTTTCAAGCAAAAAAAAACTGTTTTAGTCTTGTAAACACCAAATCTGAAAAACACCCACGGTACTGAAGTGGTTAAAACCCTTCCTCCACACAAAGCTACTGGCAGATGTGGGCATCCACCTCTGAGCTGGAGCTCTGTATTTGAATCTGTGCACCCACTCCTCAAACTTGTGTCTGTGCACCCACATCTATGGGCTGCCTGCACACACATCTGCCAGCGGCTCCGCACACAGAGGATGGGCTCAATCACCTCTCTGCCCTTACAAATTATTCAGCATGGAGTTGTATTTTGTACAATGGTTAGTCTTATCTAGAACCAACAGAAGAAAGCCATTGTCTTAACTTGGCACCAAACCATATCTCCCCCCCCCCCCCCTTTAAATAATCTATATACATTCATTACTGTAATCTATTCTTCATTAAATTGCATCTTTGTTTTTCTGCCTTGTAACATTCTCTGTGAGCGCCCAAACCTCTCCTTTTCCCTCTAACTTTTTTTTTTTTTTTATGTTATACACATTAGCTGTAGTCATGTGCACTGCTCTATGCATGCTACAAATCCTAGAGCCTTTTCTTCATCTCAAGAGCAAGCAAGAGAGGGTGGCTACGCTCTTATTTACAGTGGGACCAAGGAGAATGAAAGCAGCCACCCTCTAACAGGAAATCAGGTCACAGCAGGAAGAAAAAAAAAAAAAGGGAATTTAGGAGGCGGCTGAAAGCAATTATCGAAGGGACTTTTTTTGAGTTAAGAATGCATACCTGAATAGAATAAATGTTTTCTTACTTTCCTTCCAAAGAATCAAATGTGTATATAACATTTTCCTCCTAGGTCTATCCAACACACAAAGCAGACACAGCTACATATCTATTTGCTTTGCATATTTGCGTTTTGCCTCCATTATTAGCTTTTTAACTCTAAGGCTCCATTCACACTAATGTGTTTTGTGATGCATTTTGCAGAAATGAAGGGAATTGTTTTTAACATGGGTTCGTTTGCATTTTTGGAAGGGGTCAGGGACTTTTTTCCTGCAAAATGCAGCATCAATGGACCTGCATCTAAAACGTTACGCAAGTACTGGATTTTTACCGCAATTTGCTTTTCTTTTTTTTTTTTTTTACACTATATATATATAGCTGGTTGCTAAGGAAGGGGCCGGGAAGTCGACAGCCGCGTCCTTAAAAACAATACAAAGCAAAATAGAACTGCGCTATCCTAAATATATGAGCAGCTACAAAAACCAATGGACAAATGGAAAGAAACAGAAACATAAATTGTAGCGCTAAGTGATAACCCAAATAGTGAATAACTATAAACATACAATTAAACATGTGACTGGGTGTGTGAAAATCACCATGCGAGTGGTGTGATATCACAATACATGAAAAAATATATAATAATAACTATAAATGTGTGAATGAATGTCCAATATAGAAGTCCTATATAAACATGTAGGTTGGAAAACGTTAACTTCCAATACAGTAGGTGAATAATCCTATGTAGACAGGAAAGCTGAATGGTGTTCCCAAGAACTGTGAAAAGAACACCACCAAATAAACTGAGGCTTACCAGAAATGTTGAACCCTGAGGAGCATACGCTCAGAGGGTCAACAAACCTTGATATAATCCCTGGATGTATCCCCTGTGAGACCAGATCTTCAACAGCAATAAGCGAATGACTTCAAACACATCGATCAAATATGAGCAGATGAACGCACGGCTATGTTCTCATCTCAGCATCACGTGATGCTGAGATGAGAACATAGCCGTGCGGTGATGTTTATTGATTTGAATGAATGGAGATGGTTCAAGGGAGGGTTCTGGTATGCGATCTGGTATGGTTCAAGGGGGGGGGGGGGTGGCGCTCGCTTGTGCCCTCCCTTTCCTGATCTGCATGCTCATATAAGGGTGTGGTATGCATTTTGGGGGGAACCCAACACCATTTATACATTTTTGGTGTGGGGGGTTCCCTACGAATCCATACTAGACCCAAGGGCCTGGTATGGACCTGGGGGGACCCACGATCTTTTTCTCCACAATTATTATTTTTTACATTCAGCGGGGGAAGCTTGCTGACAGCTGATGACTCATTGGTTGTTAAGGACGCAGCAGCCATCTTCCCAGCCCCCTCCTTAGCAACCAGCTATATACAGTGCATAAAAATAACGCAAAATGCAAATCACAGTAAAAACGTGTGTCTCCAAAAACACAGCAAGCACCCCATATAGCACTGCAGAAACACTCAAAAGCAACATGCATAGATGTGAATCGAGCCCAAGGTCCCTTTCAGATGGGCAGCAGGTGTACATGGACATCCAGATCTGACAGCAGAGAACTCTGCCCTCTTCCGTTTAGGTGGAGTGGAACAAAGGTAGCCAGGTGTAACAGGACACCAGAGTCCGTTTACACCAGGCCAACCGTGGGGCAGAGCAGGCTCTGTCTGTGCCTACCCACTCTGCTCTGATCAGCAGGGGGATCAGCTCACAGACCCCCCTGCTGATCACAATGGAACCCACCAAGCGTGAAAGGGGCAAGAGCCTCCCCTAGGCCTGGTTCACACCTATGCAGGTTGCAGTTGATGCATTTTTCAGGTGAGATTTTAATGCATTTTGTGTTTTTGAGAGGTGTCTGTTGACTTGCAGGAGAAACCAGCAGAAACCCATTAAAAACATTACAGTGTTTTAATGCGTTTTTGCCATGTTTCAATTCAGGTCTTTGGAACCAATAATGCAACATGTGCGGAAAAAAAAAGAAAAGTCCCATTCCAAAAAGTACACCAGTGAAAAACGCACAGATATCAACATGACCCATAGAAAACCATGTTAAAAATGGACTTTAGTGCATTTTTGCAAAATTGAAAACACAGGCCTTAAGCCCTATTCAGACAGACAGATCAGGTCTGCCTGTCAGTTTTTCAGGCCGACCCAATCGGACCATCCATTGCTCTCTATGGAGCAGCAGGTGTTAACAGACACCCGTCGACAACCAATTCAATCGCACAAGACAGACGGATAGGGATCTGTTCCCCCATCTGTCTGGCAGATCGGATCAGACAAAAGTTGGATGGAAACGGACAGGCGTTCTGTTTCCATCCGACCACCTATAGAAGAAAGTGGGTTGTGTCTGTGTCCACTCTGCATAAGCAGACCAGTAATCCGCACTGCTCAGTGGACTGATTTCCCACTGAGCAGGTGGATCCCGTGCCGGAGTCCATCTGTTTTATAGGGGCCCAAAAGTAAAGTAAAGCCTTCTGTCTAGTTTTTTCTAGTGGAGAGGGATTAGAAGACGTGCACTTTGTTATTGCTGTTTGTGCACCTGTTAGACCCCTTTCACACTTGTGTGGCTTGTCCTGCGACTTAGGAATGCAAAGTCGCATGACAAGTCACATCCCATGATTTCCAATGATTACCATTCATATGTGTGTGACTTCAAGTCGCACCGACTTCAAAGTAATGCCTGCACTACTTTGGTTTGACTTTGATGTGAGTTGAGGTCCACAGACCTCAAGTTTACACAGGAATTACCTGAAATCACAGGAAAACCGCTCAGTGTGAAAAGGGTCTTAGGGAAATTCATCCTCTTTTGTCCTGATCATCATCAAAAGGTGAAGGTTAAAAAAAAAAAAAAAAAAAAAAACCCCAAATTTTGTGTTTTCCCCAGAACAGGAGTAGAGGTGAAATCTTCCAATGCAGACATTAGTTCTGGTGACAAACAGGGATTTCCTCACTTCCTGTTTTTACTATGGACAAAAAGAAGTAAACGGGACACTGATGGAAAAAAAGAAAAAAGGGGGGGGGGGGGTTTAACACTCCCTTACTCTATTCAAAATGCCTTTAGTTACTTTCAAATTGTTCGTTTATTGTAAGGTACATATTAAAAGAGAAAATTTGAATATATTTTTTTAATCATACTTGCCTAGGTGGATGCAGCGCTGAGCTGTGAAGTGAGCAGAAGGAGCTGGCTCAGTCTCCCAGCAGATCACTGCAGATCACTGAGAGGCCAAGCCAGGTCCCAGTCCAGACTCTTGGGTGAATCCCAACCATATGGTTGCGATCTTTCCCCAGCTCTATGACGTCAGCCGACGACGGGCTTTAGCCTGCTATCAGCTGAAAACGGGACATAGGAGTGCAGAACGAAGTGCACAGGGATCCACAGGAGAAGTACAGCCAAAATAGCTTTGGCTGTACTTCTCATTTAACAGTAGAAACCTGATACATAGCTAATTAAATTATAGTTCAGCACATGTTCATTATGTGTATTCTACATACAGACACTCACACTGCAATAAAAAGGAACTAATTAATCTGTCTCTGGCTGTATTAAGGACTTATCAAGTGGTCACCATCACTAAGAGCAGTGTAAACCGCACGCTTTGAAAAAAGCATTTGCAGAGCTTTCAGCAAGCTTTTAAAGTACCCTTCAGCTACGGTTTGTAAATGTTGAACACAGATCCTAACGGGAGTGCTGATTTCCTCTTTAAACAAGCTGCTAGCAGGCTTTAGCACTTCTTGAAGCTTGTGGAAAGCCTGCTGCCACCTGCTAGCAGCTTGTTTTAAAGTGGAAATTAGCACTCCCATTAGGATTTGTGTTTAACAATTACAAATATTTATATTTTTTTAAACACTTCTAAACGCAAACGCGGGATGTAAACGTGGCAAAACTGACGTTTTAAACGTGGGTTACTATCTGTCAAGTTTAAACATTGAGGAGCAGTTGTAAAAACGTCCCGTGTACATGGAGCCTAATTTTTCCCCAGCAAATGTGCCACAACCACATGCATCACAAGTGGTTGCGGGGCATTTGAGGCGCTACCCCATTAACTTTGTGGCAGCATGTAACCACCCCCGTTTGCTGCCAATTGCAGCTTAAGGGGGAGAGGGTTGGAGGGCAGCAAAAGTTTGTAGTTGAGCTTGATTGCTGCCCTCCAACCACAAGTCTAAACGAGAGCACCATACAGAATACAAAAAAACAGAGCTTTGAAGAAGTTAGCGGTGATTGGCTGACCAAACGTGTCAGCCTAATGTCAGCACGCACATGAAGTCTCTCAAGACTGCAGCTCACAGGCAACAGCTGCTGGTGAGGTGATAAGGAAGTGACTACCATAGCCAGACTGTATGTGGTCATGAAATGGCACAGTGATGTGAGGGAGGTGGAGTGGCCCACAGAACAGAGCGGAGTGGGAGTCAGCACTTTAGCAGGTGCGGTGAGATCTCTCACATATACTGCCTTATATGTACAGCACTCCTGCAGGACCGGTAACATGCCACTTGTGGTACCATCTACTCTCTCACCTTCCCTCCTAGCCTACCAATGACATACAACCTAGCAGCCTGGTGCAGGCAATCGATTCCCCCTGACTGGCACGAGACAACTTTTGGCCAGGGTCAGATATTTACCTCACCAACAAAAACTATAGCTCGTGCCTCATGATCGGCACACCATCAATGGACTGTCAGTGACTGCACTACCATGTAGGGCTGCTTTACGAACCAACATCTGCTAGCCAGCACCTGACATCTTGTTTAATTACCGACCTTACCTTTACTGATCCAGTATGACTGTGCTTTAGTTTGGCCATTAACAGGTTGAATGTACGGGTGCATGCGTAGCTGCAAGTCCCTTCTCTTATAGACAACGTGGTCTTTTTTTAGTGGCGTTGAGAGGGTCAATTCACAGAAGGTGTGTTTTTTTGTATTATGTACGGTGCTCTTTTTTTCCAATAAAGCCAATTTTATTTCAACTGTAGTGTTCCAAACGTGACCTTATTGGTGGGTCCTTCCCTCCTTTTGTATGTGTGTAATGTGGTCAAGTGGACTGCACCATGTATGTAAATAGGTTATACATGGTGAAGGGTTGGTATTGCTTTGACGGCTACAGTAAAGTGTTAACTGCTGTCTGTTATTTGCAGTGGATCCAGACAGTGGGTGTGCCTTCTATCCTTTTATTTTTCTGAAGGGGGACCATATGCCATATACTGAACTGACACAATGAGGTTTTCATGTAGTTAAGATACAAAGAAACCAGGAGCTGATCAGTTTACACAACTGCCTGCTTTGAAAGGCTGACACTAAATAATGTGATTGGTTTACCCAATAGCCATGTGCCACATTCAGCACAACAGTGTAAAAATACAGCAATCCATCTGAAGATCAACATTTCCTGTAGCTGGATCCATAAAAAAAGAATCCTTTTAGAGCCATTGCACTTTCCACACAACCACTGTACGTTATACTACTTAAGGGGTAACTCCACTTTCATGGGGAAAAAAAACTGCAGCAATAAAAAAATAAAAAGTTTCCAGGTATAATGACAAGTCATATCGTAATTTAAGGTTATTAAAATCTACCTTTCCAATCTGTAATTTTATGTAAAATTCAATGTAACATGCCAACCTGGAGGCATTCTGTACACATTTTGTGCATGGAAAGCCTCCAGAAATGTTATTTCCTGCTTGTAACAGGTAGGTATCTGTAACAAAGATTATCAAAATCCTTGCAATGTGCATTGATCTCTATACACCTGAGCATAAGCATCCCCCCTCTCCATAACAGAAAAACTATCTTAAAATAAAGCTTTACTCCAAAAGCATTTTATTAAAATAAATCATTGATTTTTATCCACCCTGTCCATACACCTGAGCTTTCTCCACAACCTAAACCATAGATCCCACCATAGATCAGAACTAGAAGTTCCATCTTCGACACTTGAGCCATAATTTACCCCTCTCCACACAGCCGAGCCAGACCGACCCCTCCCCACACAGCCGAGCCAGACCGACCCCTCTCCACACAGCCGAGCCAGACCGACCCCTCTCCACACAGCCGAGCCAGACGACCCTCTCCACACAGCCGAGCCAGCCGACCCCTCTCCACACAGCCGAGCCAGACCGACCCCTCTCCACACAGCCGAGCCAGACCGACCCTCTCCACACAGCCGAGCCAGACCGACCCCTCTCCACACAGCCGAGCCAGACCGACCCCTCTCCACACACGCGAGCCAGACCGACCCCTCTCCACACACGCGAGCCAGACCGACCCCTCTCCACACACGCGAGCCAGACCGACCCCTCTCCACACAGCCGAGCCAGACCGACCCCTCTCCACACAGCCGAGCCAGACCGACCCCTCTCCACACAGCCGAGCCAGACCGACCCCTCTCCACACAGCCGAGCCAGACCGACCCCTCTCCACACAGCCGAGCCAAAAGGTCCCCTCTTCACACACCCGAGCCAAAAGGTCCCCTCTTCACACACCCGAGCCAAAAGGTCCCCTCTTCACACACCCGAGCCAAAAGGTCCCCTCTTCACACACCCGAGCCAAAAGGTCCCCTCTTCACACACCCGAGCCAAAGGTCCCCTCTTCACACACGCCGAGCCAAAAGGTCCCCTCTTCACACACCCGAGCCAAAAGGTCCCTCTTCACACACCCGAGCCAAAAGGTCCCCTCTTCACACACCCAAGCCATATGGGCCGCCCACTATACACCAGAGCCATAGTGCTCTTCATACTCCTGAACTGCAAGTCTCTCTTCATACCCCTGAACCATGAGTCCATATACACCCGAGTTTTAACTTCCCCCTCTCCATAAGTCTTAGGTCTCTTCAGACATGCAAGCCATAAGTCTCCCCATACACCTGAGCTGAAGGTCTCTTTCAATATACCTGAGCCATAGTCCCTATATACCTGAGCTGAAAGTCTCTCTCTCCCTACACCTGAGCGGCAAGTGCCCCCTTCTCCATACACCTGAGCGGAAAGTGCCCCCTTCTCCATACACCTGAGCGGAAAGTGCCCCCTTCTCCCATACACCTGAGCGGAAAGTGCCCCCTTCTCCCATACACCTGAGCGGAAAGTGCCCCCTTCTCCATACACCGGAGCGAAAGTGCCCCCTTCTCCATACACCGAGCGGAAAGTGCCCCTTTCTCCATACACCGAGGCGGGAAAGTGCCCCCTTCTCCATACACCCGAGCGGAAAGTGCCCCCTTCTCCATACACCCGAGCGGAAATAGTGCCCCTTCTCCATACACACGAGCGGAAATAGTGCCCCCCTTCTCCATACACCCGAGCGGAAAGTGCCCCCTTCTCCATACACCCGAGCGGAAATAGTGCCCCCTTCTCCATACACCCGAGCGGAAATAGTGCCCCCTTCTCCATACACCCGAGCGGAAATAGTGCCCCCTTCTCCATACACCCGAGCGGAAAGTGCCCCCTTCTCCATACACCCGAGCGGGAAAGTGCCCCTTCTCCATACACCCGAGCGGGGAAAGTGCCCCCTTCTCCATACACTCCGAGCGGAAAGTGCCCCCTTCTCCATACACCGAGCGGAAAGTGCCCCCTTCTCCATACACCCGAGCGGAAAGTGCCCCTTCTCCATACACCCGAGCGGAAAGTGCCCCCTCTCCATACACCCGAGCGGAAAGTGCCCCCTTCTCCATACACCCGAGCGGGAAAGTGCCCCCTTCTCCATACACCCGAGCGGGAAAGTGCCCCCTTCTCCATACACCGAGCGGAAAGTGCCCCCTTCTCCATACACCCGAGCGGAAAGTGCCCCCTTCTCCATACACCCGAGCGGAAAGTGCCCCTTCTCCATACACCCCGAGCGGAAAGTGCCCCCTTCTCCATACACCCGAGCGGAAAGTGCCCCTTCTCATACACCCGAGCGGAAAGTGCCCCTTCTCCATACACCGAGCGGAAATAGTGCCCCCTTCTCCATACACCCGAGCGGAAAGTGCCCCCTTCTCCATACACCGAGCGGAAAGTGCCCCCTTCTCCATACACCCGAGCGGAAAGTGCCCCCTTCTCCATACACCCGAGCGGAAAGTGCCCCCTTCTCCATACACCCGAGCGGAAGTGCCCCCTTCTCCATACACCCGAGCGGAAATAGTGCCCCCTTCTCCATACACCCGAGCGGAAAGTGCCCCCTTCTCCATACCCCCGAGCGGAAAGTGCCCCTTCTCCATACACCCGAGCGGAAAGTGCCCCTTTCTCCATTACTCCGAGCGGAAAGTGCCCCCTTACCATACACCCGAGCGGGAAAGTGCCCCCTTCTCCATACACCCGAGCAGAAAGTGCCCCCTTCTCCATACACCCGAGCAGAAAGTGCCCCCTTCTCCATACACCCGAGCGGAAAGTGCCCCATTCTCCATACACCCGAGCGGAAATAGTGCCCCCTTCTCCATACACCCGAGCGGCAAGTGCCCCCTTCTCCATACACCTGAGCAGAAAGTGCCCCCTTCTCCATACACCTGAGCGGAAAGTGCCCCCTTCTCCATACACCTGAGCGGAAAGTGCCCCTTCTCCATACACCTGAGCAGAAAGTGCCCCCTTCTCCATACACCTGAGCAGAAAGTGCCCCCTTCTCCATACACCTGAGCAGAAAGTGCCCCCCTTCTCCATACACCTGAGCAGAAAGTGCCCCCTTCTCCATACACCTGAGCAGAAAGTGGCCCCCTTCTCCATACACCTGAGCAGAAAGTGCCCCCCTTCTCCTTACACCTGAGCAGAAAGTGCCCCCCTTCTCCATACACCTGAGCAGAAAGTGCCCCCCTTCTCCATACACCTGAGCAGAAAGTGCCCCCTTGTCCATACACCTGAGCGGCAAGTGCCCCCTCTCCATAAACATGAACGGTAAGTCCCCCTCTCCATACACCTGAGTCATAGGTCTCTTCAGACATGTAAGACAGAGGTCTCCCCATACTCCAGAGCTGAAGGGATCTCTCTCCATATAGCTGAGCCATAGGTCTCAAAGGTGAGTGTCTCTCTCCTTACACCTAAGCGGCAAGTCTCCCTCTCCATACACCCACACCCTGCGCACACATACACACACACCATATAAATGCCCGTCCTCCCAGCTATATGCACCGCCCCCCTCACATTCTCCCACTCCGGGCGGCTCTTACCGGCGGCCGGGCAGAGGAAGCAGACAAGGCGCGAAGAGGCGGCCAAAGCCCCGGCCTTTAGTAAGACAGCCATCCGACCGACCTCGGACACACAGCGAGGAGGAGAGCCGCCTAGAGCCCCGCCCCCCGAATGACAGCCTGGGAAGGCGGGGACTCCCAGCCAAGGAGACACACCGCCGTACTAGGGAAGGAGGGTGTCACATGGTGGTGTGTGGGTGTCACCTTACTACTGTCTGTCTGTAGAGCAGAGGCTTCACTAATACACCATGATGTACAAGTAGTATCCTGTCCTCCATAGACACATACTATGTCTCCTCCATACAGGAGCTGAGCTGTGTCTATGGGGAATGAGATACATCATATATCACCACACAGTCCAATATCTTCCATACTGGAGCTGAGCTGTGTCTATGGGGAATGAGATACATCATATATCACCACACGACCAATATCTTCCATACTGGAGCTGAGCTGTGTCTATGGGGAATGAGATACATCATATATCACCACACAGTCCAATATCTTCCATACTGGAGCTGAGCTGTGTCTATGGGGAATGAGATACATCATATATCACCACACAGTCCAATATCTTCCATACTGGAGCTGAGCTGTGTCTATGGGGAATGAGATACATCATATATCACCACACGGTCCAATATCTTCCATACAGGAGCTGAGTTGTGTCTATGGGGAATGAGATACATCATATATCACCACACGGTCCAATATCTTCCATACAGGAGCTGAGCTGTGTCTATGGGGAATGAGATACATCATATATCACCACACGGTCCAATATCTTCCATACAGGAGCTGAGTTGTGTCTATGGGGAATGAGATACATCATATATCACCACACGGTCCAATATCTTCCATACAGGAGCTGAGCTGTGTCTATGGGGAATGAGATACATCATATATCACCACACAGTCAATATCTTCCGTACGGGAGCTGAGCTGTGTCTATGGGGAATGAGATACATCATATATCACCACACGGTCCAATATCTTCCATACAGGAGCTGAGCTGTGTCTATGGGGAATGAGATACATCATATATCACCACACAGTCCAATATCTTCCATACAGGAGCTGAGCTGTGTCTATGGGGAATGAGATACATCATATATCACCACACAGTCCAATATCTTCCGTACGGGAGCTGAGCTGTGTCTATGGGGAATGGATACATCATATATCACCACACAGTCCAAATCTTCCGACGGAGCTAGCTGTGTCTATGGGGAATGAGATCATTTATATCACCACACAGTCCAATATCTTCCGTACGGGAGCTGAGCTGTGTCTATGGGGAATGAGATACATCATATATCACCACACGGTCCAATATCTTCCATACAGGAGCTGAGCTGTGTCTATGGGGAATGAGATACATCATATATCACCACACAGTCCAATATCTTCCGTACGGGAGCTGAGCTGTGTCTATGGGGAATGAGATACATCATATATCACCACACAGTCCAATATCTTCCGTACGGGAGCTGAGCTGTGTCTATGGGGAATGAGATACATCATATATCACCACACGGTCCAATATCTTCCATACAGGAGCTGAGCTGCTGTGTCTATGGGGAATGAGATACATCATATATCACCACACAGTCCAATATCTTCCGTACGGGAGCTGAGCTGTGTCTATGGGGAATGAGATACATCATATATCACCACACGGTCCAATATCTTCCATACAGGAGCTGAGCTGTGTCTATGGGGAATGAGATACATCATATATCACCACACAGTCCAATATCTTCCGTACAGGAGCTGAGCTGTGTCTATGGGGAATGAGATACATCATATATCACCACACAGTCCAATATCTTCCGTACAGGAGCTGAGCTGTGTCTATGGGAAATGAGATACATCATATATCACCACACGGTCCAATATCTTCCATACAGGAGCTGAGTTGTGTCTATGGGGAATGAGATACATCATATATCACCACACGGTCCAATATCTTCCATACAGGAGCTGAGCTGTGTCTATGGGGAATGAGATACATCATATATCACCACACAATCCAATATCTTCCGTACGGGAGCTGAGCTGTGTCTATGGGGAATGAGATACATCATATATCACCACACGGTCCAATATCTTCCATACAGGAGCTGAGCTGTGTCTATGGGGAATGAGATACATCATATATCACCAAACGGTCCAATATCTTCCATACAGGAGCTGATCTGTGTCTATGGGGAATGAGATACATCATATATCACCACACAGTCCAATATCTTCCATACAGGAGCTGAGCTGTGTCTATGGGGAATGCGATGCATAATATGGGAGCTGAGCTGTGTCTATGGGGAATGAGATACATCATATATCACCACACAGTCTAATATCTTCTGTACAGGAGCTGAGCTGTGTCTATGGGGAATGAGATACATCATATATCACCACATAGTCCAATATCTTCCATACGGGAGCCAACTGTGTCTATGGGGAATGAGATACATCATATATCACCACGTAGTCCAATATCTTCCATACGGGAGCTGAGCTGTGTCTATGGGGAATGAGATACATCATATATCACCACATAGTCCAATATCTTCCATACGGGAGCTGAGCTGTGTCTATGGGGAATGAGATACATCATATATCACCACCAGTCCAATATCTTCCATACAGGAGCTGAGCTGTGTCTATGGGGAATGAGATACATCATATATCACCACACAGTCCAATATCTTCCGTACAGGAGCTGAGCTGTGTCTATGGGAAATGAGATACATCATATATCACCAAACGGTCCAATATCTTCCATACAGGAGCTGATCTGTGTCTATGGGGAATGAGATACATCATATATCACCACACAGTCCAATATCTTCCATACAGGAGCTGAGCTGTGTCTATGGGGAATGTGATGCATCATATGGGAGCTGAGCTGTGTCTATGGGGAATGAGATACATCATATATCACCACACAGTCTAATATCTTCTGTACAGGAGCTGAGCTGTGTCTATGGGGAATGAGATACATCATATATCACCACACGGTCCAATATCTTCCGTACAGGAGCTGAGCTGTGTCTATGGGAAATGAGATACATCATATATCACCACACAGTCCAATATCTTCCGTACAGGAGTTGAGCTGTGTCTATGGGGAATGAGATACATCATATATCACCACATAGTCCAATATCTTCCATACAGGAGCTGAGCTGTGTCTATGGGGAATGAGATACATCATATATCACCACACGGTCCAATATCTTCCATACAGGAGCTGAGCTGTGTCTATGGGGAATGAGATACATCATATATCACCAAACGGTCCAATATCTTTCATACAGGAGCTGATCTGTGTCTATGGGGAATGAGATACATCATATATCACCACACAGTCCAATATCTTCCATACAGGAGCTGAGCTGTGTCTATGGGGAATGCGATGCATAATATGGGAGCTGAGCTGTGTCTATGGGGAATGAGATACATCATATATCACCACACAGTCTAATATCTTCTGTACAGGAGCTGAGCTGTGTCTATGGGGAATGAGATACATCATATATCACCACATAGTCCAATATCTTCCATACGGGAGCCAACTGTGTCTATGGGGAATGAGATACATCATATATCACCACGTAGTCCAATATCTTCCATACGGGAGCTGAGCTGTGTCTATGGGGAATGAGATACATCATATATCACCACATAGTCCAATATCTTCCATACGGGAGCTGAGCTGTGTCTATGGGGAATGAGATACATCATATATCACCACCCAGTCCAATATCTTCCATACAGGAGCTGAGCTGTGTCTATGGGGAATGAGATACATCATATATCACCACACAGTCCAATATCTTCCGTACAGGAGCTGAGCTGTGTCTATGGGAAATGAGATACATCATATATCACCAAACGGTCCAATATCTTCCATACAGGAGCTGATCTGTGTCTATGGGGAATGAGATACATCATATATCACCACACAGTCCAATATCTTCCATACAGGAGCTGAGCTGTGTCTATGGGGAATGTGATGCATCATATGGGAGCTGAGCTGTGTCTATGGGGAATGAGATACATCATATATCACCACACAGTCTAATATCTTCTGTACAGGAGCTGAGCTGTGTCTATGGGGAATGAGATACATCATATATCACCACACGGTCCAATATCTTCCGTACAGGAGCTGAGCTGTGTCTATGGGAAATGAGATACATCATATATCACCACACAGTCCAATATCTTCCGTACAGGAGTTGAGCTGTGTCTATGGGGAATGAGATACATCATATATCACCACATAGTCCAATATCTTCCATACAGGAGCTGAGCTGTGTCTATGGGGAATGAGATACATCATATATCACCACCCAGTCCAATATCTTCCATACAGGAGCTGAGCTGTGTCTATGGGGAATGAGATACATCATATATCACCACACAGTCCAATATCTTCCGTACAGGAGCTGAGCTGTGTCTATGGGGAATGAGATACATCATATATCACCACACGGTCCAATATCTTCCCTACAGGAGCTGAGCTGTGTCTATGGGGAATGAGATACATCATATATCACCACATAGTCCAATATCTTCCGTACAGGAGCTGAGCTGTGTCTATGGGGAATGAGATACATCATATATCGCCACACGGTCCAATATCTTCCATACAGGAGCTGAGCTGTGTCTATCGGGAATGAGATACATCATATATCGCCACACGGTCCAATATCTTCCATACAGGAGCTGAGCTGTGTCTATGGGGAATGAGATACATCATATATCACCACATAGTCCAATATCTTCCGTACAGGAGCTGAGCTGTGTCTAGGGAATGATGAGTACATCATATATCACCATACATAGTCCATCATATACCGTACAGGAGCTGAGCTGTGTCTATGGGGAATGAGATACATCATATATCACCACACAGTCCAATATCTTCCATACAGGAGCTGAGCTGTGTCTATGGGGAATGAGATACATCATATATCACCACACAGTCCAATATCTATCCATACAGGAGCTGAGCTGTCGTCTATGGGAATATCTATGTACAGGAGCTGAGCTGTGTCTATGGGGAATGAGATCATATATCACACATACAGTATCACATCACACAGTCCAATATCTTCCATACAGGAGCTGAGCTGTGTCTATGGGGAATGAGATACATCATATATCACCACACAGTCCAATATCTTCCATACAGGAGCTGAGCTGTGTCTATGGGGAATGAGATACATCATATATCACAACACAGTCCAATATCTTCCGTACAGGAGCTGAGCTGTGTCTATGGGGAATAAGATACATCATATATCACCACACGGTCCAATATCTTCCATACAGGAGCTGAGCTGTGTCTATGGGGAATAAGATACATCATATATCGCCACACGGTCCAATATCTTCCATACAGGAGCTGAGCTGTGTCTATGGGGAATGAGATACATCATATATCACCACACAGTCCAATATCTTCCATACAGGAGCTGAGCTGTGTCTATGGGGAATGAGATACATCAAATATCGCCACACGGTCCAATATCTTCCATACAGGAGCTGAGCTGTGTCTATGGGGAATGAGATACATCATATATCAACACATAGTCCAATATCTTCCGTACAGGAGCTGAGCTGTGCTATGGGGGAATGAGATACATCATATATCACCAAACGGTCCAATATCTTTCTACAGGAGCTGATCTGGTCTATGGGGAATGAGATACATCATATATCACCACACAGTCCAATATCTTCATACAGGAGCTAGCTGTGTCTATGGGGAATGCGATGCATAATATGGGAGCTGAGCTGTGTCTATGGGGAATGGATACATCATATATCACCACACAGTCAATATCTTCTGTACAGGAGCTAGCTGTGTCATGGGGAATGAGATACATCATATATCACCACTGTCCAATATCTTCCATACGGGAGCCAACTGTGTCTATGGGGAATGAGATACATCATATATCACCACGTATCAATATCTTCCATACGGGACTGAGCTGTGTCTATGGGGAATGAGTCATCAATATCACCACTAGTCCATATCTTCCATACGGGAGCTGAGCTGTGCTATGGGGAATGAGATACATCATATATCACCACCCAGTCCAATATCTCCATACAGGGCTGAGCTGTGTCTATGGGGAATGAGATACATCATATATCACCACACAAGTCCAATATCTTCCGTACAGGAGCTGAGCTGTGTCTATGGAAATGAGATACATCATATATCACCAAACGGTCCAATATCTTCCTACAGGAGCTGATCTGTGTCTATGGGGAATGAGATACATCATATATCACCACACAGTCAATATCTTCCATACAGGAGCTGAGCTGTTCTATGGGGAATGTGTGCACATATGGGAGCTGAGCTGTGTCTATGGGGAATGGATACATCATATATCACCACACAGTCTAAATCTTCTGAGATACATCATATATCACCACATAGTCCAATATCTTCCAGCTACGGGAGCCAAGCTGTGTCTATGGGGAATGAGATACATCATATATCACCACGTACGGTCCAATATCTTCCGTACAGGAGCTGAGCTGTGTCTATGGGAAATGAGATACATCATATATCACCACACAGTCCAATATCTTCCGTACAGGAGTTGAGCTGTGTCTATGGGGAATGAGATACATCATATATCACCACATAGTCCAATATCTTCCATACAGGAGCTGAGCTGTGTCTATGGGGAATGAGATACATCATATATCACCACCCAGTCCAATATCTTCCATACAGGAGCTGAGCTGTGTCTATGGGGAATGAGATACATCATATATCACCACATAGTCCAATATCTTCCGTACAGGAGCTGAGCTGTGTCTATGGGGAATGAGATACATCATATATCACCACACGGTCCAATATCTCCATACAGGAGCTGAGCTGTGTCTATGGGGAATGTGATGCACATATGGGAGCTGAGCTGTGTCTATGGGGAATGAGATACATCATATATCACCACATAGTCCAATATCTTCCGTACAGGAGCTGAGCTGTGTCTATGGGGAATGAGATACATCATATATCGCCACACGGTCCAATATCTTCCATACAGGAGCTGAGCTGTGTCTATCGGGAATGAGATACATCATATATCGCCACACGGTCCAATATCTTCCATACAGGAGCTGAGCTGTGTCTATGGGGAATGAGATACATCATATATCACCACATAGTCCAATATCTTCCGTACAGGAGCTGAGCTGTGTCTATGGGGAATGAGATACATCATATATCACCACCCATCATATCTTCCATACAGGAGCTGAGCTGTGTCTATGGGGAATGAGATACACATATATCACCACACACAGTCCAATATCTTCCGTACAGGAGCTGAGCTGTGTCTATGGGGAATGAGATACATCATATATCACCACACGGTCCAATATCTTCCCTACAGGACTGAGCTGTGTCATGGGGAATGAGATCACATATATCACACATAGTCCAATATCTTCCATACAGGAGCTGAGCTGTGTCTATGGGGAATGAGATACATCATATATCACAACACAGTCCAATATCTTCCGTACAGGAGCTGAGCTGTGTCTATGGGGAATGAGATACATCATATATCACCACACAGTCCAATATCTTCCATACAGGAGCTGAGCTGTGTCTATGGGGAATGAGATACATCATATATCACAACACAGTCCAATATCTTCCGTACAGGAGCTGAGCTGTGTCTATGGGGAATGAGATACATCATATATCACCACATGTCAATATCTTCCGTACAGGGCTGAGCTGTGTCTATGGGGAATGAGATACATCATATATCACCACACAGTCCAATATCTTCCATACAGGGTGAGCTGTGTCTATGGGGAATGAATACATCATATATCACAACACAGTCCAATATCTTCCGTACAGGAGCTGAGCTGTGCTATGGGGAATGAGATACATCATATATCACCACACAGTCCAATATCTCCATACAGGGCTGAGCTGTGTCTATGGGGAATGAGATACATCATATATCACAACACATCAATATCTTCCGTACAGGAGCTAGCTGTGTCTATGGGGAATAAGATACATCATATATCACCACACGGTCCAATATCTTCCATACAGGAGCTGAGCTGTGCTATGGGGAATAAGATACATCATATATCGCCACACGGTCCAATATCTCCATACAGGGCTGAGCTGTGTCTATGGGGAATGAGATACATCATATATCACCACACAGTCCAATATCTTCCATACAGGAGCTGAGCTGTGTCTATGGGGAATGAGATACATCAAATATCGCCACACGGTCCAATATCTTCCATACAGGAGCTGAGCTGTGTCTATGGGGAATGAGATACATCATATATCAACACATAGTCCAATATCTTCCGTACAGGAGCTGAGCTGTGTCTATGGGGAATGAGATACATCATATATCGCCACACGGTCCAATATCTTCCATACAGGAGCTGAGCTGTGTCTATGGGGAATGAGATACATCATATATCACCACACGGTCCAATATCTTCCATACAGGAGCTGAGCTGTGTCTATGGGGAATAAGATACATCATATATCGCCACACGGTCCAATATCTTCCGTACAGGAGCTGAGCTGTGTCTATGGGGAATGAGATACATCATATATCACCACATAGTCCAATATCTTCCGTACAGGAGCTGAGCTGTGTCTATGGGAAATGAGATACATCATATATCACCAAACGGTCCAATATCTTCCATACAGGAGCTGATCTGTGTCTATGGGGAATGAGATACATCATATATCACCACATAGTCCAATATCTTCCATACAGGAGCTGAGCTGTGTCTATGGGGAATGAGATACATCATATATCACCACACAGTCCAATATCTTCCGTACAGGAGCTGAGCTGTGTCTATGGGAAATGAGATACATCATATATCACCAAACGGTCCAATATCTTCCATACAGGAGCTGATCTGTGTCTATGGGGAATGAGATACATCATATATCACCACACAGTCCAATATCTTCCATACAGGAGCTGAGCTGTGTCTATGGGGAATGTGATGCATCATATGGGAGCTGAGCTGTGTCTATGGGGAATGAGATACATCATATATCACCACACGGTCCAATATCTTCCGTACAGGAGCTGAGCTGTGTCTATGGGAAATGGGATACATCATATATCACCACACAGTCCAATATCTTCCGTACATGAGTTGAGCTGTGTCTATGGGGAATGAGATACATCATATATCACCCCATAGTCCAATATCTTCCATACGGGAGCTGAGCTGTGTCTATGGGGAATGAGATACATCATATATCACCACATAGTCCAATATCTTCCATACAGGAGTTGAGCTGTGTCTATGGGGAATGAGATACATCATATATCACCACATAGTCCAATATCTTCCATACGGGAGCTGAGCTGTGTCTATGGGGAATGAGATACATCATATATCACCACCCAGTCCAATATCTTCCATACAGGAGCTGAGCTGTGTCTATGGGGAATGAGATACATCATATATCACCACACAGTCCAATATCTTCCGTACAGGAGCTGAGCTGTGTCTATGGGAAATGAGATACATCATATATCACCAAACGGTCCAATATCTTCCATACAGGAGCTGATCTGTGTCTATGGGGAATAAGATACATCATATATCACCACACAGTCCAATATCTTCCATACAGGAGCTGAGCTGTGTCTATGGGGAATGTGATGCATCATATGGGAGCTGAGCTGTGTCTATGGGGAATGAGATAAATCATATATCACCACACGGTCCAATATCTTCCGTACAGGAGCTGAGCTGTGTCTATGGGAAATGGGATACATCATATATCACCACACAGTCCAATATCTTCCGTACAGGAGCTGAGCTGTGTCTATGGGGAATGAGATACATCATATATCACCACATAGTCCAATATCTTCCATACAGGAGCTGATCTGTGTCTATGGGGAATGAGGTACATCATATATCACCACACAGTCCAATATCTTCCGTACAGGAGCTGAGTCTATGGGGAATGAGATATCATATACATTATCTTGAAAAAGTATTGATATCCCTTGACATTTTCCACATTTTGTCATGTTACAACCAAAAACGTAAATGTATTTTATTGGGATTTTATGTGATAGACCAACACAAAGTGGCACATAATTGTGAAGTTGAAAGAAAATTAGAAATTGTTTTGAAATTTCTGTACAAATAAATATGTGAAAAGAGTCAATACTTTGTAGAAACACCTTTCACTGCAATTATAGCTGCAAGTCGTTTTGGGATGTCTCTCTACCAGCTTTGCACATCTAGAGAGTGACATTTTTACCCATTCTTCTTTGCAAAATAGCTCAAGCTCTGTCAGATTGGATGAGGAGCGTCTGTGAACAGCAATTTTCAAGTCTTGTCACAGATTCTCAATTGGATTTAGGTCTGGACTTTGATTGGGCTTTTCTAATACATGAATATGCTTTGATCTAAACCATTGTTACTCTGGCTGTATGTTTAGTGTCGTTGTCCTGCTGGAAGGTGAACCTCCACCCCAATCTCAGGTCTTTTGCAGACACTAACATGTTTTCTTCTAAGATTGCCCTGTAATTGGTTCCATCCATCTTCCCATCAACTCTGACCGGCTTCCCTGTCCCTGCTGAAGAAAAGCATTCCCATAACATGATGCTACCACCACCATGTTTCACAGTGGGGATAGTGTGCTCAGGGTGATGTGCAGTGTTAGTTTTCTGCCACACATAACATTTTGCTTTTGCTTCAAAAAGTTCAGTTCTGATCTCAGCTGACCAGAGCACCTTCTTCCACGTGTTTGCTGTGTCTCCCATATGGCTTCTTACAAACTCCAAACTGGACTTCTTATGGCTTTCTTTCAACAACGGCTTTATTCTTGCCACTCTTCCATAAAGAACAGATTTGTGGAGTGCACAAATAATAGTTCTCCTGCAGACATAGGGCCAGATTCAGGAAAGGTTACGCTGGCGGATCGAGTGATCCGCCAGCCTAACTGTGGCTTTGAGCCGGCGTTTCTGTTTTCTGTAACCAGAAAACAAGAAACGTCGGGTTGAAGTTCCGATGCGAGCAGCGTAACTGAGTTTCGCCATCGCATCGTTACTTCAACTTAAAAATGGCGCCGGGGGCGTTCCCGCCGATTTACGCTCAAAAAATATGTTAATGAGCGGAAATCGGCAATTCACGATCGAAATCCGGCGCGACGCAATGACGATACGACGTTTCGGACGGGATACGCGGCGCATAGATATACCTACATGGGGCTGGAGTATCCTATGTTAGGTATAGGCGTCGTCATCGCGTCGGAAAAAAAAAAAAAAAAAAAAAAACGTCGCTTGCGTAAAACGGTCATGAATGGGAATGTGACGTCATTGACGTTCATTCACAGATTTTGGAGCATGCGCACGGGGATGTTTTGACACTCGACGCATGCGCAGTACGTTGGCGGCGGATCGCGCGTAGTTAGCATACTACACGCCCCGTACCCGCGACATTTGAATTCCGCCGGCTCATTTGTGATGCGCTGCCGCAACTTTAGGAGCAAGTGCTTCGTGAATGACAGCACTTGCTCCTAAAATTTCGGCAGCGCAACGCAAATCAAAAGCGTTACTCCAGAGCAAAGATGCTCTGGAATACGTGAATCTGGCCCATATTCTCCCACCTGAGCTGTGGATCTCTGCAGCTTCTCCAAAGTTACCATGGGCCTCCTGAAAAGGGGGCATTACTTAGTGCCCACAACATGGGGAGAGTGGCTGTCGGAATAAATAAAATACGTTTTATATATATATAATAGATAAATAAGGTTTTTACTGTGTAATAAAAAAAAATGGATTCCTGTCAGTGTCACTTTTAGCTGTCAGGTATACTTTGGGCAGGTAAAAGCCTAACTTTGGGCGGGTAAAACGTGAATTTGGGCGGGATAGTCACGTGTTTCCCGGGCTTTGAAAGTCACGTTTTTCCCGGGCTTCATACATGTGAATGAGGCTATATAAGCCCACTTCCCTGAGGCTTTAACCAGCTGTAACCTGGAACAGCGTGGTGTGCTCCCCCTTCCCCCCCCCACCCTTGTCACAGCACCTGTTATGTGGTTTGTCACCCTCGAAGATAAGGGGGGACTTTGTATTTATTATTTATGGTATTCGCTCGAGTTATATGACTGAGCGAGATCTTGAGAGAGAATTTTAAGTTTTGAAAGTTATTTATTAAGAATTTAAATATTGAAAGTTTTATTTATTAAGAATTTAAATAATATTAAATGGATTATTTATTTATATATATTTATTTATACCAATAAAAGTGCCACGGCGATTTCTATTACCAAAAAAAAAAAAATTATCAATAAAGTTATTTAAATATATTTTGATCCATGTTGAGTATTTTATTTATAGGCATTAGTTGTATTTATTTAGTACAGCCTACATTCCCATGGCTACTTCTCTGACTAATGCTCTCCTTGCCTGGCCTGTCAGTATACGTGGATGACCATTGTCTTTGCAGGTTTACAGTTGTGCCATACTCTTTTCATTTTCGGATGATGGATTGAATAGTGTTCCATGAGATGTTCAAAGCTTGGGATATTTTCTTTTTTTTATAACCTAACCCTGCTTTAAACCTTTCCACAACACTGTAAAACGGCGCCCAAAAAGGGCAGGAATTTGCTTTGCTAACACTGAACCACCTCTCAGCCAATCTGGTGCTCGGGTCTGTTACCTGTCACCTGATTGGCTGAAACGTCAGGCGCTGTGATTGGACGCCTGATAGAGAACACGGAAGAAGCCATTGAGGAAGGTGCAGGACACCGCCGCTGACCCGCTGCGAGACAGGTAAGTGCCTGACAATGCACACTGGCAGCATTTGATGGGGCACAGTAGAGACAATTGATGGGCACACTGGCAGCATTTTATGGGGGACGGTAGCGGCAATTGATCTGCACACTGGCAGCAATTGATGGGCGCAGTAGCAGCACTTGATGGGTACACTGGCAGCAATTGATGGCACAGTAGTTGCGCTTGATGGGCACAGTGGCTGAGCTTGATGGGTACAGTGGCTGCGCTTGATGATTTCTTCTTAATTTTTTTGCACCCCCCAAAAAAATTTGAACACCAGCCGCCACTGGTTAACACCATGGAAATTCCTCAGTTTGGAGGGATTTCCTCTCACACCCTGTTTTGTCTATTAAACAGAAAGTGAAGGGAAATTTCCCTAATAGGACACAGATGGCAAAGCCTTGACAGGGGTTGTGAGTGAGTGAGTGAAAAACGTATAGAGCGCAACGCTTGCGAACTGAATCGCCTCTGGGCGCTATTTCCATTCCTTAAATAAAGGAAGGCTCTGCCTTCAGAAGAGATGAGTTTTGATCATTCTCCTGAAGGCCAAGTGATCTGATTCCAGTCGGATGGTGGTTGGTAGTGCATTCCACAGTCGCGGTCCCTGGACAGCAAATCTCCGATCTCCTTTGGATTTGTATCTTGCCTTTGGGATGTACAGTAGGTTTTGATTTGTGGATCGCAGAGTGCGATTGGGGTTGTGTGCTTTTATTTTTTTGCATAGATATATGGGAGCGTTTCCTTGAATACACTTGTGTGTAAGGCAGAGTGCCTTAAAAGTGATTCTGTCTTTCACTGGTTGTGACCCTCTCTAAATATCCAGAGTGAAAACAATGCTGATAGTTCTACTTTAAAGTAGTTGTAAAATGCAGAGGTCAGTGGTGGGTAACACACAGAGTGCAGAGGGCTGTGGTGGGTAACACACAGAGTGCAGAGGGTTGTGGTGGGTAACACAGAGTGCAGAGGTCAGTGGTTGGTAACACAGAGTGCAGAGGTCAGTGGTGGGTAACACAGAGTGTAGAGGTCAGTGGTGGGTAGCACAGAGTGCAGGGGTCAGTGGCGGGTGGCACAGAGTGCAGAGGTGAGTGGAGGGTAATACAGAGTGCAGAGGTCAATGGTGGGCAGAGGTAAATGGTGAGTGACCCAGAGTGAAGAGGTCAGTGGTGTGTAACATACAGAGCACAGAAGTCAGTGGTGGGTAGCACAGAGGTCAGTGGTGGGTAACACATAGTGCAGAGGTCAGTGATGTGCAGCACAGAGTGCAGAGGTCAGTGGTGGGTAACACAGAGTGCAGAGGTCAGTGGCGGGTAGCACAGAGAGCAAAAGTCAGTGGCGGGTAGCACAGAGAGCAAACGTCAGTGGTGGGTAGCACAGAGAGCAAAAGTCAGTGGTGGGTAGCACAGAGAGCAAAAGTCAGTGGTGGGTAGCACAGAGAGCAAAAGTCAGTGGTGGGTATCACAGAGAGCAAAAGTCAGTGGTGGGTAGCACAGAGAGCAAAAGTCAGTAGTGGGTAGCACAGAGAGCAAAAGTCAGTGCTGGGTAACATAGAGTAAAGGGGTCAGTGGTGGGTAGCACAGAGAGCAAAAGTCAGTGGTGGGTAGCACAGAGAGCAAAAGTCAGTGGTGGGTAGCACAGAGAGCAAAAGTCAGTGGTGGGTAGCACAGAGAGCAAAAGTCAGTGGTGGGTAACATAGAGTGAAGGGGTCAGTGGTGGGTGGCACAGAGTGCAGAGGTGAGTGGAGGGTAATACAGAGTGCAGAGGACAGTGACAGGTAATACAGGGTGCAAAGGTCAATGGTGGGCAGAGGTAAATGGTGAGTGACCCAGAGTGAAGAGGTCAGCGGTGTGTAACATACAGAGCACAGAAGTCAGTGGTGGGTAGCACAGAGGTCAGTGGTGGGTAACACATAGTGCAGAGGTCAGTGATGTGCAGCACAGAGTGCAGAGGTCAGTGGCGGGTAGCACAGAGAGCAAAAGTCAGTGGCGGGTAGCACAGAGAGCAAACGTCAGTGGTGGGTAGCACAGAGAGCAAAAGTCAGTGGTGGGTAGCACAGAGAGCAAAAGTCAGTGGTGGGTAGCACAGAGAGCAAAAGTCAGTGGTGGGTAACATAGAGTGAAGGGGTCAGTGGTGGGTAACAGAGTGCAAAAGGTCAGTGGTGGGTAACAGAGTGCAAAAGGTCAGTGGTGGGTAACACAGAGTGAAGGAGTCAGGAAGGCATACCAACACACAGTCACATACACACAGGTCCTCGCTAGCGGCCGAATAGCGCCGCAAAATTAGCAGTAAAGCGCTGCTAAAAATTGTTTACCAAAAGGAGCATAAGGCTGTCAGCAGATCGGCCTTTACATATCAGCAGTACTTAAAATAGAGAGCAACTGAGCACATGCAGAGCAGGGTGAGGCCATGTATTATTGGATTTTAAACAGTATAGGCACTTATTGTTAATGTTTTTCATTGCTATACCTGCAAAAATGGCCTGCCTGAAGTGATCAGGATTCAATAATCTGACTAAAGTTCCACTTTAAGTTTCAAAAAACATGTCTCATTGTTTGTGTCCTCAACCAAATCCTCAAACTATCAAATGATTGGTTTGAGAACTGATCACTTGGCAGTTGACAACCAGAGGCCAAATGGCAGCTTCCTTGGCTGAAAATGATAGCAGAGTTTAATTCCGCTTTAATTGTGGGTTTCAGGAAAACTGCTAAATACACAAATTAAATACATGTACGATAGATGTTTTACCTGTCAGATAATTTATATTTCTGTCTATTCATTCATAGGAGACATACAGCCCTGGCAGAAAACAGAGCCAGGCTGGAGACATGACTTTTCCCCTAAGTACTAATTAAGTATCTCAAGTAGGTCTTGTCCTTCCCCCAGTGACTGAACAGTGAAAGAGAAGCAGCTGGCTCATCTCAGTGTTATTCTACTCTCTATTCCAATCTAAGGTGACCAGATGTCTAAAATTAAACCTGGGGACATATTTTTTTTTTTACTAGTAATGGCGGCAATCAGTGACTCTCTGCCCGTCGCCACTGCCGCCTGTTAAAGGGGTTGTAAAGGTTTGTGTTTTTTCACCTTAAAGCGGAGCTCCACCCTAAAGTGGAACTTCCGCTCATCGGAACCCCGGGTGCAGATACTTGTCTTAAGACAGGTATTTGCACCCACTTCCGGCCACACAGTCTGCGGGTAGACTGCGGGCAGGACGTCAGATCCTCCCCCCCCCCGTTGTGTTCTGGGAAACACACAGCTCCCAGAACACAACAGGAACCAGTCAGCACGGCACAGCGCGACTCGCGCATGCGCCGTAGGGAACCGGGCAGTGAAGCCAGAGCGCTTCACTTCCTGGTTTCCTCACCGAGGATGGCGGTGGGGGCAGCAGAGTGACGAGCGATCGCTCGTCCTCTGCTGCCGACGGTGCTGGACTCCAGGACAGGTAAGTGCGCTAATATTAAAAGTCAGCAGCTGCAGTATTTGTAGCTGCTGGCTTTTAATATTTTTTATTTTTTTGGCGGACATCCACTTTAATACATCCTGTGCTATAGCCGGCCATACATGGATTGAAAATTCAGTCGGTTCAGTAGTCACCAGACACTTTTCTATCCATGTATGGGCACTGTGCACAAAAGTCGATCTACCAATCAACTTCTATACAACTGCCCTATCAGATTTCCTCCTCTTGATCAGCACTGCATTCCTCCTCTTGATCACCACTGTCAGGACAAGTCTCATAATTGGAGCAGAACAGGCTGAGTTCCCAGCACAGCTAGAAAATGGGGTTTATTTACTAAGGGCAAATCCACTTTGCACTTCCAAGTGCACTCGCTGTAGATCTGAGGGGGACATGCAAGGAAAATAAAAAACAGCATTTATGCTTGTACATGATTGGATGATAAAATCAGCAGAGCTTCCCCTCAGCTCTACAGCGACTGTAGTTCAAAGTGCACTTTCAGTGCACTTGTAATGCAAAGTGGAGTTGCCTTTAGTAAATCAAACCCTATGTGTTCTCCTGCTTAGTGTGGTCAGTTTCTAATAGGAAAGCAGAGGGACTGCCAGGAACATCAGAGATTTCACACAAAGAGAACTGGATACGTTTTCATACAAGTACATGGTACAACCGGCCTATATCAGTAATATGAAATGTTAGGGTAACAACAGGGGTCAAGTCCTGGTGAAAAAAGTGTGGTAACTCCCACCCAAGATCCACTCCCCCGCCCAAAAATAGATGATACGCTCATTTGCATAATTACTAAACCGCATGTTTTTTTTGTTTTTTTTCGAGCCACTGTACCTTAGTAATCCTTTATGTTACTACCCGCTTCCTGTATATGGATTCATCGGATAGTGTGCGGGTATTCTGTCACTTCCTCTATGTCGCAATGTCTCCTGGGAGCTTTTGTCATTGTTCCCAGGAGACATTGCGGAGGTCTGCCGTGAGTTATCGCGGGATTTAGAAAGAACTTTAAGCAAGTTCTTTCTAAATCCCGCGATAACTCACGGCAGACCTCCGCAATGTCTCCTGGGAACAATGACAAAAGCTCCCAGGAGACATTGCGACATAGAGGAAGTGACAGAATACCCGCACACACTACCCGATGAATCCATATACAGGAAGCGGCCAGTAACGAAGGATTACTAAGGTACACCTGCCCCTGACCGTGACTCGAGCTGGGCATCGCCGCTTAGTGAAGGATTGGCTCGGGCGGCTCAGCTGCTCTCGGCTGCTCTAGTCCTGCAAACGGAACTGCATTCCTGCTGTGAAAAAAGTGTAGGGACTCGTAGGACTTGAGCCCTGGGTAACAAACGCTTTAAACCTGATTGTAAAACTGCAACGCAACCCTTAACGCTAGTTCAATGTCTTCCATACTTACTTTTCCCCACTGAAAGTATGGGAAATTTAGTTGCTGAGATCAGTGCCAAAGGCAACCATTCCCTGGGCCAAAACAAAGCAGTGAAAAGAAGCTAATCCTAAAAAACAAATATGAAAGTAGTGAGAAATGAAGGCTCTTGTTAGCATAATCCATTCTATTCAGCAGATGTATATTAATGCCCAGCTCCTTGTTCCATGAAATTTATTACAACCTTTCTGGAAAGTGTGCATTGCATTTTAATCCTGAGAAGCGTTTATGTTTCTTGCATTAATCCTCCATATCAACTCTGAGAAGTGTTTATCCTATTTGACATGCCTTGAGTGGGGGCAAACAGTTCCCATGTGGTAGTCAGGAAGATACTGCAGGTGTGATGCAGAGAGAGTCCCTGGGTAGTGTACCCAGCTTATACCAGCTTATATAGGGGTTATCAACAGGCATTTACTGGCAATCGGGACTACCGGAAGTTTCCAGATTGGCCGATGGCTCAGTGGGCCGGTTTCAGTGACAGGGAGGAGAGAGATATACAGTGTCAACTAAAAAGTGTCCGAAAAGCACTGCTAAAACAGCGCTAAAGGCTCCACAAAAAAAGAGTGTCGGTTTAGCGCTAATGGGCCGGGCACTGCAGTGTGAAAGGAGTCCTAATCTTACATCTTTCATGTGTGCCTTTCATTAAATTAATCCATAAACCATAGTAAAAGTTTTAAATGCACTGGCCAGAAGAAATGATCAGTTAAATACTCAAAGCCGAATATCATATGTTTTGACTTTATGAATTATTGAATATCTCCTAAATGCTGATCTAAACACCTGTGGCCAGATTCTCAAAGAAGTTACGTTGGCGTATCTCGAGATACACCGCGTAACTTCTAGGATGCGCCGGCGTATCTTTTTTCTGTATTCAGAAAGCAAGATACACCAGAATTTTGCTTAGATCCGACCGGCGTAAGTCTCTTACGCCGTCGTATCTTAGTTGCATATTTACGCTGGCCGCTAGGTGGCTCTTCCATCGATTTACGCGTTGAATATGAAAATGAGCTAGATACGCCGATTCACGGACGTACTTGCGCCCGGCGCATTTTTTTACGTTGTTTGCGTAAGCGTATGTCCAGCATCAAATTTTTCATGTTTTACGTCGTTTGCGTAAGTCGTCCGTGAATGGGGCTGTGCATAAATTACGCTTACGTCAAAAGCATTGAGTAGTTGCGGCAGAATTTAGAGCATGCGCACTGGGATACGTCCACAGGCGGCGCATGCGCCGTTGGATAAAAGCGTCAATTATGTGGGGTCGCGATTAATTTACATAAAACACGCCCACCTCTTCCACATTTGACTTAGGCGCGCTTGCGCTGGCACATTTACGCTACGCCGCCGTAACTTAGGACGCAAGTGCTTTGTGAGTACGGCACTTGCCTCTCTAAGTTGCGGCGGCGTAGCGTAAAGAAGATACGCTATGCCCGCACAAAGATACGCCTCTGTACGAGAATCTACCCCCTGATGTGCATGTGTTTAGGGGCGTAAAAAAAATTCTGTACACTTAGAAACACTGTTTTTTATGCCCCTGTCGATGGGCCTAAATAGGTGTAAGCACCCACATTTCTCAAAGAGCACACAGACATCTTTATTAGAGAGATGTTTAACAGCAGGCTTATGATAGAGTTATCATCCATCCCCATTTCCCATGAACAGTACCTATTGGGTCTGTACCTGGGAAACAGGCACCCAGTATTTGTCAGTCAAAATAGGAAAAATCAACAACTCCATGTCCAGATCCAAATGTAAACCTTTATTGGTAAATGTATAAAGACACAAGGGCTGATGCATTTCGGCACACCGCCTTGGTCACAAGCGCAAAGATAAAAATGACAAACAGGCAAAATACACACATATATATGAGCCCTGAACCTTTAACCAGGTCCCCATGAACAATGGCTGAAAATTCTGCAGATAAAATAGGGGCCAAACTTGGGTCTGCATTTAGAACCAGCAGTTATGGGGAAATTATCCCTTTTTCGGAATTTAACTCTTGTGAAAAGGTTGTGACAAAAGTTGTAGGGTTGGACACCTCAACACCTGTGCCACTATGACACCTAGGTTTAATTTTGTTGTTACTATTATTCCTGTTTCTTTCTAGGAGATGGGATTTTTATCAGATGGCTCTGTCTATGTGCCACTGTTTGTAGCCTCATTATTTGAGTCTATAGCCCTGTACACACGGCCGAGTATACAGTCAGGAAAAAAACGTTTGTTTTCCTGACGGGATTCCTGGCAAGCTTGGCTTGCCAAGCCGTGCACACAGACGGCCATTCAAAAGAACCGCCTTTCTTTTGAATGGCAAGAACGCGGTGACGTCATCGGGAAACGGGTGACAGCTGGTGGCCAACAGCAAGGAGTTTCCAGCACAATCCTTTCTGAAATGGATAGTGTTTGTTGAAATGTTGCTGCTGAGAGTAACATCCAAAAAGTTATTACAATTGGTATGACTCTCATAACTAAACTCCAAGGATTTGTCCCCAGAAACCAAAGCTGTAAACTTCACAATGCTAATTACACTGTGCCAGCGTCAGTCCAAAAATTGTGCTGACAGAGCGCTCTGCACATGCACAGTCATTTGAGCTGTAGACTGCTCCAGCCAGGCAGTTTTGGACTGATGTTTGCACACTGTAATGAGTTGGAGCCTGTGCACTGTGAAGTTTAAGTTCTACTGGAACGACGCTGGGCCCTGAGGATGACAGACATCTGAACCTCACCCTTACAGTTCAAGGGTCAGGATTAGGTTATGCAAAAGGTTCTAGGTTTATGATTAAGTACCATGCAGAGTTCAGAGCCTGAATTCTCTACTTTACTTAATCCTGACCCCTAAACTCTGTGCGATACTGCTTGTAACGGTTTAGGGGTTAACGCCGCTTACGATATTCAATTCCACCAACCCACGACAGCTTATCCGACACTCCAACAATCCAGCAGACACGATCCATATCAATTCCCCAGAAAACGAGACACACAGCTCTGTTCTCTGGTTCCAAAACGAATGAATATTTTAATGGTAAACTCAGCTTGTTATATACAGTTCAGAAACCAAATATTGACAATGACTTAACTCCACCCACAACATGACACAAGGAACTTCAATACACATTCCGTTAGATAATGACATTCAGATGAGCTAATTACTACTCATTCCCCAGATGTCCTGACTCCGCGACAAGCTGTTCTCACCTGATACACAATACACAGGCGTTTAGTAAACATAATTGACATGCTAATCCACTACACCTGAAAGGTCAGACATCTGACCTTTCAGACTGCCAACACATATCTATCATCAATAGAACTTTCACACAATACACAATGAAATATCTTAGGAGCCCGACTCAATTAACACCTCAAAAGTATGTTTCCCCACATTGAATGAAACACTCTATTGACCTGTTGGGGTCAGAATAAACAACTTGTAATATTTCAAGATATCCCGCAATACATGAATTATCATTAATTTCCCATCTCATGTAATCCGAGATATCATTTCTCAGTCATCCTATGCCCAAAAGGGACTCCCGTTACACTGCTGAATGCCAAACTCTGTTACAAAATCCTGAAACTTGAACTCTTTGCATTATGTAATCCTGCTCCGTAAACTCTGTGTGTTGTTTAACCCTGATTCCTGAAATCTGTGCATTACTTAAAGCGGAGTCCCCCCCTCCGGTGCCACATTTGGCACTTTTCGGGTTGGGGAAGGGGGGAGCGGAAACCTGTCTTTTACAGATACCCTGTCCTTACTTCCGGGAGACCGGGCTGCGACAAAGTATGTCAGTGAGAGTAAGGGCCAGTGAAAGAGCGCAGTGTGCTCCGCGCATTTACAGCAGGAACTCGGACGTGAAGCCAAAAGGCTACACTGCTGGTCTATCTTACCTGCAATGGCGGTGGCAGCTACCGACAGGTGATGGAAGCATCAGCTGCAGTGCCTATATCGCTGGACTCCAGGACAGGTAAGTGTCCTGTTAAAAGTCAGCAGTTACAGAATGTATAGGTAATTCATGCTTTTTATTGCTTGAGTGTTCAGCTAATGGCAATCCAAGCTTGTATCTGTTTTAGCCTTTGCAAAAATCATAGCGTTGGACATACACAGGGGTTTTTCATCAATTTATCAAACGTCTTAGCCTTTAGTAGCTGCAGGTCAAATACGACCATGTCTAGAAATTAATGTTATGTTCCCTGAATGTTATTCACCTCCAATTTCATTTGAAAGCTATCAGAAGATGCCAGTTTTCTTGTAGTTAGTCTGATTATTATGCAGAATGTATTCAAATGACTGCTGTTTTCTGAACTGTCTCTAGGCTATGTGTATCTTGAAAGTGATTCAAAATTTATTTTGCGCTTCTCTTTGCTAACAGTTTCAGAAAAAAAATCTGACAGTATATCTTGCATTTTCATTACATTTATAAGGTAATTCAAACTTCCTAAAGGAAAACTTTTTAATGCATACTTAATTGTATTTTTAACAAATAAAAAGCTAAAGAAGGGGCAGTTTAAATTGGATATGAAGGCAACTAAATTCACAGATTAGCTTTTCTACTTTCCTATCTGCCAAAAATGTGTCTTCTTGTTTAGCTAGTTTTCAGATCAAGACATCCCTGTTTGACAGCTCTGCTAGTGTCGCACATGTTGTCATGATATTGTAAATACTTGTGCCATCACTCAATACTATTGGGTTAATTTACTAAAGAATTTACTAAGGAATTTTCAGCAGAGCTTAGTGAATATGGTTAAAGCCCAAAAAAATAAATACAAAGTTTCCCATGCAGTGGGGCTGTGCCCACACTGCCCGGGTCAACTGCCTGTTGTATGTAGGGGTGAGGAAAAAGCTTATACCCATCCGATCCTTGCTTCCACTGGAAAACAGTGCTCCTGTATAATCCAGCAGTGGATTGTTTCTGGTCTATGGAGCCAACTCTGGACTTGATGACATCAGGAACAGTACAAAACTCAATATCGCTGGAGCGTGGGGCGGTGTCGGAACGTTCTTGTGCTGGGAGGATTGCTGGGTTTCGTAAGCATCTCTCCACTCTCCCCTCTCCTAGTCAAAAACAAGCAGTTGATCCATACAGTGCAGGCACAGCCCCACTGCATGGCAAAAAAAAATTTCCCCAGCGATGGGCTTTAAATTTTGATTTGCAAAGAATATCCAATCATATGCAGGGAAAATAAAAACAGCATTTTTTCTTCCACATGATTGGATAGCGAAAGTTAACATTCACTACATTCCAGAATATAATGTTTAGTATCTGTAACAATTTTTTTCGGCAATGGTAACCTTTAGGTATTCCAGAGCAAAATAATTCCTGCATTGAGGCGTGATTGGGGCCTTCCCTCAAATGAAGAAATCTTCATCTTCTACAGACAAAGTAGAAGTTCTACACCGTTGTTTAACATGATTGGAAAACTTCAGTTACCATAAAAACAGACAGACAGCTATTTAAGGCCGGATTCACACCTATGCGAATTGGTTGCGGCTTAAACCGCATCCAATACGCAGAACATTTCTAAATACATTGAGGCTGGTTCACATATGTGCGATGCATTCGCACTGCGCATTGCAGAAAAGTTTACACACAGGGCTCGACGTCCCTGCTCTAAAACTGCCGATCAACGGGTACCTGGCGGACATCGCGACCGCCAGGCACGCGCATCGGCATCTCGGGGACGCGCCGGGTGCGCGCGCCGCCATTGGCGCGCGCGCGCCCCCCAGTGGCCGGAGAACACGATGCCGTCAATTGACGGCGGCTTGGATATTCAGATCCACTATGCCGCCGTCATTTGACGATATGCGGGGCCTCAAGTGGTTAAAGGGTCACTAAAGGAAAACATTTTTTTAGCTAAATAACTTCCTTTACCCTAATGCAGTGCTGTTTTTATGTTCTCATTGTTCGTTTTTGCTTTGAAGTAGCTGTAATACTTCTCTGATCTCCACAATTCCTGCTTGTCTGGCTCCTTATGAAAAATCTCATGGCAGCTTTTCACTGTTGTCCAAGCTGTGTCTCTAAAACTCCTCAGACCCAATCAGATTCATTTTAAAAACAAAACACTGCCCTGGGATTCAATTTAAAAACAAAACACTGCCCTGGATTTGTTTGTTTTTGTTCTGTCTCTCTCTCTCTACCTTACATAAACACAAAACCTTTTTAAAAACGAAACTGAAACTAGAGGCATATTATATGATTGATTTTTATCTATTTTTAATCATTTTTAAAAGGAATCAGTTCACTTTTATGTCTCTATACCCTGTAAACAGTCATTTCAGCAAAAAACATTTTTTCCTTTAGTGATCCTTTAAGCTTTACAATTACAAGCAATATCAGCAGCAGTCACAGTGTCAGCTCAGCCAGTAGCACAAAGTTCATACTCACTGTTTTTTCCCCAGCAGGGTGCAGCAGAGTACACCGGAGCTCTCTCTCTCCACTCAGCTAGCTCCAGGTCTGGCTCTGACTGTAGCTGTGGCTTCGCTGAAGTCTCGCGAGATTTCCGACGGGACTCCACTCGGCTCTGTTTGCTGCCGACCCCATGCTCCGCAACCAGCGACACCCCCGACTTCCCGGCTTCTCACACCGCTCACCGCCGTACTATCATCCGGGCTCCCTAAAGGCCATCCGCGGCACCCGCGATCCACAGCAAGGTAGGAGCCGATTCCCGGAGGGGGGGGTGCTACGTGTGGGTAATGAACCCACGGTGCTGCAAGGTCTCCAGGCCCCACTGCTGTCACTGGAGGGAAAGGCTCGGGCATAGGCGAGGGGTATGGAGCGGAGGGGCTGGTTCATTCCCACACCGCACACACCGCTTCTACATCCGGCCACCCCCCCGCTCAATGTAACTCGGTTACGCCGCCAATGTAACGACAACGGCGTTGCCGATGGGGTAAAAGTAATCAGGTAGATTACTAGTCACCCCTTGGAGGCCTAATCGTTACGTAACGGCGTTTATTTAAACACCGTTACTTACAACACTGCACAAAAGTTATAGCGTCTACAATCAATATACGCTTATTGCAATTTTCTTTACCAAAAATATGTAGAAGAATAGATATTGGCCTAAACTGATGTATACATTTGTTTTTTATATTTTTTGGGGGGATAAGTATTATAGCAGAAAGTAAAAAAATATATATATATTTTTTTTAAATTGTCAGTCTTTTTTTGTTTTATAGCGCAAAAAATAAAAACCGCAGAGGTGAACAAATACCACCAAAAGAAAGCTCTATTTGTGGGCAAAGAAATACATCAATTTTGTTTGGGTACAGCGTCGCACGACCATGCAATTGTCAGTTAAAACTATCCAGTGTCGTATCGAAAAAAATGGCCTGGTCATTAAGGAGGTAAAGCCTTCTGGGGCTCAAGTGGTTAACAGACCAGGCTGTCCAGCAAAAGTGTCATCTAGAGGGTTGAGACAAACCATTTAACACTGTTAGGGGTGCTTACACTGTACAGCTTTTATTTTATTTTTAAAACCTTTATCCCCAAAAAGGGGGAAAAAAACTGTTGCTGTAACTGCTTACAAAGTGTTAGCTGGAGTTTTGATTAACACATTGAAGCCAATCTAAATCTGCAAGTGCATCTAAAGCTGGCTATAGATGGTTGTTTTTTTTTTTTGCTGTTGTTGTTTTTACTCAGCTGGCTCAACAAAAAAAGAAATTAATACAAATATTTGAGTGGATGGAAGAATCTGAGGTGGAACGAGAAATCCCCCTGGCTGAAGTGGATGCCAGAATACACCAGTCAGTGGCTGCACCCACTAATCCAGAAAAAGTGAGACGCTTATGAATTGGCTCTGGATGCCATCAGGTTTAATCTTCAACACTATAGCTTATACAGTATGGAACGTAAAGAGTTTATTGTGATGGCAGTTGATTTCTGGTTAAGACATAACTATTTTTCTTTTGATAACACCTTTTATCTCCAATGTAGAGGTGCTTCCATGGGGGCAAAATGTACCCCCTCCCTAGCTAATTTATACATGGGGTGGTGGAAGAAACAGTTTATTTTTTCTCCCACTAATCCTTTTATTAGATGCATTTATGGTATGGTTCGCTTCATAGATGACCTTCTGTTTATATGATAAGGCACACTGCAAGAAATTTTTCTCTTTAATATACCTGTATATATATATATAATTTTTTTTTTCAATAAAAATTGTTTGAATTTAGAATCTAGCTGTGATTTTAATAAGCAAGAGATTAACTTTTTGGACATCAATTTGAGTGGCAATTACACAAACTTAACGGAAGGAATGTGGTGCCAATTCGGTGTTGCTAGCGACTAGCTGTCATCCAGCTCATACAATCAGATCGGTTCCACTTGGGGAATGCGTTAGAGTTAAAAGAAATAACAACAAAAGCCTGGGGAATGCCCAGGGAAAAACCAAGCCTACTTACCGACCAGCTCACAGACAACCAATTAACCTGTCTAACAGTATGCATTAAAGCAGGGGTTTTGTCCGCACACATTTGCAAACTCATGCGTGAGCCACAGAGCCGCGTCACGGCACCCTGGAATCTGTGGTCCTACAGTAAACTATGAGTGTCCCCACAACGGAGGCACATGCATTCTGATGGATAGATGAGGACAGGTGGACTGAAAGGTACAGGAGCACACCAAACACCCAGCATGTCGCACAATGGCTGCAAAGGTGCGTTGCTGGACCAATACAAACACCAATGTGATATGAAAAACAAACTTGTCCACCGCCCTCATCTATAGCTGGCCATCGCAGTAGGTAGCATTAGAAGGCTGAAGCAGATAACAACAAAAGCCTTGGGAATGCCCAGGAAAAAAACAAGCCTACTTACCGACCAGCTCACAGACAACCAATTAACCTGTCTAATTGCTCTACATATAAAAGCTTTGCTCAGGAATGTGACATTGTAGCCTCAAGATTGATAGCACATAAATACAATTCTAAAGATGTTTGTCTGCAGCTGTGACAATTGCTCTACCGAGATACATCTACAGTATTAAAGTATAAATCACGTAAGAAATGTAAATTCAATGTTGGTGATACTCTCACTTTTGTAGCCACCTATTCAGGGAAATTTCATTAAATAAAATTAATTATTTCAAAACATTTACCTATTTTGTCCACAGGTGGGGAGCTCTCTCCATTGGCCAGGAATAGATGTAGATTCTCCAGGCGTCGGGCAGAAACCCTGGGGGGGTTTATGATCACCTGGTCTGTTTCTTTCAAAAGGCCAGGAGAGGACGTGGTTAAACACCAAGGGCTCTTATGCAAACATGTCGTTTCTGTAGAAGACATACTAAAAAAGGTAGAACAGTGCAGTCCTGTTCAACAAGGAAGGAATTTTTTTCTGTGAGATTACATTAACTGTTTTTCCAATGTAGTGTATGCTGTGGAATGTGCTTTGTGCACTTAATGCACTTAAACCGGAATTCCACCTAAAGTTGGAACTTCCGCTTTTCAGAACCCTCCCCCCTCTGGTGTCACATTTGGCACCTTTCGGGCTGAGAAGGGGAACAGATACCTGTTTAATAGATATCTGCATTATCTGTTGGTATCTATGCCACTTTCCGCCCCCCCTGCTGTCTTCTGGGAGACAGACAGGCCCCAGAAGAGAGCAGGGACTATTCGGATCGCACAGGGTGACTCGCGCATGCGCAGTAGGGAACGAGGAAGTAAAGCCGCAAGGCTTCACTTCCTGATTCCCTTACCAAAGAAGGCGGTAGCAGCAACCAAAGAGCCAAGGGAGAGATCAGCTTCGGGGGCCGACATCGCATGACTCTGAAACGTTGCACTTTTCTTGTGTTGTGATCATGCAATAAACTACCCGTTTGGACATCACTTTGTGTCGATCCTTGGTGTGCTGGCAAATATTTACCTCCTGCTGTGAACAAGGCTATTTGCCGAAATATGTGAGTAGTAACCTTGTACTTGATTTTATTTGAATAAAGTATATGGATGGATTGCAGCGTGCTGGTTCTCCTAACTTACCTTGATGATTTGAATGAATTCTGTCTAGCAGGGATAGGCAGGCATTAATGGAAACTGCTGAACCAGCTGACTTTTAATCTGTGTGTGGCCAGCATAACAATTCCCTCGTGGACCCTAAGACAAGAAGTGTGTTACTGGCTGGATCACCAGGGGGAAATAAAGGAAAAAAGCTTACAAAAAGAAATTGATTGTAGCCACCACATTTAAGGATTGGTAAGCTGCAATATATTAAAGGAGAAGTCCAGCCTGATCACGCTTTGCTGGGCTTCTCCTATGGGTAACAGGACTGAAGTCCTCTCTCTGCTGATATCACCAATATCAGTCCAGGCACCGCGTCATCCCGACTCTGGTAGCCTGGTTCTGCCAGGTGCCTTCACTGATAGTTGTCTCAGCTCTTAGCAAGCAGCTGAGAGGCTGAGACGACAGCTTCCTGCCCCTCCACAGCTTAGCTGTCATGAAGATCCTGCTAGAAACAAGCGCCTCTGACTTTTCGGTTCCCGTTTGCGGGTGCGGCCACGTGTGCGCGCGCGCTCAACTTTGTTGGCGTCAGGCGGGCTATTTAAGCGCTGTGTGCCTTTGAACCTGATCTGAGACTGTTAACTAGATGGTCAAAGGTAAGCCGGGTATACAGTCAGGTATCTGCCTGCATCTGACCTCGGCCTGTTTGTGACTACTCTTCGCCTGAACCCCTGTACATTGCTGTCCGCCTGATATCCGACCTGGCCTGTCTGACTACTCCTGTATTGGTCCCATCTGTTCCTGGTTCCGATCCAGCCTGCTAAGCTGATCCAGTCTGCTAAGCTAATTCAGTCTGCTGAGCTGCTCCTGATCCAGTCTGCTAAGCTGATCCAGTCTGCTGAGCTAATCCAGTCTGCTAAGCTGATCCAGTCTGCTGAGCTGTTCCTACCCAGTCTACTGAACCTACTGTTACCTTACCAGGGGGCCACGAGTGGGAGCTGTAAGGGAGGCCGTCCTCTGCAATTCGGGCTCACAACCATCAGGTACGTGACATCAGCGCTCCAATGAGCGTGGCAGAGCAGGAGAACTGCTGATTGACAGGCAGCAGCTCTCTGCTTGGGGAGCCAAGAAAACTGAGCCAAAACTGAGAGTGCAGAGACGCTGGGGGACAGATGCAATATTGGACCGATGTTGCATCCACCTAACTGCAATAACCCCTAAACCCATACTTATGTTTAAAGTTGTTGTTTAGTTTAAGCAATATTAAACCCAGAAACATCTTAAACTACCAAAGTACTCAAGTCAAACTAACTTTTATTTTAAAAGAAGCTTTTTTTTCTGTTCAAATTCATACAAAGCACAGATTTATGAATGAAAGCTACATCTGCAGCCTCCATTTGTAAATTGATGAAGATCGGTATAAGGCCAGTGGCCATTACCTTGACATCTCAGCCACACAAAAGAGTGAACAGCTCTCCTTGTGTAATCAGAAGTTGTCTGCTGTCATTTTGACAGTCATTTGCTGTACTCTGGGTATTGGTAGCTCCTGTCAGCAGTCTTTCATACACTATGGGTAATTGTAAAACACAGATGTACTATGTTGGGAATACTCATTAAGGTCATGCAATGTACTTTGGAGACATACAAGGGTCGCTTAGCACATATCAACTCATTAAATCTAATTTAACTGAAGTTAACATATGATTTCTGATAGGCTACTGACTTTGAACATAGTTCGAAACCACAATCACAATATTTAAGAAGACAGAGCAAAGAGCAGTGACTGTCATTTTTCTCAGCCACTTATTGTTTCATTGTGTAGCAGGTTGATCAAGTTTAATAATCTTACAGTACCTGCATTAGAAGCGAGAGTCACTATCTGAAAAGAGTACAAGATAATCACTTGACATAATCAGAGAAAAACATGTAAACAAAGTAATGAGATCGTAGAATAATTTACAGTCATTTGTCTTTCTAATCTCAGAGGAAAGGATTACTACTATGGGGAATAATTATCTAAACAATGAAACACCCTGCCTTGTTTGTCACTTCATTCTAAAGTACACTGTTTAGCATGATAAGCATATACAGTATAGGCAGTAGTGTATTTTGTTTTTTTGATGTCCTAGGCATGACTAAATTTAATTTAAATCTGACTAAATCCCTAATTTAAATATGACCCACCCCTTTCTGTCAAGGCCACACTCCTTTGTTTTTAAGACCCACCCTGAAATTTTCGAATAGGGACACTAGCTCTTAGGGCCTGGGGGGGCATTGGATTCCCTTAATTTGCATAGATTTCCTCTCACTTCCTGTTTGGCTATAGGGCAGGAAGTGAAGGGAAATCTCTGCAATGGGACAGGAATGGTAAAAAATAAACTGACATAAACTATAACCCTCCCTAACTCTATCCAAAACTAAAAAAATATCTGATCATTTTATGGAGAGGACTAAGAAGATATAACCATCGCAATGGTGCAGCAGAAAAGATATAGCACAGTGAGGAAGGTTTGTGGTCCAGGATGATAGGACAGTCAAAATTAGAAGCAGCTTGTGTTACACTAACAGGGGACTCTTTCCATGCTGCCCCCCTGCAAAGTGCTGCCCTAGGCCTGGGCCTTGTTGGCCTAGGCCAAGATACAGCGTTGAGTATAGGCTTATTTAATGAACTGCAAATAGAATGACGACATAAAAAGTGCAGTGACTATAGCACAGGAACTTTTAAGCCCATGTTCACACTGACTCGCACTATTTCATAGCTGCATGTCAGTCTCAACTTCGAGGGTGAGCTCAGAGACATCTGCGTGGGTTATTGCACAGTTGTCTATACAAATGGCACCCAGAAGTTACCAAAAGTAGTACAGAAACTACTAAAATACTAATATAGGTTGTTGAATACATATTTTATTAATATTTTTTTTTATAGAGCTTTGTTACAGACTGTGTATGCTTGTTGGTAGGGGTGAGCTTCGTATTCGAGTCAAACTCATGTTCGACTCGAACATCGTATGTTCGATCGTTCGTCGAAATACGAACAAAACGGGTCGTTCGCGCCAAATTTGAGTTACGTTTCACAGACCATAATTCACTGCGGCATCGCTGGCTGATGATTGGCCAAGCATGCACTATGACCTGCATGCTTGGCCAATCACAGTGCACAAAAAACGGAGAGCCATAATTGGTCAAAGCCAGGGTGGCTTTGGCCAATTATGGGTCAGGGGGTTTAGTACACGCCCCACACTACAAGGCCGCCTGCAGGGCGGCAGTTAACAGAGAACATAGAGAGACAGAGATAGTGTAATTTTTTGCAGGTAGATTTAGAGCAGGCAGGCAGCTAGTCAATTAATGTTACAGTGTGTAGAGGATATATATACATCTCAGGAGTTGTACATATATTTATACACTGTATAGTTAAGCTAGATCAGTTCTTCCTAATTTACTGGCAGGCAGGTGATTGTGCTATTCAAAGACGTTATCACAGGCATAGTATAGACACCCAGCAGGTACGATATTTAAAGGAATTATTTTTTTTATTTTTATTTTTTATTCAAGCATCATTAAAATCACTGCTCCAGAAAAAACAACTGTTTTTAAAACTTTTTTTCCATTGATACATGTTCCCTGGGGCAAGACCCGGGTTCTCAGAGACATTTAACGACAATAACTTGCATATTAGGCTTTAAAATGAGCACTTTTGAATTCAAACATTCGAATCCCATAGACGTCAATGGGGTTCTAAATGTTCGCACGAACGTTCGCTCCGTTCGAAGGTTCTGGTGCGAACCGAACGGGGGTGTGTTTGGCTCATCCCTACTTGTTGGCAAGTGGGGGTTAGTGCTCTATGTTTATTTTTGTCAGTATGTTACTAATTGTATCTCTAAAGACATTGGGTCAGATTCAGAAAGTATTTACGTCGGCGTATCTAGAGATACGCCGCGTAAATACTAAGAATAGCCGGCGTATCTTTTTTCTGTATTCAGAAAACAAGATACGCCGGAATTCAGCTAATATACGAGCGGCGTAAGTCTGTTACACCGTCGTATATTAGTTGCATATTTACGCTGGCCGCTAGGTGGTGCTTCAGTCGTTTTACCCGTAAAATATGCAAATGAGCTAGATAAGGCGATTCAAAAACGTACTTGCGGCCGGGCGTCGTAGTTTACATCGTTTGCATAAGCATTAGTCCGGCGTAAAGTTATCCCTGCTATATGAGGCGCAGCCAATGTTAAGTATGGACGTCGGGACAGCGTCGAATTGTACGTCGTTTACGTCGTTTGCGTAAATCCTTCGGGAATGGGGCTGGACATAATTGACGTTCACGTTGTTTACATTGACAAGTTGCGACGTGATTTCACGCATGCGCACTGGGATACGTCCATGGACGGCGAATCACGCCCCCACATTACTAATTTGAATTAGCCCCCCTGACGCCGGACACTTTACGCTACGCCGCCACAACTTATGGAGCAAGTGCTTTCTGAATAAGGCACTTGCCCATAAAATTTGCGGAGGCGTAGCGTAAACAGCATACGCTACGCTGCCGGATAGATACACATTTGTATCCGAATCTGGCCCATTTTCCTCATTATGTCAGTATTGTACTGACACATCCAGAAATGTGTTTGTACAAACACAAACAGTTCTGTACTGTTTGTGTTTGTACAGACAGATTTCTAATTGTTTCAGTACAGTACTAAATTTGCATGTTCAGGCTTTTTTTCTTGTACCATACTGAATGTGTCCCTCTGGACAAGTTTATGGTTATATTAGCATGACATTGATTATGTCTCCCCTGACATATTTATTGTTGTGTCAGTATAGTACTAATAGTACTAATTGTATCTCTCCAGACAAGTTTCTGGTTGTGTCAGTATGGTACTGATTTTGGCTCCTCTGTAATCAGTGGAGCAGTTGTTGATTGTTTGTTTGGGTCTGTTCATGGATTCATGGTTGATGAGATAGATTCCTCCTGTCTCTGTTGAGAATCTTCCAGAGTTCAGGAAGGGACATTCAAATCTCTGACCTGAATATTGGCTACCCTCTGGTCAATTCCTGGGGAGGTGTGCCCAATAGGTGGTCAAGGAGGGGGTAAAAAGGCTGGACAGACTTATTCTTCCCCTGGAAGAAGGGGGACCGTGTGTTTCAGGGGCTGTTAAGTCGAGTTCCACGTCAGTTTTCTCGATGAAAAGCATACACACAACCGTTTTCCTCTGCAAAAAAGCTCTGCCACCAAGTTTCCTGATGGATTTTGTCGAGGAAAACGGTTGTGTGTATGAGGCCTGGGAAACACTTTTTGATACATCTACTGTATATAGATCAGACCAAAATGAGGGACAAATGAGGGGGAATGAGGGACAAAGGGACATTGCTCCAAATCAGGGACAGTTGGGAGCTGTTTTGTAGAAAGTGAGCTAAAGCTAGGAGTAGTGACATCTGGGTGACATCTGGGTCATGTAAACATTTTTTTAAGTCTTCCTTTGGGAAGCAATGCCAATTCATAAACCTTTCCTGATATTCAAAGTGGAATGCAGCACACTGGGAAAGAGTGCAAAGTTTACCAGACAGAGCTTCCTGTGTACAATATTCTGGAGTATATATGAACAGTTTTAGGCAACAGAAGCAAGTAAGTACTAACACTGCCAACTAAACACTTAGGCCCGGATTCACAAAGAATTACACTGGCGTATATCCAGATACACCGCCGTAATTTCAAATGTGCGCCGTCGTATCTTTGCGCCGATTCGCAAAGCAACATACGCAGAAAAACATGGCTTCAGTCGTCCGGCATAACTTGCCTACACCGGCGTATCGTGGGCGCATAGTTATGCTGGATGCAGCGTTCCCATGTAAAATATGCAAATTAGCAAGATACGCCGATTCACGAACGCAGATGCGCCCGGCCGCTTCATATACGCGCTTTGCGTAAGGCTTACGTCCGGCGTAAAGTTACCCCTGCTTATATGAGGCGCAGCTGATGCTAAGGTATGGGCCAGGGAATGACGCCGTCAAATTTTACGTTGTTTACGCCGTTTACGTAGTACGTGAATAGGGCTGGGCGTAGGTTACGTTCACACGTCGTAAACATTGCGCGCCGACGTCACTTAGGCATTCTATCCAATGTGATTCTGAACATGCGCACTGGAATACGTCCACGGATGGCGCATGGGGTCACGGATCATTATACTAAAACACGCCCACTGCCTAGCTACTTTGAATTACGCAGACTTACACCAGCCCATTTACGCTACGCTGCCGTAACTTAGGGAGCAAGTGCTTTGTGAATACAGCACTTGCCTCTCTAAGTTACAGCGGCGTAGCATAAATAAGATATGCTACGCCCGCACAAAGATACGCGCGGGTATATATATATATATATATATATTTTTTTTTTCTGCTTTATCACATACCCCAAAAATAAATAAAAATATCTTCATTCGTTTAGGCCAGGGATCTGCAATTAGTGGACCTCCAGCTGTTGCAAAACTACAAGTACCATCATGCCTCTACCTCTGGATGTCATGCTTGTGGCTGCAAGAGTCTTGCTATGCCTCATGGGATTTGTAGTTCTGCAACAGCTGGAGGTCCGCTAATTGCATATCCCTGGTTTAGGCCAATATGTATTCTTCTACATATTTTTGGTAATTTTGCCTTTGGCTGAGAGTTCTGATCGGGAATCAGTCGGCTGCTGGTTTTCTAGCATGCATGTCCGACAGAAGCCGCCTTCTGTCGGACAGACCGATATACACACGGGAAGAATGTCGGCCGTTTTTTTTAATCGGAAAATGTCTGCTGGCATTCTGCCCATGTGTACGGGACTGTTTTTAGGGTAAAAATACTGAATGGTCTGATGGTACGATGAATGTGTGTATTCATTGTAACACTAAACTCCAGTTGTATGTCATTAAGCCATACCAGATATGTTCAGGTGTTGAGTTCCTGTTCCAAACAAGCCATATCCAGCAGACCACAGAAAGTATCTGATGTGGACCTTGCCCAACCTCTGCCCAGTCTGCAGTAAGCCAGATGAAAAACATCTTCCTTTTTACTCATACAGAACAGTGATTCTGTGGTTAGTAATGTTTCCAAAATGTCTACATTTCATCAAATAAATTACTTCATGGCCACATTCAGCTAATATACATTGTATATATAGATCACAGACAGCAATAAAAACTTTTCAGAGGTTCTAACTCTTCCCTGCTCAAAAAAAACAAAGGCTAATGCTGTTAATGTCTGGAGGAACCTGAAAACGCTGGTTGTTAAAGGGGTTGTAAACTTTTGTGTTTTTTCACCTTAATGCATCCTATGAATACAAAATTAATAAATACACATGAATGAATAAATGAATGACTTGTATAGCGCAACGCATGCGAACTGAATCGCCTCTGGGCGCTTTTTCCAGCCAGTGTCTGCTTGGCTGGTGCAGTCATTTTTACCCTGTAGGATCTAGACACACTAGGGACACACAGTCATACACACATATACATATACATGTCTTTGGAGTGTGGGAGGAAACCGGAGTACCCAGAGAGAACATGCAAACAAAATATTGAACATTACACTTTAAAGACCTTAAATACTTTGTATGCATTGCTCCTATAATGTTAGTCTTTATGTAATAAGGACCTCTTGGCATATTAGCAGAGTTAAAGGGGTTATTCATCAAACCAAATGACATGAGAATATGTATGGTGCAATATTTCAAAGTGAGGAGCACAAGCAGGAAGATTAATGTTTTGCCGCTAGGTGGGGAGCCATGTGACCTCAGTGGTCTCACAATTTCTGTTCATCTGGCCATAATGGCAACTATGAGACAGAACTTTTCTTGATAAATTTCTCATTCAAAATGATATGTGTAATATTCCCCAGCTGATGTGCTGTGTGTAGCATTGGGGTCACATCAAACAGGACCCCATCAGAAAGATAATGAAGAACCTATTGCCTAAAGATGAGATTCAAGTCTCATACTTTTTAATTAAATGTGTTTATTACTATGATCATTTCTTCTGCAAATGTTGTGCGTGTACTGTACCCTTTCAGTGCCAAATGAAAAATAATCAAAAGAGCAAAAAGGAATGGTACACAAGTACAATATTCAAAAAAGAAATGGTACACAAGTATTCATTACTATGCACTAGAAAATCGAATGACATATTTCAGTGTCCACAACTGAACAGTCCATTAACGAAGCACGAAAGCTCAATGTGATTCAACATGGTGAAGCATGAAAGGATTGACTTCAAAAATCATTCACCACATCGTGTGCAAATGGTGACTCCTTTCCCCTCTAGATGTGCACTCACCAGATGAAGTTGCCTGACACTCTCATGCACAGCAAATACACGACAACCCACAAAGGGTTAAATCACCCATCGATATCCAATCGTGAAAGTAGATCTCATGGAGAATTCACATATGAAAAAACAAGTGCTCCAATAGTGCAGTATCGTTTGAAGCTTTTTTCATTTGAATACATTTTCATCAAATACACTCACGGGGAATCAAATAAGTAACAGCATGTGACAAATCCACTGCAGCAGTAGGGAACTTACATGACACGGTCACAACGGTCTAGCGGGTGTGAACAGTATCTTACTCGCACAAAATCGTAACCCTCGGAATTGAACCCAACCTCACTAATGGGTGCCGTACATCATGTTCCAATGCGTTTCATCATCAAGACTTCCTCCTGGGATTGGGTTATGGCACGGCAACCACCCTTTTATAATTTCCCATATGTTAATGGCGGTGAGTATCACTCATGTGCTAACTCCATGTCCCCGCAACCATGATATGCACAGTATTTGCTTCGCTTACAGTGCCTGCCGCCGAGAATGTGTTTTTAGCGCGACAGCATCGCGCTGACTCTCGGCGACAGGGTGCCGACATCTCGCACTCGCTGGAATAGTAAAAGCACATTCCAGCGAGCGCGTCATAGAACCGATGTGGATTCCCGCCAATTCTACACGTGGGCGGCGTTTGTTATGAATCCTGAAGGGGAAGTCCCCGCCAGATTTAAAAAAAAATTCCAGCATGGGTTCCCCCCTCAGGAGCATAACGGGCCCTTAGGTCTATTATGGGTTGTGAGGAGACCCCCCTACTCCGAAAAAAACGGCGTGGGGGTCCCCCCACAATCCATAACAGACCCGTATCCAAAGCACGCCAGCCGGCCGGTCAGGAGGGGAGTGGGGGCGAGCGAGCGATCCCCCCTCCTGAGCCGTACCGGGCAGCATGCCCTCAACATGGGGGGGTCAGGTGCTCTAGGGCAGGGGGGCGCACTGCGGCCCACGTGGTACCTACCGGAGCATGATGGGACTGCGACGTCACAAGATAGGCTTATATAAGTCACTGGGAGCCGCCCATCCGTCATAAAACATAAGAAACCCATTCCTAACATTAGGCTCATAAGCCCATCAAAATCAATAAATAAATTCAAAAGTTACTTATGAAACAATTGAGATCCAGCTCAATATTTAACCCTCTAGGGGTTAAACTTTTTAATAAGAAAATCGAGTTAGGGACTTATCACCAAGAGAAACGATTAGAGCCCCTCTATGATGGAAATACACACTCTATCCCACAATTTCAGTAGTGTGGGATCTTGTTTGTGCTTCTCCCTAAAGTGAATGGACACACTATGCTGTTGTAACCAATATAAAGAAAGGGTTTAATGTTTGGCAATATGAATCTTGAGGAGTCTTTTAGACCCTCCCAAATAGTACAACCCACATGGACACCACAACAAATAAAGCACATGTGAGGTATTGCATGTGATAAGTTCATCTATAGAAAATTATTTCTTTACAATATTAGTAATGCTGGATATACCCCATTACTATTTTTCACTGTTCTACATGAAATGCATTTTCCTGATGGACTCCATGGCAGCCTACGTGTGGGTTAATCCCGCCTCCTCTCCAATGCTATAGGACTCCATACCCATAAAGCTTTGCTCACCTCCCAGTACTGGTGTTCCTTTTTTGTCCTCCTCCATGGATTCGAAGGATACGCGTTCAGATGTCCAACAGGATGAATGGCACACCATTAAGCGGTGCAACTAGGATCCCAGCCATGGGCGGGTGGAGAGCTCTGCAGCTAATCTCACATTGTGATGTCAGGCTGCGTGTGCTGAAGGTTATGGACTTCACGGCTGGCAAGGTCTGCAACTCCTCCATGGCAGCCGCATCTACTGTATGTTTGGTACCTCGTTTATGTTTTGTCTTGTCCTTTGTGTCACTTCGTTTTGTGTGTCCTTCCTGTATTTTAGCCCCTATGGCGGCTGGAGCGCTCCTGCGTTCCAGCTCGCCCTGCCACTTCCGGGTTGCGGCATCGTTGACGCTCGCGCAGGCGCAGTCGGACTCTCCCAGTCCGAGGCCTGGTCAGCACATGCGCAGTGTGACGAATTGCACGGCACGTGCGTGGGTGACGCGTGACGTCACCGGCGGGTGATTCAAGAGGCAGCTGTTCGCTCTATGCTGTGGGTCTCCCGGACGAGCGATCAAGCTGCCTGGTTTTCTGCTGTGATACCTGTCCACAAGTTTAGTGAGGGGGGTCCGCCTGACGGATCCCTTTGTTTCTGCTAAATGATGATGATAATATTTTTGGAATATATGTATTTTATATCTATTGATATTGGTTTTGGCACGGCCTATTATACATATGCTAAGGGGAAATATGTTTGTGGCATCCTAGGTTCCTCACGCCTTCAGGTCCTGTATCACGCCGGTCCAGAACCATGGACCAGTCACCGCCTGTATGTGGCCAGCCCTCACGCACTAGGTACGTGCTGGTGAGGGGAGGGCATGGGGGGGCCAGAATTTTTTCCTTCTCTTGTTCCCCCCCCCTAAAATGAAAAATGCTTCTCTTCAGCCCTTCAGGTACAGACTATTGTGCTCCAGCAAACACAGACCTTGCCAGACCGCAACAACATTCTTCTTCCAAGTCAAAGAATAAGCACAGTTCTTCATCTGCATCTTATCATCAGAGGAGAAGTTCCCATTCCTCCTCTAGACACCGCTCCCACCGCCATGATAGCCGCTCTAGTCGTAGAGCCTGCTGGGGATGTGACACCCAAATCCCAGAGGGCAAATCATTATGCAATCGGTGCTATGCCCGTGCGGTTGGTGAAAAAGAGACAGAAGATCAGCGCATCGAGTCTCTAGTTGAACGTGTGGTGCAAAGGTCCTTAAATTCTTGGAGAAGGACACGTCTCACACGCATAGTCAAGCCAGTGTTGCTGGGTCTGGCTCTACGGTCGACGAGGTCCATGAGGATCCAGGCCCTGGATGGCTGACCCATCATCGAAACAGAACTGGTGCAAAATTCCCTTTGAGGGACCGTCTCTGTTTGGGAATAAACTGGATGACGCCGTTTCTAAAGCTACAGGGGGCAAGTCGGGTTTTCTTCCCCAGGATAGGCGCCAGATGGGAAGGAAGAAACCCCAGTTCAGGAGGGGTAGCCCAGATAGTGCAAGGGAAGCTCATGCCTACAGACCTGGTGGAAATTTTAGAAGAAACTGGAGTAGAGGCCAGACGTTCTTTCGTAGACCGGCAACCACAAGCCAGGTGTCTAGCGGACGCGAACAGGGGAAGTATTTTTGAGATAAAGCCCGCCCAGGCGGATCAAGTAGGGGCACGACTACTCCTCTTTTGGCACGTCTGGGCGGCCTCGATCACATATTCTTGGGCCATCAAGACAGTGTCGTCAGGCCACGTCTGGAACTTCTCCAGCACTCCCCCTCCCAGGTTCATCTCTACCCTACTCCCAAAGTCAGCAGAGCAAAGGCAAGTTCTACTGTCCTACGTGGACCTACTAACAGCTCAAGGGCAGGGAGATGCGTCCCGAAGGACGAACAGTTTCTTGGGGTATACTCTCCCCTCTTCTTGGTAAAAAAGAAAAACAATTCTTGGCGACCAGTCATAGACCTAACCTACCTGAACAGGTTCATAAAACATGGGAGGTTCAAGATGGAAACCCTGTCCACGATTCAGCAAGCCATACAACCAGGCGACTGGATGATCTCTATAGATCTAAAGGATGCGTATTTCCATGTGCCAGTAGCAGTGAAGCTCCAAAAATATCTCAGGTTCCACGTGGGGCAGGAGCATCTTCAATTCATTTGCCTACCCTTCGGGTTGACAACCTCCCCACAGGTCTTCACCAAGACCCTACTGGCAGTCGTGGCCCTTATCAGGCTGAAGAAGGTACGCCTCTATCACTATCTGGACGACCTTCTTGTCTTATCCCAAGACAGGGCCCTTCTCCTGGCGCAGAAGGGTCAAGTAATCTCAATTCTAACCGAGTTCGGTTGGCTCCTGAATTTGGAGAAAAGCCACCTGGAGCCAACACAACGCTTGATATACCTAGGAGCCCAGTTCGACACAGTAGAGAGAACCATCTCTCTCCCATTAGAGAAGATCCCTGTGGTTCAGGAGAGGATTTCACAGGCTCTGGATGCTCGTCATCTGAAGGCCTCTCAATGCCTAAAAATTATCGGCACGATGGTTTCAACATCCCCCATGGTGAAGTAGGCATTGTGGAGATTACGTCCCTTCCAGTTCGGCTTTCTCAAACAATGGAAATCAGAAAACAAAAACCAACGGATTCTAATTTCATCATCTATGAGAAACAGCCTCTTCTGGTGGCTCCAACGAAAGAACCTGCTAAATTGTCATTCCATTGCCCCAATCCAGTGGGTCACAGTGACGACAGATGCCAGTGGTTCCGGCTGGGGGGCCCTTTGCGGCTCAGAAATGGCGCAGGGCAAATGGGATGCCCGCCTACACAACCCGGGCTCGAACGTCCTGGAGATTCGTGTTGTTGAGGATGGACAACACCACGGCAGTCTCATATGTCAAGAGGCAAGGAGGGACACAGAGTCCAACTCTGCTTCGAGAAGTCGAACCCATCCTAGGGTGGGCCCAGAAGAACTTGGCCAACCTGACGGCTGTCTTTATTCCCGGAGCCCAGAACTCCCAAGCGGATTTTTTGTCACGCACCCAGGTAGACATCAACGAGTGGTCTCTCCATGAGCAGTCCTTTCAGTGGATCCTGTCCCTGGGGATCAATCCCCAAGTGGATCTCTTTGCTTCTCTGCACAACTCCAAGTTGAAGAAGTTCTATACGAGGGGTCATTGTGTTCAGGCAGTAGGAACGGACGCCCTGACAGATCGGTGGAGATTCAGGAGGGCGTATGCCTTTCCCCCAATTTCAGTGATTCTCAAATTCCTACGGAGACTCCAATCAGAGGCAGTCGAAGTAACAATGGTGGCTCCATACTGGCCGAACAGGCCGTGGTTCCCTCTTCTGGTCCAATTGAGTTATCAGGACCCAGTACCTCTACCAGTCAGACAGGACCTTCTCTCCCAGGGGTCATTCCTACACCCTTCCCCGGCCCTGATGAAACTAATGGTTTGGTTCTTGAGAGGAGGAGATTGGAAGCCCTCGGCTGCATGCCTACAGTGATCTCCACATTGATGAGCTCGAGAAGAGCAAGTACGAACAAAGTTTATGGAAGAATTTAGGCGAAATTCGTGGAATTCTCCTCGACCTCAGGCACGTCATTTAAAAATCCAGAAGTACAAGACATTCTAAAGTTTCTCCAGACGGGACTAGATCTTCCCCTATCCGTCAGTTCTTTGAGAGTTCAAATATCAGCCCTGTCTGCCTTCTCCGGGATCCCATGGGCAGTGCACCCGCTAGTGAAACAGTTCTTCCGGGGAGCAGCGAGGCTGAGGCCTCAAAGGAAGTCGAGATTCCCCAAGTGGGATCTCCCTTTAGTACTTGACTTTCTGAGTGAACTTAACTCAACCGGCACTTCTCCATCCTCCTTAAAGCGGAGCTCCACCCAGCAAAACAACATTTTGCCATGCTGTTTAAAAAAATAAAAATAAAAAAACCTGAAAAAAAAAAAATACTCACCCGAAATAGCTGTTGCTATGCGGAAGTCCGTAATCTGCCTCTTCCACACCGCGGTTTAATGTCTTCTTATCCTTCTCCTTGTGAATGGGGCGCGCTGCTTTCTGGGAACTGTGTGTGTTCTCAGAGAGCAGCGCGCCCATTCACAAGCCAGCGTGAGACTCACGCAGGCGCAGTAGGAAACGGGCAGTGAAGCCGTACGGCTTCACTGCCTGTTTCCCATAGTGTGAATGGCGGCGCGGGACCCGGAGCGATCGTGGGACCGGCATCAGGGGGGGGCCATCAGCACGGGCGCCTAGGACAGGTAAGTGTCCTTATTTAAAGTCAGCAGCTACACTGTTAGTAGCTGCTGACTTTAAAAAAAAAATGTTTCGCGGCTGGAGCTCCGCTTTAAAGGATTTTTCGGCTAAAGTTGCTTTTCTAGTTGCCATCACCTCGGCTAAAAGAGTCTCAGAGATCGGGTCCCTTGGCTACAAGGAGCCGTTCCTAACGTTCTTTCCCGACAGAGTGGTCCTGATACCCATGCTGGGCTCAAATCCCAAAGTTTCGTCAGTGTTTCATGTCAACCAAGAAATTGTCCTCCCTACTTTCAAAATCTCGGACGCCGAAGAAGCTCACCCTTTAGACTTGGGGAAAATCCTTACTGAATACCTCCAAGTGACATCTACTTTCATACGTTCTGATCATTTGTTTATCCTGCACTCGGGCAGTAACAGAGGGAAGAAGGCCTCTTCAAGGACGATCGCGGCTTGGATCATCCACACAATCCAGCAGGCTTATAGGGCTTGGCTCCCCCGCAGGCGGTAACTGCGCATTCTACCAGAGGGATGGCGGCTTCTTGGACGGCAGCCCATCACGTGGCCCCGGATGTCATCTGTAAAGTGGCCTCTTGGTCCTCTATAAATACCTTTATGTCCCACTATTGTGTTGAACCTGCATCCCTTTCCTCTGTGAATTTTGGTCTCTCAATCCTGTCAGCCGACAGGACAAATTAAACTTTTTTGTTCAGCATACCCACCCGTGTGGTTTGGCTAGTTATTTCCCACACGTAGACTGCCATGGAGTCTGTCAGGAAAAAGGAAAATGTATTATCAAATACTTACCGTAATTTTCCTTTCCTGATGGACTCCATGGCAGACGGAGTACCCACCCTGTAAGCATGGAGTCGGCTAGTTACGGAACACCAGTACTGGGAGGTGAGCAAAGCTTTATGGGTATGGGATCCTATAGCATTGGAGAGGAGGCGGGATTAACCCACACGTAGGCTGCCATGGAGTCCATCAGGAAAGGAAAATTACGGTAAGTATTTGATAATAAATTTTCCTTTTTCTACACGGATAAAAGCCTTTTAAATCAATTTGTATTTCTTTGTTGGCCAGGTGGATCTAAAATCTTTTTTACCACCTGGTCACCGAAATTTGGAGCCTTTCTATATACAGTATAAACCAGGGATGATTTGGAAGGATCAGACCTAAATTCCTATCCATACAAAGAATATACCAATATTTTAAAAAAAATGTCTTCAATTTCCCTATGTTGGTAATGAGAATTCGAAATTCATCCCCACTGTTGTTGATCAGAAAGTGTCTGTTGTGTTGATCCTTTTTACAAGGGTATATTCCTAATCCAAGCTGGGTGATGTCTACTTTTAACCTCCCTGGCGGTATGATTATGTCAGATTTTTAATGCTGAAAGGGGTACGATTGTTTTGCATGGAAATTTGGCATTTTATATCGTAAGCCTGTAATTCTTAGAAATAACTCCCTTAAATCTAACCAGTCTAGTAGACATCCCGGTTATGATAAAGTTTGAAACACAAAATCATAAATTATAATATAATTCATAACTATAAATAATTATAACAAATAATAATATAATAATAATAAAAAATTATTCAATAATGTAATCAAATCAAAAACACTGAAATTTGCTCAGTTGCAGAATTGTCGCTGTCGTTACTTTCAGTGTTTGAGACACGAATATTTGAGATACTTCTTATTCGTCTGGGAATTCTTTTTGGACTGATCTTTTTAAACCAGCTAGAAAACATCGATAATAAATAAGAACACTTGCAGAATTGAGCGATAGCGATTTGTGGGCAAATTTGTCATCAAAGATACCAAACAATTAAACACCCAGAGTGCACCTTTTACTGTGATAACAGAAAAGTTATGCCCGTACCAGATAACTAGACTCCATTTTATAAGAGCCTAGTGTGGGTCAAGGAATGAGTCCTCTGGATGTAGACAGGATGATAAGAATATCCATTTCCCTGCCTGCTCTCTCTGTCAAACAAATATGGCAGCAGCAAGCCATGTATCTATAAATATGAGCACATGGCTTGCTGCCGCCACCCAGTGGAGTTGATATTCTTATGACCCTGTCTACATCCAGAGGACTGATTCCTTGTATGAACCCAACCAAGATCTAGCAATAGCAGAGCGAGCAGCAAGAAAATGACAAATTAAGATTCTCTTGATTTGTTTATACAGTAGGTGCCTGGCAACATGGAAAGTATGGTTACACAAGGTTCATTTGGGAATTTATCCCCAACAAGTTTGTCATTAGGGATGAGCCGAACACCCCCGCGTTCGGTTTGCACCAGAACCTTCGAACGGACCGACCGTTCGCGCAAACATTTAGAACACCATTGACGTCAATGGGACTCGAAAGTTTGAATTCAAAAGTGCTAATTTTAATGCCCCATATGCAAGTTATTGTCGGAAAACGTCTTTGAGAACCCGGGTCTTGCCCCAGGGAACATGTATCAATGGAAAAAAAAGTTTTAAAAACTGTATTTTTTTCTGGAGCAGCAATTTTAATGATGCTTAAAGTAAAAAAAAAAAAAGAAAATTGTCCTTAAATATCATACCTGCTGGGTGTCTATAGTAGTGGCACGTGTTTAGAACTGTCCCTTCACAAAATGAGATTACTACAAGAAAAAGGTAATTTAAAACTGCTTGCGGCCTTAATGTACTGCCTGGTCCCTGCAATATGGATGAAAATCACTGAGAAAAATAGCATGGGTTTCCCCGCCCCCCTCCCCCCAGGTCATTACAAGCCCCTTTGGCCCTATATACTTTGAACAGCAGTATACAGGTGGTGCAAACAAGACAGAGACTGTAGGTTTGTTGTTAAGTAGAATCTGTTTTTAATTTTGAACTGTTACATTTTTAAAATGTAGCTCACCCCTGTAACATTTGTTTTGCTATCTGTGCACCTGAAAATTTCACCTCACTTTCTGTCCCCATGACAAATGTTTTTTGAAAATGTGTTTTTTTTAGTGAAACAAGGATTGGTGATAAAGCATCAGTGGGGGGAGACACCTTTTCCCCATATTAACTCTTACAGGAGAGAATTTCCCTTCCTAGGGGTCGATTTCCTCTCACTTTCTGTTGTCTCCTTCCGTTTGCAAGTAGGAGTCACAGTTAGTCTTGGTGGGTGCTGGAATGCCCTGCTGTGAAATATTAGATCAAGAATTGTAATTACACGCCCCTGTTGAGCAGGGGCAGAAAAATTGGGCCTTAGGCACTGGTGCTGGTGCCACAACACTGCAACTCCTCACAGATACTCTAGATGGAGCACAGCAATGTGCCCGCTGCAAAGCATTGCATCAAAAATTGTAATTACATGCCCGTGTTAAACAGGGGCAGAAAAATTGGGCCTTAGGCACTGGTGCCACAACACTGAAACCCCCTCACAGATACCCTAGTTGTAGCGCAGCAAAGAGCCTGCTGCAAACTATTGCATCAAAAATTGTAAATTGCACGCCCCTGTTGACAAGGGGCCGGAAAATTGGGCCTTAGCCACTGGTGCGCTGCCCAGAACCAACAATGTTCTTACAAGCTATCAGCAAGATCATTGAGAAGGAGAAGGATATTCAGTCAGCATAACAGGATATTCACTCAGCATCAGCATAGGCAGTCACCAAGGGATCTGACATTTCAAAAAAAATATTCAGTTACATCAGCATCAGGTGCTTGGTAGCTGGTGGTGATCTAAGCCTGATTTATTTTATTGAAGGTCAGTCGATCGATGGAGTCGGTGGAGAGGCGCACCCTGTGATTGGTCACAAAGCCTCCAGCAGCACTGAATGTGCGTTCTGAAAGAACGCTGGATGCAGGACAAGCCAGTAGCTCAGTTGCATACTGTGCAAGCTCTGGCCAGTGATCCATCCTCAAGACCCAGTAACCCAGAGGATTTTTGGTGGGAAAGGTGTCCAAGTCTGATCTTGCCCCTAGATATTCCCGCACCATGTAAAACAGACGCTGGCGATGGTTGCTGGAACCGGTCATACCTTGGGGCTACGGACTAAAAAATTGTCTGAACGCATCGGTTAGATGGCCACCTTCTCCACCGCTCCTTCTGTGACTCACCGAAATCTCAGCAACACGTTGTCCAGGACCAGGATTTGGTAACCCTCCAGTCTCTGGGAACGCGATGCACAGACCTTTCTGCAAGGCCTTCTGGAGATGGTTCATCTTCTGCTCCCTCTGCGACAGCAAGATAAGGTCCGCAACCTTACCCTTGTAACGTGGATCAAGGAGAGTTGCCAGCCAGTAATGATCCCTCTCCTTGATATGCAGGCTTTGCAGGATCAGGGAGGCCATGCGGCGTAGGTTTGCTGAGGCATTCGGGGCAGAGTCCTCTGGGTCACTGAGGATGACAGGATCCGCAGCCACCTCATCCCAGCCACGTAAAAGTCCATGGGTTCCTTGGGACTGTAATTGATCCCTTGAAGACTGCTGCTGATTCTGAGTCAAAAGCTCCACCTCCATGCTGCTGATACAATCCTCCTCCTCCTCCTCCTCCTCGTTCTCTTCCTGTGTGCTAGGCGGGCAAGCAGGACCATTGTCTGGATAAAGGGGGCCTTGAGAGGTAAGGAAGTCCTCCTTTTCCTCCCTCTGTTCTGCCTCAAGGGCCCTGTCCATTATTCCATGTAGCGTGTTCTCCAACATGTGAATAAGAGGGACAGTCTCACTGATGCATGCACTGTCACTGCTCACCATCTTCGTGGCCTCCTCAAATGGTGACAGGACAGTGCATGCATCCCTGATCAAGGCCCACTGGCGTGGGGAAAAAACCAAGCTCCCCTGACCCAGTTCTGCTGCCATATTGGCACAGGTACTCATTGATGGCCCTCTGCTGCGTGTGCAGCTGCTGCAGCATGGCCAATGTAGAGTTCCATCTGATGGGCATGTCACAGATTAGACGGTTCTTGGGCAGGTTGTATTCCCTTTGGAGGTCTGTCAGCCGAGCAGTGGCATTATATGACCTTCTGAAATGCACACAGACTTTCCTGGCCTGCTTCAGGACATCCTGTAAGCCCGGGTACCTGCACCACCAAATTCAGAACATGAGCAAAACAGGGCACATGGGTCAGTTGTCCCTGTCACAGGGCAGAGAGGAGGTTGGTGCCATTGTCGCTAACCACCATTCCTGGCTTAAGCTGGCGTTGCGTCAACCACCTCTGAGCCTGCCCCTGAAGACCTGACAGACCCTCTGCCCCAGTGTGGCTCCTGTCTCCCAAGCACACCAGCTCTAGCAGCGCATGGCATCTCTTTGCCTGCATTCCTGCGTAGCCCCTCATACGCCTACGGAGCACGGCTGGTTCAGAGGACACATCAGCACAGGAAGAGGCCACAGAGGAAGAAGAAGAGGAGGGGGTGGAGGAGAGAGGTGTGTCACAACCAGTAGTAGTGTTTTGGAGGCGTGGTGGCGGAACAACCTCCAACACTACTGTATCTTGCCCTACATCCTTCCCAGCTGTCAGCAGAGTCACCCAATGCGCCATGAAAGAGAGGTAACGTCCCTGTCCATGCCTGCTGGACCATGAGTCAGTGGTAATATGCACCTTACCACTGACTGCCCTGTCCAGCGAGGCATGGACATAGCCTTCCACATGGCGGTAGAGAGCCGGAATCGCCTTCCGTGAGAAAAAGTGGCATTTGGGAACTTGCCACTGAGGTACCGCATATTCCACAAACTCACGCAAGGGGGCAGAATCTACCAACTGAAAAGGCAGTAGTTGAAGTGCTAGCAATTTCGCTAAGCTAGCATTCAACCGCTGGGCATGTGGATGGCTGGGAGAGTACTTCTTACGGTGCCGCAGCAGCTGGGGCAGAGAAATTTGTCTGGTACAATCTGCCATCGGTGTACCGATAGTAGATTGCCCGCATGTACTACTAGGTTGTGACACACCTAAATCTACACCTTCAGTCCTATCAGTGCAGGCTTCAGAGAGGACTGAGGGTATAGTGGGGTTGGGGATCCCAGCTGATGAGGGGCAAGGGGAGGTCTGCTTTGTTCTTTGGTGTGGGTCTTTAAGGTATGCTTGCCAACGAACTGCATGGCAGGTCGACATACAGTATGTCTGGTCAAGCATGTGGTGCCCAAGCGGGTCATGTTTTGGCCACGTGAGATACGCTTAAGACATATGTTGCAAATAGCAACAGTGCGATCTGATGCACATGTCTTAAAAAGGGCACACACCAAAGAATTTTTGCAGTAATGCTGAGACACAGCAGCACCCTGCACAGGCGTAGCTCTGCGATGTAATGCAGTTGGTGTGCTGCCCTTAAGCTGTCCCCTGGAGGGCATCCTGTCTCTTTGGAGATGTGCCTGTGCCTCCTCCTCCTCCTCTCTCCTATCAGGCACCCACGTAGAGTCAGTGACCTCATCATCCCCTGCCTCCTCATCACTGTCGAAAACCTGGCAGTATGCTGCAACTGAGGGAACATGACTACCAGATTGCTGTCCTTCTTGGGCACCCCCTCTCTCTGCCTTCCTCTATCTGTGTTTCATCATCAGAGCCTTCAAAACGCTGAGCATCTTCATGCAGCATGTACCCAACACTGTGTTCAAACAGTTCGTGGGACTCCTCAGGAGGACATGGTGGGACTAGGGAAGGAGTAAGTGATGCCATTGAGCAGAGGGAAGAGGACGCCTTGGCAGCTACTTTGCCAGATGAAGTACCCTGAGCCTGGGTGAGAGAGGATGAGGAGGATGAGGATGACTTGGTCATCCAATCTACCAAGTCTTCAGCAAGTTGCGGCTCAACACGGCCAGCTGTCAAAAACAAGGACGACACGTGCTGATGAGGATGCACCCTGTCCACGACCAGCACTGTTGCCTCTAGACGCAGAGCCTGCTTGCCCTTGTGACTCTCTGTCCTCTGCAGGCCATTATAATGTTTGTAAGGGCAACAAGGAGAGGCAAAGGCAGTACACAGACCTCATAGCTTTTGGTGCAAAACTGCAGAGGACACGTGCAGTACACACCAAGTAGCTTTATGTGCAAAGTAATGAGCACACTTGCAGTATAAACCAAGTGTGTTTAGGTGCAAAGTAATGAGCACACTTGCACTATGCACCAAGTGGGTTTAGTTGAAAAGTAATGAGCACACTTGCACTATGCACCAAGTGGGTTTAGGTGAAAAGTTATGAGCACACTTGCACTATGCACCAAGTGGGTTTAGTTGCAAAGTTATGAGCACACTTGCACTATGCACCAAGTGGGTTTAGTTGCAAAGTAATGAGCACACTTGCACTATACACCAAGTGGGTTTAGTTGTAAAGTAATGAGCAAACTTGCACTATGCACCAAGTGGGGTTAGTTGCAAAGTAATGAGCACACTTGCACTATACACAAAGTGGGTTTAGTTGCAAAGTAATGAGCAAACTTGCAGTATACAGCATGTTGATTTAGGTGCACTGAGCATATGGGCAATACAACATGTGAGAACACTGCAGCTAGCACAAACAACAACAACTCAACTTCTGATGGTGGGGTGGCTCTTGACATCTAATGTAAGGGGAAGGGATGCGCTGGACATCTAATCTTACAGATACAACCAGCCCTTTTGAGGGCAACCATAATGCTGATGCGGCCCACAAAGAAATTGAGTTTGACACCCCTGCTCTACACACTGTACATTTAGCTGACTAGCCTGCCTACTCTATCTAGCTAGAAAAAAAGACAATCTCTCTCTCTATCTCTCTCTCTCTGTCTGACCTGGAACAAGCCCTGCAGGCGGCCTTTTATAGTGTGGGGTGTGTGCTAAAGCCCTGAGCCATAATTGGCCAAAGCCACCCTGGCTTTGGCCAATTATTGCTCTCCTATTTTTGCGAGCTGTGATTGGCCAAGCATGTGGGTCATAGTGCATGCTTGGCCAATTATCAGCGCGCAATGCCGCAGTGAATTATGGGCCGTGGTGCGTCACTCAAATTTGGCGCGAACGACCCGTTTTGTTTGTATTTCCTCGAACGGTCGAACAGACGATGTTCGAGTTGAACATGGGCTTGACTCGAACATGAAGCTCATCCCTATTTGTCATATAGGTGTAGTAATTTATACCAAAAAGGGATAATGCGTGGACACGTGCCCCATATGTGCGCCATGGTGACGGGGGTCTGTAAACATCTTCAGCACGTATTTGGTATTGTAGTGTCAATTTTATGGAGGACAGTAGGGCAGTGATACCACCTAGACACAATTCATTAATTCCGTTCTTGGCCATTAGATGATAATGAGAGCTTGAAGGAGAGCGCCAGGGGTTTTCCCCAGTCCAAATCATCGGGAGATACATTTGTCTCCTGTTCCCATTTCAAAAGAAATGGTGGTGTCCTGTAACAAAATCTGGTAAATCTGAGATAGTTCCAGAGTATTCCAGTCTGTGAGGCTGGTATAACAAGGACTCAAAAGCTGTCTGACGTGACGTCTAGTGAGATAGTCAATGCTCGGTATTCCGTCTAGAAAGTGTGTCAATTGTGTATGTTCAAGCCATGCTTCCGATGGATTATGACATCATTTTTTGTCCCGCAGTGCATGATTCAGGAGAGGAGCATCAGGTTTGGGCCACTAGAGGAATTTGGGATTGTATCTTTCTCTCCGCCTTTTACTAATTCCAAACAGCGGGGTCAATGGACTGGGTATTGAGGACAGTAAACTTCTAGTCATGTAACAGGGATCTTCTTTCAGCTTTTTTTCCCTTCCATGTATTTTCACTTGTCTTGAAGTCCCAAATGAAGCACAGCGCTAAGCAAGTTTCTAAAGCACATTGCAGTGCTTTTAAATGTAAATTTAATATGGAAGGCCATACTGTTGCTTTCAGGGTTCTTGCACATGCACTTGCTGAAAAAAAAAGAAAACATTGCAGTGCATTCAGATTATTAAAGATAATGTTGAACTGATAAAATGTTTTTAAGTCAATACAAGCAGTAGAAATGAGTAAAACTGGGCTGCTTCATAATTTATATGTGTGCACATCTGAATGCATGTAAACTGTATGAAATTGTATTGTAATTGTACTGTCTGCCCTTATGCGGCAAAGTGCTGTGTAAACTGTTGGCACTACAAAAATCCTGTATAATAATAATACATGCATATATGCTTTCTTGTGTAAATGTATTCCTTGGATGAAAAATTCTTAGATTTTTACAGATATGTATAAACTTTACTGACCTTACTTGATTTTTAATCCAGGACCATTCTGCTAGCAAAATCCTACGTTAATACATCATTCATTTATTATGAAGTGATGCATGTATATTGATTAAGCTCCGGTGGGCGGAGTGAAACATGTCAGGTGGCGTGGCTTTGGTGGAAACTCATGTGTTGAGGCTTTTTTCAAGTCTAAACTAGGTAAGCTGGATAGGGAGTGCCACACTTCTTTTTATACATTCATCGCTTAGGATGAACACCTTTGGCAGCCTACACCTTTCTCCCTGGTGACTGCAGCGTTTATAATCTAGCAGCAAAGTAATTTATTACGCCAGTGTGCAAAGATCCTAAAACTGGGGCTTATAGTCAAATTATTATTAATGTACAGTACTATATAATATGTTCATGCTTTATACATAACGGGTATTATATTACTTGTAAAACTTCTTGTACATCAAAACTATTGTCACCAGGACAGTGTAAAGTGAGGACACATTTATCAGGGAAGTTTCTAACCCTTCCTCACTCTATCCCAAGTTTAAAAAATAATGTTTTGGCTGGACAAATAATCATGGGCGTCCGCCCCATAGGGCAAAGGGGGGCAATTGACCCCCCCTGGAAAATCGAGAAGGTGTTGAAGAGTCTTGTGGCTGTGGGCTGTCTGAGCAGTCCCGGGCCAGATGTCACCCAGAGACAGCGAGCAGAGTGAAGCCACCTCCCCCTCCAGTGTTTATGTGTACACAGGGGGAGGGAACCTGCTATGCCCAATGCCGTGCTGATGGCTGATCTAAGGTACTGAATGGGATGGGGGGGGGGGGGGGGTCCGTCTGTGCTGAAAGGGGGATTTTTGCTGAATGGGGGGGCTGTGCTGAAGGGGGGAGTCCATCTGTGCTGAATGGAGGGGTTTGTGCAGAATGGGAGGTCTGTGCTGAAGGGGGGGTCCATACATTCTCTAGGCTATATTTATATGGGCATGGAGTGAAGCTGAATTATCTCAAGAGCAATTTCACACTGCCAGCTGGCGCGTTATCGATAAAGAGCCATTTACCATTGTTTTAGCTGCGCTATTTGGCCACTAGCAGGGTGCTTTTAACCCCCCCTGAAAAAATTTCAGTGGACGCCCATGCATATAATTGAAACTGTTACTAAACCCAGGAGCCTGCATTCATTATATCTGGTTCCCCACAGTACATGGAAAGGCAATTACTTTTGTAAATATAAACTGCTAAATACCTTTTCTCATTATCAGTATATAGCAGTCTTGTGATTTCTATAAGTGTCTGGTTAAAGCTTGTAGGAGGAGTTTCCATTCTACTCTGATTGATCCATGGGGCTGCAGGACCCCTGACCCTCTGGCACAGGGCCAATCAGCACTGTCCAGACAATCACATGCACCCTCCTGAGAAAATAAAATTCTCCAGCAATACACACCAAACTGAGCATGTGCATAGTGCCCCCAAAGCTCTATTCTATTAGCAGATGGATTGGGGACTGAAAGAAATTGGGAAGGTCAGAGAAGACATGATCAAACAGCCTTTTTACCCAATGCGCAGGATTAACGCCTTAAGGTTTCACAGTGAGTCTAACAAGCGTGTTTTACAGCATATACAGCCTGTATTTTACTGTTGGGGGTTTAGTAACACTTTAAGGGAGATGGGATGTGCCAGACACAATTGTGGTCTATTAATACTTTCTCCAGCGCTAGAAAGTTTCATACCTCTGTACGGACCTGTGGCTGGAGAAATAGTGGATTGCAGGTGCCATGCAAAGGTTTCTGCAGATTACTGATTGCAGATGCAATGTTTTGCAGGCTCCAATGCAAAAAAATGATAAGTGCATTTTTTTTTTTTTTTATGTGTCATCTTGTGTTATCCCCTTAACAGCAGAGCTTCTATATCATGCGTGGCTCTCACAGTGGTCACATGATTGCAGGGGGACAGGCTCCCGATCGTATGACCACCGTGAGAGCCATGCACGACACAGAAGCTCCGCTGTTAAGGGGTCAAGACAATTTGAATTATCACTGACAGCGCAAGGCTTCTGTTTAATTAATCAGTGTACTGGGAATGCTCAGTGAGCACAAAACTTCATGCCGCTATGGAGTTTTAGTAAAAAACAAACAAAAAAAAAACCGCTTACATTGTATGCTTTTTTAATATATGATACATAATTAAACACACACACACACATATATGTCACACATCTATTCAGAGTAGGTTCTTTACTGTATTTGATTGCTTACCTTCAGATGCCACCTAGAGGTTGTAGTAAATGACTGCAGTAATGGAGAAGCCGTACAGCATAATTCTGCTATTCACCTTTGTTCATCATTAATAAAGTATCGCTAGCACCGTTTAATCCGAAATGTATATAAAAGTTAATTTGTGATAATAAAAATGAAGTGACATACCCACCAACATTTTAAAGAGAAAAACATTATACCTGTTATTTTGGGCATAGCCAAATGTATTTCTAAAGCAAATAAACAGAGAACGTTACTTCTCACCTCGACTCACAGAACAAGAAAGAGAGGACAATTTTACTGTGTACCTCCTCACACAAAATCCCAACTGAGTTGGGTCAGGGGAACAATTAATTCTGCCAAATACCAAGAAAGAAACTTATCTCTTACAGTCCATGAAGTCTGATTAAAGAAAAATGTGCAGTGTGAATGTCTCAGCATTCATGCAAAAGTCACAAATAATACCCATAACGTTTGTAATGTGAATATTGTAATTAAAAGTAATGTGAAATTTCAGTTTCTTCTTGTTGTCTTCTGCAATTCCCTTACTTTCGATCCTAGGAAAAACTAGCCTTATGAACATTCAACCAGAAGAGTTGAAGAACACTTGAGTAACAGAGAAAATAGCCTAATGCCGCGTACACACAATCACTTTTTGTGATGAAAAAAACCCGACGTTTTAAAAAACGTCATTTAAAATGATTGTGTGTGGGCAAAACGTTGTTTTATGTCTTCTGAAAAACGACAAAAAATAAATAAATTCGAACATGCTTGAATATTTTGTGTCGTTTTTCAAAATGTCGTTTTTTGTGTCATAAAAAGTGATCGTGTGTAGGCAAAACGACGTTGAAAACAAAGTTTTTAAACCCGTGCATGCTCAGAAGCAAGTTCTGAGATGGAGCTTCAATGGAACAGAGTGCCGTCGAACGTGGTGTACGTCACCGCGCTTTGCTAGAGCTTTTTGAAAAAACGATGGTGTGTATGCAACGTCGTTTTTTAAAATTAAGTTTGAAAAACGTCGTTTTGTTACGTGAGATAAAATGACATTTTTTTTCATCGCAAAAAGTGATCGTGTGTACGCGGCATAACACTATAGGCCAAGCAAGAACATTTGGCCAGAAGAGGAAATGATTTAAGGGAGACCTTTGCATTGTAAACTAAGGGGTGTAATTATAAAAATAAATAAAAAATGGCAGATCTATTTGTCCTGTGAAGCTGCATGTACATTCATTTTGTATGTATGGGGGCAAAAACAAAGTTATTGAGCTATTTTCTCTCCCATTGAGTAAGACAGAGTAATACTAGAATGAATCAGGAAAATACAGCATTATGACCATTAGATGGAGCCAATGACCATAATACGTCTTTACAAGTAATAAATAATACTGCAGAGAGTAAACTGCTATATAGAATTTATATAATGTTGCAAAGACAAAACTCAATTGTTTAACAAGTTGGACTGAAAAACTTTAGGGCCCATTCACACCAAAACGCAGGGCAGGAACGTTGCATTCTGTGAGGGGTGAGGTGACTGTTTATTTTCTTTGCTGCTTTCTTTTTTTTTATCATTCAAATTTAAGTTTATTTTCAAATAAAAGAAAAGTATACAGCTATGCGCCAAATAACACAGTAAATATTATAGCTGGACATACATTTGAGAATGAACAGGTACATTCAGTGTTTATCATTTCCAACCTATTTAACCCCAGAGGGTAGTACTTATTAAGCAGAAAAGAGAAATGAGAACTATTTAGGTAAATCAGAACCCCATAGGTAATATAGTTTGTCCCAAATCATCTCCCTAATCCCCCAAGATCTCATATATCCTATGGTCTGGTCCAAGATATTAAAGCGATGAGGAACATAGAAGACCAATCTTTCATAGATGCTAAGAAGGTGGGTATCCAGGACAATCCCTCCCTCTCTGATACCCCTAATGGGATCACTCTGTATCCTAGAGGTGGACCCGTCCCCTCCACCCAACCTCCCCAAAAGCAAATTTGATCTAACATTTGTCTAAGGAACCAAGACAACACCCTACCCAGAGTTAACTATAAGAGAAAAACCAGGGATATCATTAGTATTTCCGAACCCATTATCCCCAAAGTGAGAATATCACATTATGAGAAGTAATATACTATGTTTAGTCTTCTCGTATCTAAGAGAGAAAAAAAAAAAAAAAAAAAAAGGAAAAAAAAAGGGGGGGGGAATAGAGATGAGAAGAGTAGAAGAGTAAAGAGTTCAAAGGAAAGAGTAAGCCCACCTGCCAAGATTATGCATCAGTCCGGAGCAACAGCCACTACAGTATCCCCGGAGTATAGGGGATACCCATGTACCTAAGCCAAGGTTCCCAAGTTTCAGTAAACAGAATAGTTTTATCTAACATTAAACTAATTCTCTTTTCCTGCTCCATGATCCACGTGACTTTTCTCTTCATGTGTAGAATAGAGACTGTCTGTTTCTTCCATGCTGCTGCAATAGTAATTCTGGCGCCTGTCAGGATAAATAGAATCAGTTTTCTGGTAACCTTCGAAATTTGTGGGATTAGACCATTTAATAGAGCAATTGCTGGAGACTGATGCACATTACACCCTGTTACTCGTCTGACAATGTGAAACACCTTATTCCAATAACCCCGAATCTTTGGACATTCCCACCAAGTGTGAAACATGGACCCTATTCCTTGGCAGCCTCTAAAGCATAAGGGTGAGGATGAAGGATACATCGAGGCCAATTTAAGAGGGACCAAGTACCATCTAGTAAAGATTTTCGCGTTGGCTTCCACCAGAGACACGCTTAACAAACCCTTGATAGATCTAGCAAAATTTCCATACCAATCCTCTAAATCCCATTCATCTCCAAGTTCTCTTTCCCAAGCGAGCATGTGGGGTAATTTAGTATCATTTGTCGCGAGTGATTTATAAATAATTGAGATATTACCCCGTCTCGCCGAGGCTTGGTCGCATCTATGTTCAAATGGAGATAGGGAACCAGAAATAAGATTATCAGACCAAAGATTTTGGGCATAGTCATGTAATAGAGAAACTTTGCTGCTTTCTATGCCTAGAGATTCTTTTAAAATGGCAAACTAACATGACTCAAGTCCACCCTGTCTAAGATACTTAACAAGAGTATTTTGAGGTCCACGGCACTAGCACCCCCCCCCCCCCACCCAGCACGGACCGCCAGTGGTCCGGCACTTAACCAATATAGTTGGCAGGATGTGGTTTCCTACAGAACGGGGTGGGGGAGCATGCAGGGACTTTGGTGTCTGCTCCTCCAGTGGCTTCCTCCGCCATCTACTCTCTCTTACGCTTTAGCGACAGGCAGCCAATAGGATCACTTTGGCCAATTGGGAAACAGGTCTCACAACCTGCCTCCTGATTGGCAGAGAATAACTTTAGTGTGCCCAGAGCCCACTCTTTTTTGAAGCCTATAAGAGCCTCTGGCTCTAATCACGTGCTTAAAAAAAAAAACACCCCCCATTGGAATCCATAGTCCGGCCCCCTGATATGTAGATCAGGTGGCCGGACGCATGGATAGTGGGGGTGGCGCCCATGCGCCCTCTATGGACGAGCCGCCACTGGTGGCACGCTAAGATTAGCCTCCACTGCCACCCAAAAAGATCTAATGGAGGGGCATGTCCATATCATGAGTAGGAAGGAGCCTACAGAAGAGTAAGCAATGTTAATGCAGCGATCTTCCCCGGTAGGGCCATTGAGTTCCACCAGAACACACTAATCAGTGCTTGTTAAAGAGAATTTGGTTGTTAGATTATCTTCTGTCAGACAGGCTACTGTACACACTAGCTGAATACCGGACAATATTCGGCCAGTGTGTAATCAGCATAAGGTACAAAAAGGATAATGGTTTCCCCAACACGTTTGAGGAGAGAAACTGCACAACCAGTCACACTCCAAAGCAAGAGGTGTGAGGAATTGTATCTGGACCACATGTTTCAACTGCAGATACCTAAAGAATTTTCAGAAACCATGAATTAGACCAAGACAGAAGTACAGTTAAATCACACTTTATTAATAATAATAATAATAAAAAAAAGATAAACAGAGTAAGCATTGTCAAAACATAGCCAGAGTTCAGGAACCGGATCAGAAAGTCAGCCAAGCCAAATGTGAGGCGCCGTACACACGGCCGAGGTTCTCGCTGAAAATCAGCGAGAACCTCGCTGGAATGCACATTCCAGCGAGGACCTCGGCCGTGTGTACGGTCTCGGCGAGCTTCCCGTCGGGAAGCCCGTCGAGCCGAAATAGAGAGCACGCTCTCTATTTCCTCGACGGCCCGCCCGGAAGAATGGCTGGTTGCCATTCCCGACGGGCGGGTCGCCGATTTCGACGGCCGGCAGGGAACCTCGACGGGCGGAACGATGTGTTCTGCCCGTCGAGATTTCCTGCCGTGTGTACGCGGCCTCAGAGAGCCAGAGATGAAGGTAGTAGAACAGCAATTAGGATCTGGAGCCAGAAGGGACGTCAGCCAAGCAAGTCTTCAACAGGAACGCAGGAGATAGTCTCTGTGATGTTGACCAATGTGAAGGCAGAGAGCAACTGAGCTGGAAGGCTTAAAGGAGTTGTAAATAAAATAAAAAATTATGCTAAAATGACTGTTTACAGGGTTTAGAGACATAATAGTTAACTGATTCCTTTTAAAAATAGATACAAATCAATCATATAATGTACCTGTAGTTTCTAGTTTCGTTTTTGCATGTTGTTTCCTGCCTCTCTGCTGTACAGAACCACAGAACCAATACAGGGCAGTGATGGTTTGGAAAACGAAACTGATTGGTGCTAAGGGGTTTTAGACACACAGTAATCACACCTCCTTGAAGTTAGTGACCACAAAGAGACTGTGGTTATCAGGAAACAGACAACCAGGAAGTGTGGAGATCAGAAAAGAATTACAGCAACTTGAGAGCAAAAACAAACAATGAGGACATGAAAACAGCACTGCATTAAGGTAAAGGAAGCTATTAAGATAAAAAAAATTCCTTTACAAACCCTTTAAGTAGGCAGGACTGGCGAGCAGGATCATCAACAGGTGAGTCACTGTGGACAGATAGGAGCTGCCAATTAGCCGACAGCTGAGCAACCAGCTCAGGGAAAGAAGGGCTAAGCCCAGCCCTGACAAGAATATACTATTAATAAGATTATTATTGGCCCTGGGATCAAAGAATTCCATCAGTCTCCCATCTGACATAATATGTTTCAGGCCGACTACTCCACGAGCTGCCCAAATCTGCACATCTGGTATTTGGCCCTGGCATTATGCCACTCTAAAAGGGTTGTCCTAATCAGGCCAGTTGGATTGGACCTGGGGCTTCTGTAAACTATATTACTTAAAGTACCATATGACCCTAGGAGAGCTGCAAACCACCAGCAGACCAGCAACGCTGAACAATAATACAGCTGAGAATTTGGAAGGGCCAGTTCCCCTTGTGACAAAAGGAGTTGTAGTGTCGACTTAGCAAGATGTGTAACTTTCCCAGCCCACACAAAGGAGAGGGTGTTACTATCCAATTTGTTGAAGAACATTTTCGGTATGGAAAATAGGGTATTTCTAAAATAAATAAATAAATGTTGGTAAATATATAATTTTGGTAAGATTAACTCTGCCAACTGGAGCAAGTGGGAGTATTTTCCAGGATGCACATATCTGGGAGAAGAGCTTAAAGAGGAGGTTCCGGAAAAAAATAATTAAAAGTCAGCAGCTACACATACTGCAGCTGCTGGCTTTTAATAAATGGACACTTACCTGTCCTGCTGTCCCTCGATTTCGGCACCACAGCTGGTGTTTCCCTCAGCTGTCGGGTGCTCCCGCCCCCATTGTGGGTAAGGGAACCCGGCAGTGTAGCCTTTCGCTTCACGCCAGGAACCCTACTGCACATGCGCAAGGCCCGCACCTCTCTCCTATTAGCCCGGCGGCCAGGGGAGGAAGAGGGAGCCCCGTGGTGATGTCACTGCCGCATCTCGGCCACGGCCGGACTCCCGGAAGTGGGAAAGGATACCTGTCAAAGACAGGTATCCCATCCCCCCTTCTCCCCGAAAGGTTCCAATTGTGGCACCGGAGGTGTGGAGGAATCCAATGAGTGAAAGTTCCACTTTACATTGGAGCTCCGATTTAAGTAAAGGACATAAGTTACGATCCATATACTGTAAGTCACCAGGGAACTTCCAACCTGTATCCCAAGGTAATAAAACCCATCCACCCAGCAAAGTGGAGTGTATGTAGCCTGTTAGGGAAATCTCTGCTCTTCCTGAAAAGCCCTTTGTTTACCAAACTCTTATTCCAGAGAAGGTACTAAACCTGCTAGTAATCCTCAAGATGGCCTGTAGTGAGGAGTACATGTCGCAAAGAGATAGGAGAGTGTTGTCAGCATACAGGGACAATTTTTCCTTAATCCCACCCACTGCAATGCCTTTCACTAAGCCTGCAGCGTGAAGTTGAGCGGCCAGGGGCTTCAAGGCAAGAGCAAACAGGCCCAGGAATGGGGACAGCCTGTTCTCATCTCCATAGACAGAGGAAAACAGTGAGATGGGAACTAAAACCAAATCTAGGAAGGACAGCCCAGAGGTAGATTCATTCAACAGATTTGAAAGATTTTTCTACCCTGGCACTGTCCATGGCCGCCACAGCCATGTGAGTGAGCAACCTATGGATATTGATGTCTGTCCCCCTACCCGGCATAAACCTTGACTGATCTGTATGTATCAAGGCTGATATAACCACATTTAAGCGTTTCAACAAAATTTTTGTCAGAATTTTGGTGTCCACATTCAAGAGTGATATCAGTCTGTAAGAGAAGCACAAATCAGCATTCTTGCTGAACTTAGGGATCACAATAATTACCAATACCACCTCCAACATGGAGGTAGGCAGGGCGCTCAAGTCAAGGGCTTGTAGGATAAGTGAGTAAAGTCTAGGAGCCAGCTCGTCAGAGAATGTTTTGTAAGGATTCTTCAAGGTAACAATCTTACGGCTTGCCAAGTAGGTTATCTGTAGCATGCAAATTTGAGGACGGTAATCTTTAAGGAATTATAACATTAGAGAGCATTTAACAGGGGAATTTACTATAGTCTCATGGAACACGAGAGGAATAAAGGTAGACATGACTGAGATGGGTGATTGGTATGTAATGTAATTAAATATATATAGAAGATCAACCCATGCTATAATAAAAGGCTTAAAGGCTTAAAGCGGAGTTCCACCCAGTTCCACCCAGGAAAACAACATTTGGCCATATATCCTAAAAAAAAACATGAAAAAAAAATTAATACTCACTCGAAATACCTGTTGCTATGCGGAAGTCCGTAATCTGCCTCTCCCCCACCGCAGTGTGTTTTTCTGCTTCTTCTGCTTGTGAATGGGGCGCGCTGCTTTCTGGGAACTGTGTGTGTTCTCAGAGAGCAGCCGCTCATTCACAGGCTGGCGTGAGACTCACGCAGGAGCAGTAGGAAATGGGCAGTGAAGCCGTAGTGTGAATGGCGGCGCGGACCTGGATCGATCGTGGGACTGGCATCGGGGGGGGGGGGGGGCTATCAGTGCGGGCAAGTAGGACAAGGTAAGTGTCCTTATTAAAAGTCAGCAGCTACACTGCAGGTGGAATCCCTCTTTAACTTAAACCAAACCAGAATACATAACATCCAAAACTTTCCCCTTACTCCACCCTACCATACTCCACAGAAGCTTGGAGGGGCCTGAGATTTAACCCTTAACCTTGTGTAAACCAATCTTGATGTATCAGGCTCAGCGGCAAGGAGGACCAGACACGTAAGCGACACACGGGGACTGAGACCAAACAGTTTAATATATACAGTATATTCTTTGATATTTATTTATAGTGAAACACAGCAAACCATAAACACAGCACACAGTAAACATGAACATAAACGAACCCCAAAAGACAAATAACAAAGGAACCTAACTACTACCTATATACAAAAACCATCTAAAGGACAAGGGTACATGGAATGCAAGGTTGCAAGCAAGGGAGATCTCAACAGGGTACTTGAATAGACACACCGGGGGAAGGGAGGAGAAGCTTAAAGTAACCCCCAGGCAGCTGAACATTAATTATCCTGATTACACTAGTATGATGGCTGCTGGTGGACACTGGAGCTGCAGAAAACAGCCCAGAGCAGGATAGTGCCATCAGCAGGCGAACTTAATCCTAACATGATGGGCAAGATTCCCATACATTTCCCTCTGGCGTAGCTTAAGCCATTTACACTACGCCGCCGCAATTTAACTGAGCAAATGCTGTATTCCCAAAGCACTTGCTCCGTAAGTTGCGGCGGCGTAGTGTAAATGGCTCTGTGTATCCCCGCGTAATTCAAAGGGGGCGGCTTGTATTTAAATTAAGCGCGCGCCCGCGTCGATCAAACTGCGCATGACCCGACGCCATACTTAACATGGTAACGACAGAACTTCGTAAACCTACCCCTCATACAGCAGGAGTAGGTTTACGCTTACGGAAACGACGTAAACGACGACAGGGCGGCGTAAAAACGTTCGGGAATCATCAGATTAGGTTTTATTTGCATAGGCAAATGAGAAATCATCGTAAAGGCCACCTAGCGGCCAGCGATGTCATTACATCTATGATCCGACGGTGTAATTGTTTTACACCTGTCGGTTCTTCACTGTATCTATGCGTAAGTGATTCTAGGATTCACACGCATAGATACTCATGAAAAAAAAACAGAGAGACGACGGTGTTTCCTACGAAACGCCAGCGTATCTCTTTTGAGAATCTGGCCCGATGTCTTCATCAACAATGCATAACTGTTGAATACAAACAATATAGCGCTACATTGTTTGTATTCACCATTTGCTGACTTTGTTTGTTTGTGTGTAGCAGCTTATTTTTTCGTTTTGGTTAGCGCAGTCTTTTCCTTCCATTAACAACGCATAACTGTTACAGCTTTAACAAAAAACATTAGCCCTATGATGTATAACTGTTGTAAGGAGAAACATGAAACTAATGGCAATATATAGGACCTTCTAAGGACAGGATTACATGTGCTAGAATCCAAAGAAGGCAGGCCGCTGGAGATCAGGGGAGAAGGCAGAACACATGGATGACCAAAAGTGGTTACTATGAAGCCAGCAACAGACGAGAGATATGCAGGCCTGTGATATCAACAAGCATGAGTGATTGTACTAACCCGGAGTGGTAAGAATGAAAGCACGACTAGACAACAGGGTACCTCCTCAGAGTCCACCAACTACACCATAAGGCAACAACTAAAGTAAAGAAAAACTAGAAAATCATTCTTTATCCAAGCCGCAACATCCCCCGAAGATGTGAAGAAGTGGGACGTCTCACTATCTTAAACTTGAAGTTGTGCGAGAAAAAGCATAATGTATTTGATACTATCCAAGCCAAACTGAGGGAGAAAATGATCAAACCATTTTTCTTTGGGTCTCAGGAGGGCCCTTGGCCATAGGAATATGATGAGCATGTTCCACAGTGAAGAATTAAGAAATGTTGCCATTCCGAAGCAGTTGTGTCAGCAGGCGTTCAGTAAAGTTAATGGGGTATGAACCTTCTGTGCCCTCCAGGATGCCTAGTATAAACAGATTATTCCCATAGTTGCAATTCTCTGCATCCTCAACTCATTGTTCCAAGCAGCAAGCTTTAGTTTCCAGGGTGTGGAGGTCAACAGTATATTCTCTCTGCCGGTCTTCTGTGGAGGAGACACAATTATGATTAGACCTATGTTTGACTGAAGGTGGTCTATTTTAGTGGTTAGAACTGTTTGGCACTTGAAGATGGCAGCCACAACTACTGTAAAGTTAGTAGACTCTAGCTGTTGCTGATCAGGTACTGTATGTTTGTCTGCATAGCCATTTGTAGTCATGGAGGAGCTACGGGAGACCACCACTGATTTCACTGGCCACCTATCTGCTCCTGTGCAGCAAGTAGGTGGCACGCTCTTGCCTTCTTCATCTCACCTCTGGGAATATGCCCAGAGGGAAGGCAGCAGTCAGATAAAAAAAAAAACACTCTACTCTAAGAACTATGTGAGGTGTCCCCCAACGGTTCGGGTCCTGTCCGCAAGGTCAGTGATGGTGTCCCAAAGCAGAGCAAAAGTGTTGTTCCCCTCCCCTCAACTGGGCTTTAGAAGGGTTAGAAGGGACAGTGAAAAAGCCAGTGTCTCTGATTAAAGCAGGCTTTCCATGCTATGTGGTAAGAAGGCTGCAGTGGCTAGCTGGGGTTCTGAGCCTGGGAGCTGCTGCTCCTCTGTACAGCTACTGTGTCCCCAGTCTCTGGGCTGAACTCCCAGGGTAGAGGAATAGGTAGTGGAGGTAGACAGACAGTGTGGGACTTGCTGCACCTTCAGGATCAGGGAAATAACAGAGCCTGGTCCCAGAACCTCAGAAGAGAGTGTCCCCTCATAGCTCCATCTTGGACAATTCTTTCCAAATATGCCATTTTGAAGATGGAATCTGGTGGCTGCATGTAACTGACCATGTGGAGGAGGCCTTACAGATCACCTTATGTAAAAAAAGCTCTACCTCTGCAACATTGTATCAGTTCTGTATAGTGGATCTCTCGTTGGAGTAGCTGATTTGTTGCACTGGTGGTGATGAGCACAGGAATCTCTGTACATTTTCTACACAGTGCAGAGGTCTCCCTCATATTGTTTTCTCTTCTGGTCCAGTTGTATTAGCTCATAGTGTTAGGCTATTTTCTCGATTGACTGCTATTCAAAGGTGTAAGCACTCTAATACAGGAGGTAAAAAAAGAAGAAAATAAATCCAACCACCACATCTAAGGATTGTAAGCTTCAACATATTACATTTTTGGTTTTGGGTTGAATGCTGCTTTAAAAATTAGCAGTAAATGTAAGGGGATGTTACATTCAACCTGTGAAAGACAACAAATAGCAACAAACAGTTCTTGTCGCCACTCTAGCCAGAGTGGGTATTGCTCACCCGGATAGGTCCCTCTCACTGGCCTAGCAGCCAGAATGGCGCACGGAATAAAGTACAGTCTCTGCCACAGGCCTTCCTTTATGAGGAGACGCTTTTGGTCCAGAATCCCCTGACACAGGATTCAGCACCCAGATCTCTCCAGATTAACTTCTGTAGAACTCAAATCTGACAGGCGATCACCATCAAGCCTCTTAGCTTATGATGCATATCATACTTACCTCCACTCTTGGTGGCTCTCGCGGCTGATCCTTACATCAGATAACCCCCTTGGAGAAGCGCTGTCCCGGGGGTTACCTTGCGGGCATGCTCCCACGTCATTCATTCGGTGTACAAAGCCACCGAATGTATGATTTGGCTCCACCCGTGGCTCCCGCGTCGTTTAATTTGATTGACAGCAGCGGGAGCCAATGGCTGCGCTGCTATCAATCTACCCAATCAAGAGACGGGAGAGAGGCAGAGCGTGTCACCACCGACTGAATTCCACGGCTCAGGTAAGTAAAAGGGGGGGCTAATGCATAGGATGCATAGGTGCATAGGTGAAAAAACACCTTTAAATAGAATAATTTTTTATTTTCAAACCAGAGTTTAGTGTTATTTTAATAAACTCAGTTGCTAAACTAGCAGAGACAGGATAAAAAGCCAAATGCACAGTCATTGCACAGGCACTTGAAATAGCTAAAACTAAAGTGAGACATAAGATATGCTAACAATACAAATATTACAATGTTACATGGTACTTCTGTCTCTTTTGTATTGTATATATTTTTTGATTTAATCTTGAGTTCAGCTTTGATTTACTGTCTTTCATATTCTTTTTTTTTCTCTTTCACTGCATACCTTTATTCCCTTGCAATGGTCAAAATCGTGCTGGTTTGGCAGAAATTCATTTCAGATCTCCTATGTGCACAGAAATGGATACTGGGCTGACTTGATTGTAACTGGCAGTTATGAACAGAGTACACAGCGCATATAGACATGGATAACAGCAGTGATAAAATCTTCCCTACAGCAGTGATAAAATCTTCCCTTATATAACTATCCATATAGACATGGATCACTGCTGTTATCCATGTCTATATGCGCTGTGTACTACTTCATAATTGTAAGTGCATTAGTCTATTAAATTTTTAACTTTAAGTTACGGTATCACACTATGTCGCTCCTCCTTTTTCCTTCTCTGGTATTGTGACTGCAAATACTGTCGAGACTTGGCCATACACCTTTATTGTGGGTATTCATATCGGTCTGGACAAGAGTGGTTATCCTGCGTCTGGAGAGACTCCTAGGACAACTGTATACTATAAGCTTGTCTGACTCACAAAGCGTATGCTTTTTTGAGTCCGACATTTCTGGTAAGCCTACATCTTCATCGGTGGAGGGTTTTTCACATTGGATTCACAATGTGAGGGGTGGCACTCCTGCCAGTAAGGGGTGTCACCCTCGGCCGTGGTGGTGAAGTTAACCCCACGGCTGTATGAATGACGTGTGAAAGGTGTATGAATGGACAGCGACATCATTGGGGCCTTGACGCTGGCGTTGCTGCTCCCAAGTCCTACATGCTGGACTTGGGCTAATCCAATGTGATGTGCATGTGGTGTGTGTGATCTAGGGACATCAGTGGTGTGCATGCATGCATTGTCTGTGTGATTAATGTTTGGGTTTAGTGTCCAAAGATGCCTACAGCGAGGACCCTCCTGACTGCTCTTCCATCAGCAGACTGGTTCTCCTCTGGCAGGGGGGGATTGTCTGGTTGGGGGGTCAGGTCATCACGCATGTCAATCTGCAGGCCTTTTTTCATAGCAAAGTTGTGCAGAATGCAACATGCACCGATGATCTGACACACAAAGGTAGGGGAATACAATAGAGTCCCCCCGGACTTATCCAGGCAGCGGAAACGGGACTTCAGGAGCCCAAATGTTTGCTCCACCACTGCACGGGTTTTGATGTGTGCTTCATTGTATTTTCTCTCTCCTCTGGTTTGGGGGTTCCGGAAAGGAGTCATGAGATGGGGTCCCAGTGCATATGCAGAGTCACCTGTAAGGGAAAAGACAGGAGGATGTTAGTCATGCATGTGCCCCTTGTGATGTGCATCATAGGAGGGGATAGTCATGCATGCCACCCATGTCACTTACCAACCAGCTAGCTGTCCCCATACATGTTCTGCTCGAATTCTGCTGGGATGGGGCTCTGACGGTATATGAAGCTGTCATGGCTGGACCTGGGGTGTTTGGCACGGACGTGCCATATGAGGCGTTGGGCATCAGCTATCACCTGTACGTTGATGGAGTGCCAATGCTTCCGATTGCGGTATATGTGCTCTGTGGCACTGGGGGGCTGAAGGGCCACATGTGTGCAATCAATGGCCCCCACAGTGCGTGGGAATCTGGCAATGCTGTAGAAATCTGTCATTGCCTTCAGCCGCAGCTCCTCAGTGGTTGGTCTGATGAACTGGTTGGACATGCGTCTGAGGATTGCGGGGACAACCTGGTGCACACATCTGCTCATGGAGGATTGTGACATCCCAGCCACCACTCCACTTGTACGCTGGAATGATCCACTGGCAAGGAAATGAAGTGTTGCCAGGACCTTCACCAGTGGCTGCACTGCTTGTGAGCGGTGTGTCTTGCTGGTGATGTCACCCTGCAGGGTTGTGGTTAGTTCAAGTATTGCATCTGGGCTGAATCTGAAGAGGCGATACACCTCCTCATCCCCCATGCCAAAGAGGCTCATGCGCGTGCGGTATATCCTCTCACGTGCCCGCCTCCTCCATACCGGGGGGCCCAGTACTAGTGCTAGGACCGCGACTGCCCCTGGCATGTTGGCACACAGAGGTGTCCTTGCAAGTGTGGTTGTTCAGCTTGCTAGTTTCGTCGGTAACGCTGCTGCTGTAGCTGCTCTCCTGCTGACCTGTGGCCGTCTGGAGTAAAGATAAAGCAGCTATTTGTAGAAATAACTTTGCGCCGGACGGACGAGATACGCGCGGGCATGTAGCCAGCGTATGGTGCTAATCCGTTCGCGAATCGGGAAATCTCCCTCATTTGCTAATTTGCAGGGGAAATCACTATGCGTGACTGACGCCAAACGAAATTATGCGCTGACGAGACTCTGGCGTCGGAAAGTTAAGCCGATCGGAAATGGCCCGTTTTCTGTCGCATCTAGTTTGGTGGGTATGGCCACATAGATACGACGCCGCATCTTCACAGTTACGCGGCGCATATCGAATTACTCCAGCGCAAGTCTTGCTGAATCTGGCCCTAGGTATCAACATTTACACTTTGGTCTCCCATTGAAGCTATATCTCCTTGTAATGAGGATAACCGAAACTGAAATGTTATTCCTCATGACACATCACAGGAAGCCCCCTCTTGGCTAACAGAGGATATAATTAGAAATAGACTTGAAAAACTTAACATTAATAAGTCACGGGGACAAGATGGCTTGCACCCAGGGGTCCTTAAGGAACTCAGTCAAGTAATTGCCAAAACTAGGAAAAATTTTTCCTAATTTTTACAAACAGTCTACTGACTGGAGCGGTACCGGCAGATTGGACAAAACTCAATGCAGCACCAATATTTAAAAAAAGGGCCAAGATACATCCCTGGGAATTATTGACCAGTTCGCCTAACATCAATAGTATGCAAGCTCTTGGAAGGGATGATAAGGGACTATATACAATATTGTAGTAATGAAAACAGTATCATTAGAAGTAATCAACATGGATTCATGAATATTCGTCCTTGCCAAATCCACCTATTAACCTTCTATGAGGAGGTGAGCTACCATCTACTGTAGATAAAGGAAGGCCCTTAGAGGTGTATCTGGATTTTGCAAAGGAATTTGATACAGTTCCCCATAAACGTTTACTGTACAAACTAAGGACTGACGGCATGGACCAATTGGTGAGGTCATGGATTAAAAGGGCAGGTTCAGAGGGTAGTGATAAATGGGGAGTACTCAGAATGGTCTGGTGTGGAAAGCGGGGTCCCCCAGGGCTCTGTCCTGGGATCAATCCTATTTAATTTATTCATAAAGGAGGATGGGATAAACAGCTCAATCTCAGTATTTGCAGACTATACTTAAGCTAAGCAGGGTAATAATTTCTCCACATGATGTTGAAACCTTACAAAAAAATCTGAACAAATGAATGTGGTGGGGCAACTACACGGCAAATGAGATTTGAAAGAAGAACATTTTTAAATAATGCATTTGAGTGGCAAAAATATGAATGCAATCTACTTTTTAGGGGGAGAACCTCTGGGGGAATCTAGGATGTAAAAGACCCTGGGGGTCCCAGCAATGGCATGAAATGCCAAGATGCTGCAAGCAAAGCCAACAGAATATGGGCATGTTTTAAAAAGGGGATTAACTCCAGAGATAAAATGATAATTCTCCCATTCTACAAGACTCTTCCACAGGCAGTGGTTTCTACAGGGAGCATTGATCATTTCAATAAACTATTAGATGGGCACCTGAATGACCACAACATACAGGTATATACAATGCAATACTTACATAGTTTTTGAGGTAGAAAAAAGACACAAGTTCATCATTAAAGGATAAAAAAATACACTATATTGTCAAAAGTATTGGGATGCCTGCCTTTACACACACATAAACTTTAATGGCATCCCAGTATTAGTTGATAGGGTTGAATATTGAGTTGCCCCACCCTTTGCAGCTATAACAGCTTCATCTCTTCTGAGAAGGCTGTCTACAAGGTTAAAGAGTGTGTCTATGGGAATGTTTGACCATTCTTCCAAAAACGCATTTGTGAGGTCAGGCACTGATGTGGACTGGCTTGCAGTCTCTGCTCTAATTTATCCCAAAGGTGTTCTATCGGGGTTGAAGTTAGGGGCATGAAATTGTTTAAAATCTCTTGGTATGCTCATGCCAGGGCCGAAACTAGGGTGGCAGGGGGATGTGCCCCGGGTGCGGTATTGAGGGGGCGCCGCAGCTGGTACCAATCCTCCTGCACCTGCTTCTCCACCTCTACCTCCTGCTAGTGGACCTCCACTTCTCTTGTGCCCCCTGGGGGGCTTAGAGGAAAATGGTGGGACCAGAGGAGCATGTGGGGGAACAGGGGAGAATGGGGGGACAGGGGAGAATCGGGGTAACAGAGGAGCATGTGGGGGAACACAGGAGCATGTGGGGGACCAGAGGAGCACGGGGAGACCGAAGGAGCACGTGGGGGACCAGAGGAGCATGTGAGGGCCCAGAGAAGCACAAGGGGGACCAGAGTATCATGTAGGAAACCAGAGAAGAATGGGGGAATAGAGAAGCATGTAGGGGAACAGAGGAGAATGGGGGAACATAGGAGCATGTGGGGGAACAGAGGAGCATGTGGGGGAACACAGGAGCATGGGTAGAACAAAGGAGACCGTAAGGGGCCAGAGAAGCATGTGAGGGACCAGAGGAGCACTGGGGGGCAGAGAGAGTTCCCTTCACTGGAACTAAGGGGTCAAGCCCAACCCCTGAAAAGCAACCCCACACCATAATTCTCTCTCCACCAAATGATTTGGACCAGTACACAAAACAAGGTCCATAAAGACATGGATGAGTGAGTTTGTGTGCCGATCAGTCAAGTTCCTCCTCCACAACCAGCATGGGCCACACACACTTTGCACTCATTGAGAAAATGGAAAGTGTTCTCTCAATTGGATGAAGTGGCAATCGTGAATGGGGATTGACGTCATTGACGTTCACTGACAGAATTTGGAGCATGCGCACTGACAGTCGACGCATGCGCAGTACGTTCGCCGCGGGATCGCGCCTAGTTTAAATAATACACGCCCCCTACCCGCCCAATTTGAATTCCGCCGGCTCATTTTCGCTACGCCGCCACAACTTTAGGAGCAAGTGCTATGTGAATAACAGAACTTGCTCCTAAAGTTTCGGCGGAGTAACGTAAATGAGAAACGTTACTCCAAAATAAACATTCGCCCATCTACCTGAATCTGGCCCATAGTGTATATCCCGTGGTAAACATACTTTTTATTCGTTCAGATAAACCCTCTTCCAGCATGTGATAGGGACATTGGGTGTACATCTCCTGGTGATGATCCTTATTACAGTCCAAAAACATGACACTTTTGGCTTACTAAATAAAAAAAAACCCTACCCAAAAGTAAATTCTGGAGCTGCCAATGCCTCTTATTTTGAAAATACCACTTGCCATGCTGATTCTTGGACTTTTGTACTTTCTGAGTTACTAAAAGATGCAGATTATGGGCTTGATTCAGGTAGATCGGCGTAAAAATCTGCGGGCGTAGCGTATCCCATTTACGCTACGCCTCCGCAACTTTTACGGGCAAGTGCTGTATCCACAAAGCACTTGCACCGTAAGTTGCGGCAGCGTATCGTAAATGGGCCAGCGTATCCCCGCGTAATTCAAATTGGCAATGTAGGGGCGTGTTTTATGCAAACTAATCGTGATCCGACGTAATCGACGCACCGAACGAACTGCGCATGCACCGGCCGTGAACGTAGCCCAGTGCACATGCTCCAAATCACGTCGCAAATAGTCAATGAAAACGACGTGAACGTAACTTACGCCCAGCCCCATTCTGAATCGACTTACGCAAACAACGTAAACGACGTACAATACGACGCTGTCCCGACGTCCATACTTAACATTGGCTGCACCTCATATAGCAGGGGTAACTTTACGCCGGACTTACGCCTACGCAAACGACGTAAAAAAATACGCTACGTTCGTGAATCGGCGTATCTATCTCATTTGCATATTTGACACGTAAATCAATGGGAACACCACCTAGCGGCCAGCGTAAATATGCAACTTAGATACGACGGCGTAAGTGACTTACGCCAGTCGGATCTAAGGCAAATCTATGCGTAACTGATTCTAAGAATCAGGCGCATAGATAGGACGCCTCCGACGCAGAGATACAACGGTGTATCTGGAGATACGCTGTCGTATCTCCTACCTGAATCTAGCCCTATGTGTCCTCCCTGCGCTCTGACTTTTCATGCTACATGCTTATTTCTGGTCAGCGACATGAACTGTCCTGGATTCAGAGACAGCCAGGCAGATAGCATCTTTACAAGGTAATCAGCAATAACAGGCCCATTTTTCTATTAGGATAGGTTTCCTTTAAATGCCTGCTGCCACAGTTTTTTGAGTCTGAGTACAAATAAATGCTTCCTTTCATACTAAATTCCTAACTGTGAAACATTGATTAAACAACAGACATCTGTTATTTCAATTTGTTAACATTTTAGAGTAGAGGAACAGAGCTCAAACACAACACAGTTGCAATTTTAGCCTTTTAACTTTTACAGACCAGAGCTATTTTCTTTCATATGAACAGACCCATTCCATTTTTAGCTATTAGTCATTTTTTTGTATGAATCTCAGATTTAATTACATTATTGATAAATTACAATTCATAACTGCCTATTTCTATTTTGCATTGTGCAATGATCTGCAAAAGAGGCATCTGGAAATCCTTTGCATGATACATTAGGTTAATCCATACCACGGTGCAAGGAACAAAGACTATACTCAACTTTTCTGCAGCCAATCTGAGCTCCGTCTAATCTCCTCAAATATGCCTGTAATTTGCATGAGACACTCTCATGTACCCTAAGGATACGATGCACATAGCTTTGCATACTTATAAATTCCTCACAGAAACATATACTAAAACATATACAGTATCACCCATTGTAAAAGTCAATAGGATACATTGAAGAACTTTAATGTGAAGTATGCAATTGCTTCTCCTATAAAGGCATATATGTTTGTATGGCCTTGGCCTATCCATCTTGCTTCACATTGAATGATTTTAATTCAAAAGAAAGAGATGGGATCAAACTTGATTTCCTATGGGAAAATCTAATGTTTTCTTGTACAGTAATGGTGGACCAACTCTAAAAACGTCTACCCTTTTTATGGTGATGTGTACTTGTTAGCAAGATACCAATATACATTGTCATACTGCGTGCAAACCATTGCCTCTCTCATTTCTCTGTAACTTTAACCACTTAAGACCTGGACCTCTAGGCAGCTAAAGGACCCGGCCAGGTTTTGCGATTCGGGACTGCGTCGCTTTAACAGACAATTGGGCGGTTGTGTGACGTGGCTCCCAAACAAAATTGCCGTCCTTTTTTTTCCCACAAATAGAGCTTTCTTTTGGTGGTATTTGATCACCCCTGCGGTTCTTATTGTTTGCGCTATAAACAAAAATAGAGCGACAATAAAAAAAAAAATGCAATATTACATTTTTGCTATAATAAATATCCAACAAAAATATATATAAAAATATATTTTTTCCTCAGTTTAGGCCGATAGATATTCTTCTACCTATTTTTGGTAAAAAAAAATCGCAATAAGCGTTTATCGGTTGGTTTGCGCAAAATGTAAAGCGTTTACAAAATAGGGGATAGTTTTATAGTTTTTAAAAAAAATTTTTTTTTTTTTTTACTACTAATGGTGGTAATCAGCATTTTTTTTTGTGACTGCGACATTATGGCAGACACTTTGGACAATTTTGACACATTTTTGGGATCATTGTCATTTTCACAGCAAAAAATGCATTTAAAATGCATTGTTTATTGTGAAAATGCCAATTGCAGTTTGGGAGTTTACCACAAGGGGGCGCCAAAGGGGTTATGTGTGACCTAATATGTGTTTACAACTGTAAGGGGGTGTGGCTGTAGGTGTGACGTCATCGATTGTGTATCCCTATAAAAGAGATCACGCGATCGATGAAACCGCCACAGTAAAGAACGAGGAAGCCGTGTTTACACACAGCTCTCCCCGTTCTTCAGCTCCGGGGATCGATCGCGGGACTCCAGCAGTGATCGGGTCCACCAGTCCCGTGGTCCCGGAGTTTCGGACCGGGTCGCAGAACACGCCCGCGACCCAAGGCTGGGCACTAGCACAGCACGTACCTGTGCGCAGCGTTGCCATTCTGCCGACGTAAATGTGCAGGAGACGGTCCTTAAGTGGTTAAAGGACAGCTAAACTCAAGAACAAAAATCTAAGATATTGCAGAGTAACATTCCTTAGATGTAATAATTGTGTACTTGCTGAAAAATGGAAACCGAATCGAAGTACATGTTGATCTTACCAGAAATGCAATGTGTTCATCTTTTCCATTAAACTGAAAGTGCAAGCAGTCTTTTCTTCTATACTACATGGGGAATGAGTAGTTTACAAAAAAGAAGATAAGAAGCCAAGTTAATGTACAGCTTTGGTAACCTCATGGCTACGTGCATAAATACAGTGGAGTGAGTAGGTATATCAACCCTAGAAGCGGAAGTGTGTTGTTTGCTGGTTACTAGGTGAAAAAATAGTGGAAAGACAGAAAAAAGATAACTAATGCAACCACTTTATCTAAAAAAACTAAAAAAGAGAAGGTTACCCACTCGGCACATGTGCTATTTAGAGAACACTTTACATTTAGGTGTAGAGGTGGGGCCTTTTTTCACGATTGCCACATCATACAATGAGAGAACATTTTTGAACTCAGTGTGGCCCATGCTGATTGAGTGACCTTCTGTGTTCATTAAGCATTGGGGCAGACTCTGCCACTGGCTTCTGGGTCCCATGGCAAATCACTCTAGTAGTGATGCCTAATACACTGGTTTCCAGCTTTAATGGGGATCCCACAGGTATGACACATACATACTTTATATTGGTACAAGCTGGTCCAATGTAACGAAGGTCAAAATTCCCATATCTAAAATTCAACGAACATACTTGATCATCATCAGTCTCTAATCACGTTGTGGAAGTGAATTTCACATCCTTGCTGCCCTGATAGTGAAAACCCCCTATCAGGTCACCTGAGGCCAGGTAACAGATGCATGCTCTTGGTGTCAGGAGTGCACCGCTAAGGTAGTGGACCTTACTGCTGACTGCCGCAGATGGGGCACTGGGTGTTTCAAGACAGCAGATCCTCTGGAGCACCAACACGGATCACACTGGGAGCTAGAGTATGTGATTCCACAGGGCGCAGAGTCTAAGGCTGCATTCACACCTATGCGTCAGTGATTTTGGGCGTATTTGGGCGACAAAGTTTAGGCGTTTTGTACCGGCGATTTGCGGCGACAAAACGCGTCATTTAAAAATCCTGCTTTTTCTATAGCCATTGTCGGCTATGCGGAACGCCAAAGCCGCCCGATACTCGCGTCGGAAAAGGGTCCGGGACTTTTTTCAAAATCAGCGTTCGACGTTCTATCGGCGTACAGCGTTCGGCGTTAGGAGATGTGAACGATCTCCATAGACAATAATGCAAATTCGACGGTACGGCGTATTGTAGCGTCGCGCTTCAGGCAACAAAACACCTAGGTGTGAATGCAGCCTAAGAGCCAGCAGGTGTTCACCAGAGCCCCTAGTGGTATGGATCGACTTCACTGCAACTAGCTCCATGTAGCAGGACCCAGGGTCTCCCAGATCATGCTCACAGTAGGCTACCGGAGGATAAAAAGGAAGCAGCAGACCGGAACAACAAGGGATAGTCAGGAGATAAGCCAAAGGTTGGGGGACCGAGCAGACAGAGGTAATCAAAGAACACACCAAAGGTCAGGCTATGAAGCAGACAAGGATAGTCAAGAACAAGCCAAGGACGGTAAACAGAATCAGACGTAGAGCATACGGCAAAAAGCATACAGGATGCCAAACACACAATATTGATCAGTGGGGCTGGCTTGTAGTGCACAGGTTAATATAGTGTTTCCAGCTGGGGTGAATCCATGCTTGAGGGAAGATTACTTAAGCAGACTGGCTGTGTATTAGCCTTAGGGCCTGCACTCTCACACCTGAGGTAAACAGACAGACAGGGCATGAAAGTATTACTGCAGATTTATGACACCCCCCCACGCAATTTAATGCTAACCATTTGTCCTCTAATTTCAATGAGTGACCCTGTGTCTTCTTTCACTCCCTCAGGCTGAATAGTTTATTTCTTGTGCTAGAATCACCATTGAGTTATTTGGGTGAAGTTGAATATGATTTTATTTATTTTGGAGCTTTCCTCTTTTTCTTTTTGTAATTTCATGGTGGAATTGATTTGCAATGACAATAAATCTTATCTTATCTTAATATTACCTATTCAAGCACGGCAACATCCTTGTACTAGTTTCAATGCAACCTGGCGAGTATCTCTGCTGTGGCAGCGTATTGAAGTCCATTGCAAAAGGTGAACTATGCCTTTAAAACACTAAGGGCCAGTTTAACATAGAATCTGCGGCGGCGTAGCGTAAGCCATTTACACTACGCAACTTAATGGAGCAAGTGCCGTATTCCCAAAGCACTTGCTCCGTAGTTTGCGGCGGCGTAGTGTAAATGGCCCTGCGTATCCCCGCGTAATTCAAAGGGGGCGGCTTGTATTTAAATTAAGCGCGCCCCCGCGTCGATCGAAAGCGTTGTAGAAACCGACGTCAAAATTACGTGATCGTCACTTACGCAATGCCCTATTCGCGAACGACTTAGTAAAACAACGGAACCGACGGAAAAAGACGACGCTGACCCGACGCCATAATTAACATGGCAACGACGGAACTTCGTAAACCTACCCCTCATATAGCAGGGGTAGGTTTACCCTTACGGAAACGACGTAAACGACGACGGGGCGGCGTAAAAACGCTCGGGAAACGGCGTATTAGGCTCATTTGCATAGGCAAATGAGAAAACAACGTAAAGGCCACCTAGCGGCCAGAAAAGTAATTACATCTACGATCCGACGGTGTAAGTGTTTTACACCTGTCGGATCTTCGCCGTATCTATGCGTAAGTGATTCTAGGAATCACACGCATAGATACCCAGTAAAAAAAACAGAGATACGACGGTGTTTCCTGCGATACACCGTCGTATCTCTTTGAGAATCTGGCCCTAAGTATTCACTTTGCTATCATGGTTGTTCTGTCAAAAATATCTGTACAATAGTCCATAGCAACTAAATGAGATCAATCTCATTTAGTTGATTTCAGTAATCTGAATCTGATTGGTTGCTATAGTTTAAACATGGAATAATAATCCCAATACAATCCATATTGAACTGCCCTATGGGGCCATAAAGATTTCCAGACGAAGCAAAGACAAATTAGTAAAAATGTATTCAACTGTGGAAGAATCCTTTAAATGTGTTCTTCATATGCTTGAGTCATGTACACTTTTCCCACTGGACATAGAAAACATACTGCCCAGCTCCAATAATTACACTGGCTCAGTGTAAGTCTGAAGGAAAAAAAATAAAAATACCATTAAAAATATACCAGTTCTAGAAAACAAAGTCTCATTCTGATCTTTTGCTCTGTTTATTTTGGAATTCAATAATCATCTCTCCAGGCTTTGGACACTTCAGCTACTGTTTGCTTTTCTCTTCAGATAGAATTCTGGTTTTATGTTTACAGCCTTAAAATAAAAAGGACTGTTTGTTGCAATGTGTGAGCTCATGAATAGGTGACATTCTACAACCTACGGCATGAAGGAGCTGTAAAAGATGGGACCCTTGCCCTCATAAACCAGAGTCTTCAAAACTACAGTAACTGCTGCTTGCTAGTACCGATAGGAAATGTTCCAGACTACATTTTAATAATGTCTTTGACTGTTTGATTATTTAACATGCACCAGAATAACATAGGTCTAGGTTGAACACTGTGAAGATGACATTCACCAACAAGTGATTTTTTTGTATTAGGTGGGACCTGTAATAATCCATTGGATGCCAAATATCAAGCAGCAACATTGGAAGAACAACCAAACGCCATGTCAGGGTTTTAGTGTTATGCCCCTATTTGGGGAAGTTCCCCTTATTCATGCGTAGTCACATGGGCAAGAATAAAGGGAAATCTCCCCAGTGGGGACACAGACAGCAGTAGAAGCCTGGAAGAAATGTTTGGGATGGCTGGGGAGGCCGCAGGCCGCTCCCCTAAGAAAATTGAGCACTGTGTTTAAGACTGGTAATTCAACTACTGCTAATTCAATCAGCTATATTCGCAGTTCCAGCCCAGCCAAGCCATCATCCTTTCTATTTAAGCTGAGCTTATTCATTTTTCCTAAGGCAATGCCTGAGGGAATGTTATAGCCCCAGGCCCCCAGTAGGAAAAGACAGGTCCTTAATCTGGTAAGTCACAATCACACATTCGAGGTGGATGGAGGACTCCTCTCCGCTGTGTCTGTGTATTCTAACAGCAGGACTCCCTTATTGTTAGAATGCACTGATTAGTGCTGCAGCTCATTGGTTGCATGTGCTGATTGAAGCAAATTTTTTTCCCATTCTTGAAAAGTCAATATAACTGCCATAGATGGATCAAAAACCAATGTTACCCAATGAACCATCTGACTTTCAATCTATCTGTCAGCTTCACTGAGTTCTTCTCACAGGTGCCGATAGGTATCTTGGCCATCCTAAACTCCTTGTGCACTCCAAACATATCCAGAAAACAACTTCTGGGACCTGTGTATCCTGTCACCCATGTATTTCAGTGAGTTCAAGTACCCCAGTTCTCCTAGTCATCTCTCCACTCTTGTTTGCCTGTAAGTCTCAGTGCTGCAAGATACCCCTGCCTATTTGTAATTCTACACATTAGTGCTTCTCTGTAGCCTGCAGGGGTGCATTCTCAGAGCAGATTTATGGTCTTTAGGGTGGCCAAATCTTTATGGTAAGAGGCTGTGTGAATGGTTTGATGGGGGAGGTCTTTCTCACGTTGTGTCTCATCTTTCAACCACCAGCACCCACGGATTTATGAGGATTTTGCATGGACTTATTTCATTGATTTATTTTTATGTGTTTGAACCTTGTCATGCTTATTTGTGATAGGGTTGCATGTTTACCAACTTTTGTTATCTAAAAATTTATAGCGCTGCACTTATTACTATATATTACCGTATTTTTCGGACCAAAAATATGGTGGAAAATCTGCCTGCGTCTTATGGTCCGAATACTGAATGTCCAAGGCCCCCACCCCCTGCGAATTCGCCTTTTAACATACCGGTAGTCAGACAGCATGTCCGCAGAGAGCAGGCAGCCAGCGCGATCAGCTTGAGCTCACGGCGGGTGGTGTCAGACTAGTCTGCGGCATCTTTTTCCCAGCAGTATGGTACGGTACACAGTAGGGACAGGGAGCAGCCATTGTAGCCACCAGGAAGCTTTGCAGTGCACGCCCACACAACGTCACTGTGTTGCGCCGTGTAAGATGCTCGCCGATGACGCTACTGCACATGCGCCGCTTTTAGACCAAGGAAACCAAGAGTAGAGCTGCTGTACACAACTATAGCTGACTCGTATTAACCCCTCACATGCCGCAGCAGCTGCGGGATATGGCGACGGCTCACAACGGAGACACAGGCTGGCTGTATTAGATATTAGATAACACAGGCTGGATGGGGCACACCACGGATATGGGCTCACAATTGACACACAGGCCGGCTGTATTACATAAGACAGGCTGGATGGGGGCACACCATGAATATGATGGAGGAGGGGGGGGCACTGATTCCTGTATGATGGAGGAGGGGGGCAATGATCCCTGTATGATGGAGGGGGGGCACTGATCCATGTATGATGATGGAGGGGGGACACTGCCCCCCTTTTCCATCATACAGAGATCAGTGCCCCCCCTCCATCATTTTAATAAATATTTCAGTAGACCATTTGTGTCAGAATATTTTTTTTTTCTCATTTTCCTCCTCTAAATCTAGGTGCGTCTTATGGTCAGGTGCGTCTTATGGTCCGAAAAATACGGTACTATATATTATATGACATGTTTTGCGCCTGAGTACAAGTGTCTGTAGTTTTTAGGTATACTGGGATAGTGCATGCAGTATGTTTTTTTTTAGCCAATGGTCAGATTTTTTGTAAAAGCAATCCCAGTGACTAATTAGCTGCTGGATACCTTTTAAAAGCAGCTTGAGGGGACGTCCCCCCTCTCCTGACGCCTTCTGCAGTTTTTGCAGGCTTTCCTGTCCCACTGGGAGACCCGAGTGATCAACAGATTATTCTGCTGGTTTACCATAGAGCTGAACAGGGACTAGAATGATCATCTCTAAAGTATAGAATTTAGAAAGTATTTTTGGAGTATTTCATCACTTTCAGTTTCGTGATTGTAAACAAATCCTGATGGTTTTGAAAATGCCGATCTTGATATGAACCCAAGCTTTTAAATACCCCAGATGTCTAAAAAAAAAGAGTACCTGTGCCTATTGATACCACAGGGGATATTTATATTCCCTGTGATAACAATAATAGTGAAAACATTTTTTTTAAGCGACAGTGTAAAATAAAAAATAAAATTACATTAAAATATATATATATATATATATATATATATATATATATATATATATATATATATATATATTTTAAGTGCCTCATCTGCACTTTTAGTATGATACAAAGATAAGCCCAGTTCTGAAGTTCACAGTTAACAATGTGCATGATAATATCCAATATGTGAAAGTGGAATATATGTATTACATAAAGAGGATGATTTAGAGCTGTTTCTTGTTTTTGAATACTGAAAATAGGTGCAATGTTAAAAAGTTATATTATAATCCTAACCAGTTAATTTTTTTCCATGCAAGAAATTATTTGTTTAGAAACTCACACTGACAGAAGGTGGGTATGCAAATCAAAATGGAAGCATTATTGCTTATGTTGACTATGAGTCATTAATCTCCCAATTAGTAAGTATTCATGAAATGTCTTGCTTTTGCCATTGAACCGGATGGTGTGGAAGACAGTTATGATGATGAACCTTTTAACTACAAACACAAGATGAATGGCTTGGTTTTTTATTTTTTATTTTTCTTAATGTTTAGTAAGCTAAAACTAATGACTAAAGATTAAACAGAAGAAACAGACTTACAGCCCTTAACATAGCTAGGTTACAACAATTTAATTGGAAAGTCTTCAACTATTTTAAGCAAATCAATTTAAACATTTTTAAAGCTTTATAGTTTAGGATAAGTGCTGCGGACTTAAGTACCAAGAGAAAAAACAAACCCAAAGAACCATAAAAACGAAGACATGTTTTAACATTGCAGAATAGTTTTCCCCCGAAGTTGGAATCTCCATTAAGATATGTGTATATTGCTTTCATATCCCCTCTCAACCACTTAACCCCCTGACCATATTGCTGCCCAAAGACCAGAGCACTTTTTGTGATTCGGTACTGCATCGCTTTAACTGACAATTGCGCGGTCGTGCGACGTGGCTCCCAAACAAAATTGGCGTCAGTTTTTTCCCACAATATATTGTAATATCACTTCTTTTGAAAGGAAAAGACAAATGTATATATTGCGTTTTTTTTCTCTTGATGATAACTTTTTCCTTCAATTATGACAGTTTTTTTTTGGACCCACCTATTGCCGATGCTGCGGGGACTGGGTAGCTAGGTAGATAGGGTTGAGTAATGTGTATGATATATGTCAATGTGAATTACTATGTGTATTATTTGTATCTCTTCTCTTTTCTTCCTTCTAACTGTCCTGTTTTGATGTCAGGCCCGCATTCATAAATTGAATGCTTTGGACACTGGGGACAGTGTCTCTTTTGGGGAGGGGTGTGTGTAGCGCCCCCTTGCTTTTCGCATGGGCAATTTTCCAAAAGTTAGTTGACTGGGAGAGTTATGCTGGCCATACACTCCACGAAAAATCGTCCGAACGAACTTTCGAAAAACGAAAGTTCTTTCATGAGTGCAAACGATAGTGCCATCATGTACTGGCCGATAAATCATTCAGTGGACAAAAAAAAAATTTTTTTTTTTTTTTTTTTTTACATATACCTAGTGCAGAAGGTTCGGACGGGAAACACATTAACCTTCCGATTTATCGTTCGTTCGGCAGAAAATTTCCAAACTTGTCCTTCGTTTTTTTGGCTCAAAAACATCCAACAGATTTTCGATTTTGTGCCCATTAACTGGCTGAAAAACGAAAGATCTTTCTTTATGACCGATTTGTGGCCGAATTTTCGTGGAGTGTATGGCCAGCATTACATTGCTTCCAGTCGTGATTTGTCAGGGTTAATGACCTGTGTTATTCTAGAAAGGACCACTGGCTCGGACTGCATTCTGAGAATGTGAGTTCATCCCTGGCCGGCAGTGGGAGCTAGAGGGATTTCTGGCAGATGGAATCTTCCCCAGCAGCCAATTAGAGAGGGTTTTCTTTTGCTGGGCATGCTGGGAGGGATATATCTAGGACAGAGGTCAGGTGTTTGGTGGGCATTTTGCGGCGTGGGGTCCCAGAGTCGGGGTGCGGCACCCACCTTCAGGGTGTGCGCATCCAGGGACCCTGCCGGCGTGGCCTACCTGGCCAGGCTATAGGCCTTATCGAGTCTCAACCGGAGACCACGGCAATGGGAGCGAGCCACTGGGGTCCCCTCAGCTTTGAGAAGATCCGGCGTCTGGGCAATGGACAGGTATGCTTTGCTGTCACCTGGAGATCTTTTCTAAAGAGAAAGTTACTGGGAGGATTCACTCTGTTCGGACGCTCTGAATCTTTTAAATTTTATTGGCCCGTGGCAGGGGCTTAGAGCCGAGTCAGCGAAACTCGTTCCTCCCAGCGAGAATTTAAGGTGACGTCCCGGCTGCTGTCAGAGAGAGAGAGACCGGCCCGGGAGACACCTCGCCCACCCCAGGGCGCTGATTGGCTCCTTGTGGGCTCCGTGTTCTTTTTCAAGAGATAATCTCTGCTACACCTATATCCATGCCTGACATCTAAAGTTCTTTCCTTCTCATCAACCTGTTCTTCCTTCATCGAGTTGATGTTCGGCAATGTTGGCCTGGAATTAAAGCATTGAGAAAACCCTTATTCATTGTGTGGACACTCAATCATTATCTGGTACTTCTGGTGCATCCCTAGACAAAAAGTGAGAGTGACTTAATTTGCCGATCCCATCATCAAATCAGCGGCTCCTTCGGAGGTGAGCGCTACACCATACTTCTCTTTTAATAGACTAATGCTGGCCATACACTCCACGAAAAATCGTCCGAACGAACTTTCGAAAAACGAAAATTCTTTCGTGAGTGCAAACGATAGTGCCATCATGTACTGGCCGATAAATCGTTCAGTGTTTTACATATACTTAGTGCACAAGGTTCGGACGGGAAACACATTAACCTTCCAATTTATCGTTCGTTCGGCAGAAAATTTCCAAACTTGTCCTTCGTTTTTTTGGCTCAAAAACGTCCAACAGATTTTCGATTTTGTGCCCATTAACTGGCCGAAAAACGAAAGATCTTTCTTTACGACCGATTTTCGGCCGAATTTTCGTGGAGTGTATGGCCAGCATAAGTATGACTCCATACTTCTTTGATAGTAGTCAGGAAAAGAAGAAAACGTTTATTTACAAATACACCTTTAGCAACAATGAACTGAAAGCAGTCTTCTTATGACAGTACAGTATACATTTTTGTAAGAGATCTATCCCTGTTTTATGATATAACTAGCCCTGTTTTTATTAGTACATTATTAAATAAGATGCATCCCATTTTATTTTTATAGCGCACTATAATGTATACTTGGGTTGGCTTGTTATGTTTATTTGTATAGTTGCTCTTTTGCAATACCATTTAATATATGCCATTATATTTTATTTATTAAAACATTTGCTAATAGTATTCTTTTTTAGTTTAGCTGAAACAAGGAAGTCAAGCTTTTTTTTTTGGAAACAAGTTTGAAAGGTATTACATTTCTAGGCACATTGACGTTAAAAAAATGAAAAACAGTTTATTGAACATCACATATCATTTGCAATTAGCTCCAAGAGCAGCTATACTTCACTCTGTCGTGTGCATTTGTTTCAGTGTTTGCATTTCTTTCTGAGTTATACTGAACTTATCCATTTGTAAAAAAGCTATTGGATTTTAAAGACGGGAGTGAATGACAATCACAAAATCTCTCTCTCCCCCCTCTCTCTCACTCTCTCTCCTCCTCTCTCTCTTCCCCTCTCACTCTCTCCCCTCTCCATCTCCCTCTCTCTCTCTCCCCTCTCTCCCCCTCTCTCCCCCTTTCCCCCTCTCTATCCCCCCTCTCTCTCACCCTCTCTCCTCCTCTCTCTCTTCCCCTCTCACTATCTCCCCCTCTCCCCTCTTTTCCTTCTCTCCCCCCCCCCCCTCTGACTCTCTAAAATTCAATAGATTTTTTACATGATAGAGAGGGGGAGAGAGAGAGAGAGAGAGAGAGAAAGAGAGAGAGAGAGGGATAGGGAGAGGGAGGGGGGGGGGGGGGTGAGATTTTGTGGTTGTCATTAACTCCCGCCCCCAGAAAAACAATGCCTTTAAAATCCAATAGCTGTTTTACAAGATAGAGATTAATGAGGGAAAGAGGGGGAGATAGAGGGAGAGGGGAGAGAGAGAGAGAGAGAGAGAGAGGAGGATAGAGGGCGAGAGAGACAGATTTTGTGATTGTCATTAACTCTTGCCCCCCAACAAAACAATGCCTTTAAAATCCAATAGCTTTTTTACAAGATAGAGATAGAGAGGGAGAGAGGGGATAGAGCGAGAGATAGAGAGGGGGAGAGAGTGAGAAGGGAAGAGAGAGGGGGAGAGATAGAGGAGGAGAGAGGGTGAGAGGGAGAGATTTTGTGATTGTCATTAACTCCCACCCCCCCCAAAAAACAATGCCTTTATCTCTATCTTGTAAAAAAGCTATTGGATTTTAAAGGCATTGTTTTTTTGGGGGGTGGGAGTTAATGACAATTACAAAATCTCTCTCTTCTCCCCCTCTCTATCTCTCTCTCTCTCTATCTCTCTCTATCTTTGTCTCGTAAAAAAGCTATTGGATTTTAGAGAGGGGGAGAGAGAGGGGGAGAGAGTGAGAGATTTTGTAATTGTCATTAACTCCCGCCCCCCAAAAAAACAATGCCTTTAAAATCCAATAGCTTTTTTACAAGATAAAGATAAAGGCATTGTTTTTTTGGGGGGTGGGAGTTAATGACAATCACAAAATCTCTTCCTCTCACCCTCTCTCCTCCTCTATCTCTCCCTTTTTTACAAGCTAAAGGCATTGTTTTTTCTGGGGGGTGGGAGTTAATGACAATCACAAAATCTCTCTCTCTCACCCTCTCTCCTCCTCTATCTTCCCTTCTCACTCTCTCCCCCTCTCTATCTCTCTCTCTCTCCCCCCTCTCTCCCCCTCTCCCCCTCTCCATCTAGAGAGAGTGGGAGAGATTTTGTGATTATCGTTAACTCCCGCCCCCCCAAAAAAACAATCACAAAATCTCTCCCCCCTCTCCCCCTCTCTATCTCTATCTTGTAAAAAAAGCTATTGGATTTTAAAGGCATTGTTTTTTTGGGGGGCGGGAGTTAATGACAATCACAACATCTCTCCCACTCTCTCTCCCCTCTCTCTCCCCCTTCTCTCTTTCCTTCTCACTCTCTCCCCCTCTCTATCTCTCTCCCTTGTTCTCCCCCCTCTCTCTCTCCCCTCTCTCCCTCTCTATCTCTAAAATCCAATGGCTTTTTTACAAGATGAAGGTATTGTTTTTTGGAGGGCAGGAGTTAATGACAATGCCTTTATCTTGTAAAAAAGCTATTGGAGTTTAGAGATAGAGAGAGGGGAGAGAGAGGGGGGAGAGAGAGATAGAGAGGGGGGGGGGAGTGAGAAGGGAAGAGAAAGTGGGGGAGAGAGAGAGGGGAGAGAGAGAGAGGAGAGAGAGGGGGAGAGAGAGGAGGAGAGAGAGAAATTTTGTGATTGTCATTCGCTCACCCTCTCTCCTCCTCTCTCCCCCCTCTCTCTCCCCTCTCTCTCCCCCTCTCTCTCCCCTCTCTCTCCCCCCTTTATCTTCCCTTCTCACTCTAACCCCCCTCTCTCTCCCCTCTCTCTCCCTCTCTACAAGATAGGGTGAGAGAATGACAGAGATAGAGAGGGAGAGAGAGAGGAGAGAGAGGGGGAGAGAGAGGGGAGAGAGAGGAGGAGAGAAGGTGAAAGAATGACAATCACAAAATCTCTCTCTCTCCCTCTCTCTCCTCTTCTCTCTCCCCCTCTCTCTCCCAATCTCTCTCCCCTCTCTTTCCCCCCTCTCTCTTTCCTTCTCACTCTCTCCCTCCCCTCTCTCCCTCTCTATCTCTAAAATCCAATAGCTTTTTTACAAGCTAAAGGCATTGGTTTTTTGGGGGGCGGGAGTTAATCACAATCATAAAATCTCTCTCTCTCTCCCCTCTCTCCCTCTCTATCTCTAAAATCCAATAGCTTTTTTACAAGATGAAGGCATTGTTTTTTGGAGGGCGGGAGTTAATGACAATGCCTTTATCTTGTAAAAAAGCTATTGGAGTTTAGAGATAGAGAGAGGGGAGAGAGAGGGGGGAGAGAGAGATAGAGAGGGGGGGAGAGTGAGAAGGGAAGAGAAAGTGGGGGAGAGAGAGAGGGGAGAGCGAGAGGGGAGGGAGAGGGGGAGAGAGAGGGGGAGAGAGAGGAGGAGAGAGAGAGATTTTGTGATTGTCATTCTCTCACCCTCTCTCCTCCTCTCTCTCCCCTCTCTCTCCCCCTCTCTCTCCCCTCTCTCCCCCCCCCTTTATCTTCCCTTCTCACTCTCTCCCCCCTCTCTCTCCCCTCTCTCTCCCTCTCTACAAGATAGGGTGAGAGAATGACAGAGATAGAGAGGGAGAGAGGGGAGATAGAGGGGGGGAGAGAGTGAGAAGGGAAGATAAAGGGGGGAGAGGGAGGGGAGAGAGAGGGGAGAGAGAGGAGGAGAGAGGGTGAGAGAATGACAATCACAAAACCTCTTTAACTCCCACCCCCCTAAAAAACAATGCCTTTATCTCTAACTCCCGCCCCCCTAAAAAACAATTCCTTTATCTCTATCTTGTAAAAAAGCTATTGGATTTTAAAGGCATTGTTTTTTTTTTGGGGGGGGGGGGGCGGGAGTTAATGACAATCACAAAATCTCTTTCTCTCCCCCTCTCTCCTCTTCTCTCTCCCCCTCTCTCTCCCACTCTCTCTCCCCTCTCTTTCCCCCCTCTCTCTTACCTTCTCACTCTCTCCCTCCCCTCTCTCTCTCCCCTCTCTCCCTCTCTATCTCTAAAATCCAATAGCTTTTTTACAAGCTAAAGGCATTGTTGTTTTGGGGGGCGGGAGTTAATCACAATCATAAAATCTCTCTCTCTCTCCCCCCTCTCTCCCATCCTCTCTCTCTCTCCCCTCTCTCCCATCCTCTCTCTCTCTTCCACTCTCTCTCTCTCTACATATCGCTGCATATCTTTAAAACACAAAACCTTTCTATTGAAAATTACAGGCACCTGAAACATATCTTTTCTTGTTGACACCAATTCTCAGGAACAATGTTCTTGAACTAGAAGGAGCACTGAAATTAGCAAGAGGGATGAAGGAGAAGGAAAGATTACAGAAAAAAAAGCCCAATTCTGTGCAGAATTTGTTTTTGCACATGCAGTGGAGCTGTTCCCAGGCTGCAAAGGTTAGTGGTTTATTTTGTCCAGAGCAGTGAGAAACAGTTTTCTACTGGATCCTTCGCTCCCCCAGCAGACAACGCTTCCCCATGGTCTGGCAGTGAAATGTCCCTCGGCATCCTCAGGGAGCACACCTCTGGTCTAGATAATATATAATATGCAGGGTCTGGCCTAGCTGTGAGAAAGCAAAGAGGGTGTTTCCTTTTATTGTTACCCTAATTAAGGTTTTACTTGCCTGGGATTTAAACATACTGTATTCTCCCTGGAAAAGAAGTGCTTGAGGGGGGATATGATAGTATGATACAAATTTAAACAGTTTATTGCCAATATTGCAGTCACCATAGATAATTTAAGAACTCTGAAGAAGGTACAGCTGAGAGTGTAGTTAAAGTGAACTTAACCTAAAAAGGGATGTTCCGCTTTTCCTCTCCGACTCCTTTATCACTATTGACAATTTTTTTTCAGGGAGTAGGTACCTAGTTTTGACAGGTACTCGTACCCATTCCCATGTCCGCATGGATTGCCAAGGTGATCGAAGCAGAATTTCAGGCCCAGGAGGCTGTGGGTCTATTGAGAAAGTGCACCTCTACATGCGCAGTAGGAAGCTGGCTATGAAGCACCAGGAAGTCACATCCAGCTTTTCACATCCAAGATAATGACACCAGGGATCCAAAAGACTGGTGAGGACAGCACTGGATCCCTGGACCATAAAGTGTATGTTTATTAAAAGTCAGCAGCCACATCATTTGGAGCTGCTGACGTGTATTTTATTTTTGTAGAGTGAAGTTCCTCTTTAACTTGAAATTATGTAGCTGCTGACTTTTAATTAACATGCACTTACCAGTCCAGGGATCCAGTGTTGTCATTATTCAACTGTACCAAAAAAGAAACTATGATTAGAACAAATTACAATATTATATGGCACTTTTAGCATGTGGTCTATGATACTGCAGCTTTAAAAATTAGGTCTTAGGGCCAGATTCTCAAAAGAATTACACCGGTGTATCTACAGATACACCGGCGTAATTCGAATTTCCGCCGGCGTATCATTGTTTTCTATCCAGAAAACATGATACGCCGGATTTACGTTAAGATCCAACTGGCGTAATAATCTTACACCGTCGGATCTTAAATGTAATGTTACGCCGGCCGCTAGGTGACGTTTACGTCGATTTCTCATTTGACTATGCAAATGAGCCTGAATTCCCGAATGTTGTTGCACCGCCTCGTCGTCGTTTATCTCGTTTCCGTAAGCGTAAACTTACCCCTGCTATATGAGGGGTAAGTTTACCAAGGTCCGTCGTATGCCTTGTTAAGTATGGCTTTGGAACAGTGTCGTCTTTTTCCGTCGTTTACGTTGTTTTCCTAAGTCGTTCGTGAATAGGGATTTGCATAAATGACGCTCACGTCGGCTTCATTGACGTTTTCCGACGTGAGTTGGAGCATGCGCACTGGGCTATTTTTATGGCCGGCGCATGCGCAGTTCGATTGGCGCGGGGGCCCGCTTAATTTAAATACAAGCCGCCCCCTTTGAATTACACGGCCGTACCCCGGGCCATATACACTACGCCACCGCAAATTACAGAGCAAGTGCTTTGAGAATACGGCACTTGCTCCAGTAAGTTGCAGGGGCGTAGTGTAAATGGCTTACGCTACGCCGCCGCGGATTCTACGAGAATCTGGCCCACAGTCTAGGGTAGGGGTGCCCAACCAGTGGCCTTCAGATGTGGCCCACGACCACCTGCTCTGGGATGGAATAGAATACTGTTACTGAAGGTCAGTTTATTACTAAAATCACAATGTATATATGGGCATATCTGTTCTGCAGTGGTTAATGGGCTGCTTTCAAACTGATCCAAAGGTGCAGAGCATTTTACCTGCGGGTTACGTGCACCTGCAGGTAATTATGTTATTACCTACGAGTTTGGTAAACTTTCTTAAAGTGCACCAAACCTGCAGAATATAATAGAAATCTATTGCAAAGGGCAGGAAAGCCAAAGGGTACACTGTGTTGCATTTGCGGACCGCAGTGTCTTTAAACCGCAGCGCATCAGTGTGAAAGCAGCTTTGGGGTCCCTTTCACATGGTCAGTCTGGCAGTCTGACCAATTGCATCCTCCATTCACCTCTAAATAGTGGCAGACATAAACCGACTTGTGTCTTATCTCTAATCTCATCCGATAAAAAGTATAGTGGGCTGTGTCCTTGTGCGCTCTGCATATGCAGAGCGCACAAGGACATGCCATCCACCCGCTCCGCTTATTGCGGCCCACGACCGGTTACTAAGTTGCTTAAGTGGCCCTCGCTCTTCAAAAGTTTGGACACCCCCGGTCTAGGGTGACCAGACATCCCCGGTTTACGGGGACAGTCCCTGGATTGAGGATACTGTCCCTGGACCAAGTCTGTCCCCGGTTTTGTCCCCGGATTAGATTTGAACAGGGCCTGGGGCAATTTTAAAGACAGTCAGCGCAGAATAAAAAATAAATAAATCTGAATTGTACACCCCCGCTCTGCTGTTCCTACAAGCTTAGGGGGGGGGGGGGTATTTTTTCCATTATGTGCCCCTTTCTGATGATCATGTGCTGTTTGGAGCGGAGGGAATATTTCTTCAGTTTTGGGTGCATTCCCATTCAGCTCCGCTCGCATGTTCTTCTGCCTTGGCTCAAGTCCTGGCCAGCCGCCTGCTTATGGGACAATTTCTTTTTCCTGCTTATCTCCTTGCCTTTCATGGCAGAGTGATCCTTCTCCGCTCCCCACCCAGTAGTTGCCGGAGCCTGGAGAGTAAGACTTGACAGGCTGTGAGGCAGGCAGAGGTGGCGATGACTGGCAGAGACTCACCAATTGCCGCCATTACCTGTAAAAAAAAAAATATTATCTTAGTCTGCCTCTTACCTATGTAACACATTGTGAAGATTCAAATGCAGCATTACTTGTTAATGATACAGTAGGGAAATGTGTGGATTTCTTTATTCACAGCTGCATCTGAAGGCTTGAGGTTAGTTAAAAATGCACACACAGTTTGTCCAAGGCAATCCAATGCCTTCATCCTCCTTGTAAATTTATATTGACTTTATCCAAATGAAACAGCATGTCTGCCAGAAATGCTAAACGTAAAACCCACAGATGGCCTGTCCTCTGACATGGTTTGTACTGCTTCTCTGTGAAGGGTTTTCTAGCATCCAGTGGCCTAATGGAATAAATGGACACTTACTCCATTAGTGAGTCAGTCAATGCACTGTAACACTAGTTTATCTCCTATTCAGAGGGGCTCAGAGAGATTTGGACTCTGGGAATTAGCAGACGTGTGATGTAAACTTATGAGACAAGTACCATTCAGTGAATCTACAAAGATCAAGTAGCTTTACAGGCTAATATTCAAATCCTAATTCAAATAACTGCTTTGGCAATGCTGAAATGTATTTTGTTATTTTGTCCTGCCAATAAAGCTTATTTGTTAAAAACAGGGGTTTAAAGGTTGATTTAGTTGTCTGCGAGCTGGTTGGTAAGTAAGCTTAGTTTTTTTCCCTTGGATTTATCCATGGCCCTGTTTATATCTTATGTCACCCCCCCCCCCCCCAATACTGCTTACTGCCATGGCTAATTTCAGATGGGGCCAGTGAGCTTCTGGATTTTAAGCCTGTTGAAGGAATGGAAGGAACTTTTCCACTATGGACTGTTCTATAACTCTTTGACAATAATCCATGCCTCCTGGTTTGTTATTTGGGTATCTGTTGACCATGTCAAGTTGAGGTTGTTGTTTTTAGTGCTTATCTGTGTATATGTATGTAGCGCCTGGCTACTTTTATAGCAGGTGCTGTTGTAAATTTAGAAGGGGGTCAGAGAGTAAATTGGCTCTGACCATGTTAATTTGGCTAAATTTGAGGCCTCAGCACAGCCAGGGCTGGAACAGTGTGCCTATCCTCCTGTCACCCCTGGACGGTAGGGGGGCAGCAGTAGAATCTGGCTGTCGAGGAGAAGTATCCACACGACCCTATCATGAGGGTTGATCGCCTCGCTGTGCATGCTGGGGAGGTACTTACTCGTAGGCTCAGTAAGCAGACTGAGTCTACAAATTTACAAGTGGTCCTGTGCTGTCCGTCCATTGTGGAGGAAGCCGGTCGATGAAGAACCTGTCTGGGGGACACCGAGCACAAGGCTGGTGTCGCAGGAGAGGCCTATCTGCTCATCGAAGGACACTTCGTACCGGAGAGGCTGGACGGTGGTCGCCTATCACTTATTGATGCAATTGAAGCTGCTTAAAGGAGACCTGGGTGCTGAATCCAGTTGAGAGGGATTTTGGACCAGACCCTCCTAAAGGTGGAGACAGAGACTTTAACCTAACGTTCCGAGTGACACTCTGGCTGCTAGAATGGAGAGAGAGGCCTATCAGGGTGTTCTGTACCCACTCTGGCTCGGGTGGTGAAGAGATTTATCATTGAAGCAGGACTGTTTCCGCGCCAGTTAACCCTGAATCCGCCATTTCCATTTCTTCTATCCCTTCACCTACTTCTACCTCAATTGTTTTTACGGGGTTGGGTAATAAAAGCACAGAAAAGACACCTGTCGTGTGGACATTATTACAGCTTTCATCCAGTACCCTAAATGGCGATAAGACAGAGGTAACATGCCATCCAAATCAAACCAGCAGCTCCTTCGGGGGTAGTGCTACATGTATTTTTGCATTTTTTGTAATAAAGACATAAACTATATATATATATATATATATATATATATATATATATATATGTATGTATATGTATAAATAATCAATTCTGCCTCATAAAGTCCTTTTTCCTTTGAGCAAGTCTTTACTTCCTCAATCCTTTTTATGTAAATATGGATGTTGGCATGGTGGGTGTCCTCCCTTCTTATGCTTCCTGTCATTCAGTAACTGCCTGCTTGTATCGGAGGTATGGGCAGACAGCTACATAGACTGTGGCATTACACCCAGGAACTGTAAACAAGATTTTTTTTGATGCTTAATAAGAGTTAGCTCCAGAGGATCAGGGGTCAGGATTCTATTCAAACCTGTTTACGGTTCCAAAACCAAACAGGGATGTCAGACCTATCCTAGATCTGAAAAAGTCGGAATCAGTTTCTGAATATTCGCTCCTTCCACATGGATTCTGTCCGTTTAGTTGTTTCCACCCTTCTGGGAGGAGAATTCCTGGCATCAATAGACGTCAAAGATGCATATCTACATGTGCCAATATTCCCTGCTCACCAAAGGTTTCTAAGGTTTGCGGTGGATCAGCGCCACTTTCAGTTTGTGGCCCTTCCTTTCGGGCTGGCTACAGCACCTCGAGTGTTCACAAAAATACTGGCCCCGGTCCTAGCAAGGCCAAGAGCACAAGGCATAGCAGTAACAACTGACCTGGACTATCTGTTGATAATAAATCAGTCCGCAGCACGCTTGGGCCACAATGTGCACAGCACAGTGGAATATTTAGAGTACCTAGGCTGGGTCCTCAATCTGAAGAAATCTACCTTGCAGTCTCAAAAAAGGCTAGTGTACTTGGACATGATTATAGACACATCCCTAAGCAAGGTATTACTTCCCAAGCCAAAGGCAAAAGCCATAGGAGACTTGGTCCGAGTGGTAAAGGCAAAAGAAGGCCTTCCATCCATCTATGCATGAGATTATTGGGAAAGATAGTAGCCTCATTCGAGGCTGTCCCTTACGCCCAGATTCACTCCAGACTGTTACAGGGCAGAATTCTGTCCGCTTGGAACAAAGATGTTCAGGCCCTGGATCTTCCTATGATCTCATCTCCAGGGGTTCGCCAGAGCCTCAATTGGTGGTTGCTCCCCAAAAATCTGTCAGAAGGAAGATCCTTCATTCCAGTTACCTGGAAAGTGGTGTCCACAGACGCTAGCCTTCTGGGTTGGGGGGCAGTGCTAGAAGAAGCATCTGCCCAGGGGAAGTGGTCTGGGACCGAAAAGCTCATACCCATCAACATTCTGGAGATTCAGGCAAATCATTTGGCCCTCAATGTTTGGTCTCACAGGCTGCAAGGCTGGCCTGTTTGGGTTCAGTCCGACAATGCTACAGCCATGGCCTATATCAATCACCAAGGAGGCACAAGAAGTCTGGATGCCCAAAAAGAGGTGAATCACGTCTTGGCCTGGGCAGAAAGGCATATTCCTCGCCTATCTGCGGTCTTAATTCCAGCGGTAGAAAATTGGCAGGCGGATTTCTTAAGCCACCAGCAACTGAGTTCGGGAGAATGGTCTCTACACCCTGACATGTTTGAAATCATATGTCAGAAATGGGGAACCCCAGATGTAGATCTGTTGGCTTCCAGGTTCAATCCAAAACTGGACAGCTTTGTGTCAAGAACAAGAGATCCATATGCTCAAGGGTCAGATGCCTTGACAATCTCATGGGATCAGTATTCCCTGATTTATACATTCCCTCCAGTTCCGCTTCTCCCACGATTCCTTCAGAGAGCTAAGAAGGAAGGAAAGTCTGTGATTCTGGTCTCCCTAGCTTAGCCCAGGAGACCCTGGTGCGCAGAAGTCGTAAGGATGGCAGTAGGAAGACCTTGGGTTCTTCGATTACGCTCAGACCTACTATCGCAGGGTCCAATATTCCATCCTGACTTACAAAGTCTAAATTTGACGGTTTGGCTGTTGAGACCCACATTCTAAAAAAACGTGGGCTCTCAGGGCCAGTCCTATCCACTCTGGTTAATGCTAGGAAGCCAGCCTCCAGGCTCATCTACTACAGAATCTGGAAGGAATATGTTTCTTGGTGTTAACCCAGAAAGTAGCATCCTAGAAAGTTTGCTATTAATAGGATTGTTGCCTTTCTTCAGTTGGGCTCAAATATGAAGTTGGCCTTGAGCACTATCAAGGGCCAAATCTCGGCTTTGTCTGTATTTTTTCAAAGACCGCTTGCCTCTCATTCCCTAGTTCAGGGTGCACTGCAGTTGAATCCGCCAATTAAGTCTCCTGTGTGCCCATGGGATTTGAATTTGGTGTTATCTGTTTTACAGAAGCTACCTTTTAAACCTTTACACCAGGTTTCTCTTTTTTCTTGTAGCCATATCCTCAGCTAGGAGGGCATCGGAATTGGCGGCTATTTTGTGTAAAGAACCGTATATGATTATTCTTGAAGATAGGGTGGTGCTGCGGCCTCATCCAAATTTCTTACCTAAGGTGGTTTTTCTGAACCAAGATATAGTCCTACCGTTTTTTTTTTCCAGATCCACAGTCTGCGGAGGAAGAGAGTCTACACTCGCTAGATTTTGTAAGAGCGGTAAAGGTTTATCTGCAAGCTACAGCTCAGATTGTCTATTGGAAGAAAGAAAAAATACCCCTAGGGGCTTTGTGTTGCAGCAAAAAATAAATGACAATGAAAATGGAATTTCTAAAAAAGTATAACAATGATCATATAAGATGGGAAAACACCATCTAAAAAGCACTCAGAACATGAGCTTCCAAGAACATCAATAAAACTGCTACTGTATATATTCCACTATGGGCGCAAAAAGCCCCAACGCGTATCGACCTTAGTAATAATTGTAGTGGTCTTCTTCAGGGGGCAACAGTTTTTTGCACGGCCATAGATTCTATAAAAGAAACACATGTACAGTATATCAATGAAGATTGTTAAAGAAAACAACAGGGGGAGGAACATGCACACCCACAAACATGTGTATATAGTCTTTATTGATAGAGGTTGTAAACTACTTACCAAGGTAGGTGTCGGAAAACGGAACCCGAGGCCAGCCGGTGAACCACGCCACCAGGAGCAAACCCTCCTTGGGGTTCAGACGGGAGAGAAAGGGGGTCAGATGGAATAGTGGACCCATATTTCCACTTGTTTTTAAAGTGCAACCTGGAGTTGTATCCAAGCTGATAAAATGCTGCTCAAGTAATTTCTTCTCAAATTTTAGTATTCATATATCAACTATTGCCTATCCCAATGAATCTCACTATCACCCATTATTGTGATGAGTCATTAGTGAGACACAGGAAGGGGCAGGGTCCATATCCACCAGGAAAACTGGTTAAAGAGCTCCAATTTGTAAAAAAATTTTTTTTTAAAGTCAGCAGGTACAAATACTTCCAATATAAGGACACTTACTTGGTCAAGGATCCCACGCAGAGGAGCATCTAGTGAAAATGGCGCCTATGGCAAGCACTGAAACTGCGCCCCTGTCAAAACATTTGAAACCCATCTTTCAGATAACCTTAACAGAAAAGACAGCTAACAAAACAACAAGTCAAGCTCTTTAATCTTTCAATTAACAAATTATGGATTGGCACTACATAAAAATTACAACTGCACCTTCCTTGCTTTTACTAATGCAAACTGGTCTATGATCTGCTCAAAGTCATAATTTTCTGTTTCTACTCTTTCTACACTCAACACACACAATGGTCCGCAGGCACACGCTGATACAAAAATCACTGATGATACCAACACTGGCACTCAGTCATTAAAGTACATTGGTGCACACAGTAACATACAAAAACAATGTAACAAACTCAATGCACACACATAATCGTTAACGTACACTGACATACATACCCGTATGATATGAGTGTAACTGTATGTCTTTGTATATACAGTATATATACAACAGGAGATGATCATGGGCTGCGCACATGCTACTGGAGATGATAATGGGCTACAGGCAAGCTACAAGAGATGATCATGGGCTGTGGGCATGCTACAGGATATGATCATGGGCTGCGGGCATGTTACAGGAGATGATCACGGACTGCGGGCATGCTACAGGAGATGGTCAGACTGCGGGCATGTACAGGAGATGGTCAGACTGCGGGCATATACAGAAGATGGTCAGACTGCGGGCATATACAGGAGATGGTCAGACTGCGGGTATGTACAGGAGATGGTCAGACTGCGGGCATGTACAGGAGATGGTCAGACTGTGGGCATGTACAGGAGATGCATTGTAAATAGATAAAGAGAAGAGCAGGGAATAATTTCCTAACTACAATCTGTGAGTGTTGGCTCATCTGTATACAGGACGGGTGAGCTGCTGCTGCTTTAAAATTGTGCACATTCATGGAATGGCACCAAACTTCGGTACTTAAAAATCTCCATAGGCAACAGAGCAGATGTAATGCTAGAATTGTTGCTGGCACTCTAACGCACACGGCGATACCTCACATATGTGGTTTAAACGGCGTTTACATATGTTGGCATGACTTACGTGTGCGTTCGCTTCTGCACGCGAGCTACCGGGGACAGGGGTGTTTTAATTTTATTTTTTATTCTTTTTTTTTTTTTTTTTTAACACTTTTTTTCAATTTTTTTTTCACTTTTATTCCTATTACAAGGAATGTAAACATCCCTTGTAATAGGGATAGTGTGTAACAGGTCCTCTTTATGGAGAGATGCAGGGTCAATAAGACCTCAAACCTCTCCTCCAGGCTGGAAAGCATGAGATCGATAAAAAAAAATCACCGATCTCATGAATACTGTTGCTTATAAGCCGCAATCGTGGCTTTGTTTACTTACGGGGACCCGGGCGTGACGTCATCACATTGCGCCTGGGCCTCCGACGGTCATAGAGATGACTGGTGACCATCTGGTCACCAGTCATCTCTATGCTTCAAGCCTACGCCAGACGATTCTTTCTCTGGGCCCCCGATGGCATGGGAGAGCCCGGAGAAGCACCGGATGGCGGCGGGAGGGGGGGATGTCCCCTCCCGCCAACTGTAAGAACGATTAAGCGGTGGAACCGCCGCTATGATCGTTCTTATGTTGCGCAGAATCGCTGGCAGAAGAAAAGGATATCTGGATGATGCCTCTAGCTGCAGGCATCATTCAGATATCCACGCGCAAAGCCCAGGACGTCATTTGACATCCACCCAGGATGGGAGATCCCCTCTGTGGACGTCAAATGACAATGGGCGGGTATTGAAGTGGTTAAACTTCTGCAGCTGTGACACAGTGTGAGAGAGACCTCCTGGTATCACCTTTGCCATGAGCACTTTATCCTCATTACATGTCACATAACCAATGGGCACTCCTCCTGGTATCAGCTCTCACTTTCTCCTGTCCTTACCTTCTCAATGATCTCCCACCCCCAGTCAGCCTGTATCACTCACCTGTTATGCTTGATGGTGTTCTTCAATGCAGCCCTGGTCACAGCGTCCCCTCTCTTCCCAGGCACGGTGATAAGGCTCCCAGGGAGTGGGTGACAGACACCTCCAAGCTCTGTGCCCTCAGGACTGAAGCAACCAACACCATTAACAGCATGCAACAGGGAGCAGCCATCACTCTTGTCATGTGATGGCAGTCAGCTGACACTTCTGAGGGCGCTGATTGGCTAGGACGCCCTTGCTATCTACTTACGGTAGCTAGTAGCTGGCTGCTACATCTCTCCCAGCATACTGTGTGGGCGGCGCTCGGTGAGAGCAAAGCGGTTCAAGTTTTTTTAGGGGGGGATCAGACACCTCAGCCCAGTTCATCCATGCCCAAAAACGATTTTTCTGGAAAGTACATGTGACGGCTATAGGTTCAAAACCCAGGAATGTCCCAACACAATTGTAACTGTTGCTGACAAGTATGTGATAAGTGCCTTGCTGCCCAGCCAATCACAAGCGCCCCTTCACATAGCGCCCATGGCACATGCCATACCTGCCATACCCTGGATACGCCACTGATCCCACGATGTTGGCACCCCAAGCCAATTTGGCGGGTTTACCTTGCTTAAAATGCCGGTGCCTGCACCTAAAGCCAATTGACAGTTTCCTACTGCGCATGCATGAGTCGCGCTGCGCTTTCTGAATGGTCCCAACATCTTCTGGGACCTGTGTGTGTTCCGGAAGGCAGCGGGGGGAAGGAGGCCGGAAATGTCGTAGATTGGCCCGGAAGTGGGTGTGGGTACCTGTCAAAACAAAGTACTTGCTCCCCCTCCTCCACAGAAAGTGCCAGATGTAGCAGTGGATTGTGTGAACAAGCAGAGCTTTCCCTTTTGGGTGAAGGGCCACTTTAAAAGTATCCATAACAGTGTATTCTAAGATTTGTGGCTCTCATAGCACCCAATAGAAAAGGTGAACTGGCTTACAGTCCCTGGAATACAGTTTGCCTGATGGTTTATATCACTGGCACTTTAGCAGCTTTCATACCACTTAAGGTTTGCTTTAAAAAGACCTATACAGCTACTGAAACATACTGTATATAACTTGCTTTTTATAGCAAATCCTTGAGGAGAATGTTCTCCCTCTGTATGTGATTGTTGGACTGTTTACAATGCTTCTTTTACACATGTAAAATATGTTTTCTTTAGGTTTACAGGAAGGAAAGGAAATTGGTCTTACATAGTGCCATCATTTTCACAAGCCTTACCTCAAAGCACAGAGAACAAAGAACGTTTAGTAGATTGTGGTTAAGAAATGTGTTGACAGCAGTGGTGTTTTCACATTCCCTTTATTAGGTTGCTGGGTGTGAAAAGTTACATGTGTATCTCTAGGCTAATTTTTTTTAGATACACAATAATGAATGCAGGTATTAATACAAATTACCAGGTAAATGCTGCAGTTTATTGTTTTCATTTCAAGATCAAAAATAGATACTTTTGTATAACTAATAGGTTGTGTGTCCATCTGCCTGCCCTAACAGTACCAAAGCGATCTGCTGCTCAAACCTGAAATCTGCCCATCTCTGTGGTTTCGGTTGCCGGCTAATGGAGCTCGCCAATATCCCCACATAGAATTAATAAGCTGCACTCCAGTGACATCATCATTCACTAAACATTATTACTCCAGGACTAGATTACAGAAGAGTCTGCCCTGACTAAGTCTCGCTCAGACATGTTTCACCCCAAAATTGATTGATTATTGAGTACTGTATTCTTAATCAAAATTAAAAACTCAAAATATACAGTATGGTGCAGTTGTCCCTTTCATGACTAATGCCGCATACACACAATCGGGCTTCTTTCCGACCAAACACACATTGGAATTTCCGATTAAATTCCATCGGAGTAAAATAGAATGTCATGGACCGTGAAATCATACTTCATGTATTACATAAGATGAGATAGTACATATTGCAGGATGTCAGGTGTAAATATCCTCTGTCAGATGTGGATTGGAACTGAATCAGCCTGGTTCCTAAACCTCTCCTTAAGTATGCTAATGCACCAGCCAGCTATTGCCAAAGGTTAATTGATCTATTGTGTGTGTGTGAATAAGACCTGTGTTCACCCTTAAGAGATTGTGTATTGTATAGTGGGGGAATTGCAGACGAGATGCCTAGTCACCTCGTCGGGCTACATGATTAGATAATTGGCTTATGTTAATTGTTGTTCTGATTGCTTCATTGTAGTAATTACCCCCTGGGGGCTTCTGTCTCAATACACATAGTCATGCTATTCAAGCTTTGGGACCAATCTCTGAGTAATTTTAAAGTCCTCATTTGCATGGGAGAGGACCTGATGGGGGACTGCCTGGACTTGAAAAAGGACCAATAAGAAAGCAGTTGTTGGGGGTGGGATGTTCCAAAATTCTGTATAAAAGTGTGCTGTGTACTTGCAAATAAATGAGTCCTGTTTGAACATACATACGACTTGCTTGGTGTGTGTTCTTAATGGATCCAAATGGCACATTGCTGTAGTTTGGATCCTGGAACCTTGGATGACTGGACCATCAGATGTTGCAATCTGCAATCTGATCCGATAGAAGCAGAGGAGTGTCGGGAGAGCAGGACTTGGGCAAGAAAGGGTCTCGTCACATAGAACATGTTCTTTTTCTAAACTCTGATGGAATTCCTTAGAAAAAAGTCAGATGGGGCACACACACACGGACGGAATTTTCGATGGAAAAAGTCTGTCTGACTTTTTTCATCGGAAAAACTGATTATGTGTACGCGGCATAAGTCTATTTCTGACATTTGTTGCTTACAAGTTAAAATCTGTATTCTTTGCTAGAAAATTATTTAGAACCCCAAAACATTATATATATTTTTTAAAACCGTCGACATTGGCAGCCTAGTAAACCAGAAGTGACGTCACGTCGCTTCTGTGTTTACATACATTTATGGCTTTGTTCCAGTCTGTCTCTAGGTGCTGGAAGTGGAGCAGAAGGTGGCAAAAGGGGGGGGGGAGTTTCCTCCCGCTCCTCCTGCATAACAGCTGAGCAGCTTTTAGCTGAATCGGTTGTTATCCCGGTACCGATTTTTAGAGCGGGCGGTCAGCTTTCCAGGCATCATCCGGTATAACCCCCAACAGCCGAGGTTGCATATATGCATATGCTCGGCGCCAAGGGGTTATCTAATGAGCTCCGCCTTATTCTAATTATGAACTTGTGTACCCAATGTCTTCCTTGACATATTTGAAATTAATCTCGAAGGGTGTTAGTTTTCAATAAATAATATTGATACAAATGATTACTTAACCACTTCCCGACCACCGCATGTACATATACCTCCACAAAAGGGCACGTACAGGCAGATGGACGTAAATTTACGTCCCTGCCTTTGCGCAGGTCGGAGGTCCGATCGGGACCCCCCCCCGCTACATGCGGTGGTCGGAAACCCGCGGGGAGCGATCCGGGACGAGGGCGCGGCTATTCGTTTATCTATTTTGATCATTTTTATATTGATGTCATTTATTATTGCCATATTGTATTCTATATCAGTCTATGATTATTTTTTGTATTTTATGCATATTGAGACTATAAAGTGACAATATCAATTTACCTTTGGTGCGCTGCATTTTTGTTTGTCCATTCGTTTCTAGCCGCCCACTCGCGATCGTTCCCCGGAGCTGAAGAACGGTGAGAGCCGTATGTAAACACGGCTTCCCCGTGCTTCACTGTGGCGGCTGCATCGATCGAGTGATCCCTTTTATAGGGAGACTCGATCGATGACGTCAGACCTACAGCCACACCCCCCTACAGTTGTAAACACACACAAATCCTACAGCGCCCCCTGTGGTTAACTCCCAAACTGCAACTGTCATTTTCACAATAAACAATGCAATTTAAACACTTTTTTGCTGTGAAAATGACAATGGTCCCAAAAATGTGTCAAAATTGTCCGAAGTGTCCGCCATAATGTCGCAGTCACGAAAAAAAATCGCTGATCGGCGCCATTAGTAGTAAAAGTAAATAAATAATAATAATGCAATAAAACTATCACCTATTTTGTAAATGCTATACATTTTGCACAAACCAATCGATAAACGCTTATTGCGTTTTTTTTTACCAAAAATAGGTAGAAGAATACGTATCGGCCTAAACTGAGGGAAAAAAATGATATATGTTTTTGGGGGATATTTATTATAGCAAAAAGTAAAAAATATTGCATTTTTTCAAAATTGACGCTCTATTTTTGTTTATAGCGCAACAAATAAAAACCGCAGAGGTAATCAAATACCACCAAAAGAAAGCTCTATTTGTGGGGAAACAAGGACACCAATTTTGTTTGGGAGCCAGGTCGCACGACCGCGCAATTGTCTGTTAAAGCGACGCAGTGCCGAATTGTAAAAACGCATTTGGGCATTTAGCAGCATATTGGTCCGGGGCTTAAGTGGTTAAAGTACAGGCAACAAAACTACACAATAATTACTTATTTTTAAAGTTGATCCTTCACAATAGTTTTAAACATTACCTGCTCTGTACAATCGTTTGGCAGCCCTGATTCTCCTCTTCTCGGGCCCCACCCCAGCTCTCCTGGCTCCTCCATGTCAGTGCCCAGCAAGTTGCTTTCTATGGGGACAATTGTTCCTAAGTCGACCCTGCCCTCTGCTGCCTTGTCACTGCTTGCAAATGACAGCAGCCAGGAGCTAATGGCTCCCACTGCTGTCTCTGAGCCAACGAGGAGGAGAGCCAAGGCAGCCTCTGCTCTCTTGCACAGTGCTGGATGAAGATTGGGTTAAGGCAAGTATAAGGGGCGGGGATATCTGCATGCAAAGTTTTTTTTTACCTAAAAGGGGAGTTCCTCCCAAAAATTGAACTTTCACTTTAAGAGCAGGTGACCCACTAATACTGTTCAGGCAATCCAGTGGTTGGCACTTTTTAGGCATGTGCAGGACAGTGACTAGCACTACATCCTCCAGCAAGTGTTCCCTGTTGTGATCTGTGTAAGTTGATGTAGTTAGGGCTACAGACACAGAGCATCAGAATATAGGGCTAGAAGGGGTGGGGTTGATTTACTAAAACTAGAGAGTGCAAAATCTGGTGCAGCTCTGTATAGAAACCAATCAGCTTCAAGGTTTTATTGTCAAAGCTTTATTGAACAAGCTGAAGTTTGGTGCAGCTGTGTATGGTAGCCAATCAAAGCTTTATTGAACAAGCTGAATTTAGAAGCTGATTGGCTACCATACACAGCTGCACCAAACTTCAGCTTGTTCAATAAAGCTTTAACAATAAAACCTGGAAGCTGTTTCTATGCAGAGCTGCACCAGATTTTACACTCTCCAGTTTTAGTAAATCCACCCCAATGTCAATTGTGTTAATCTAAAATGTTAGTCAATACTTTTTTGTTAGTCTTTGATAGAAAGACGGGAAATAGAGAATTAGCAGTAAAAACCAACTTTTAAAAACAGATATTCTGTCTGCAACATTATTCAGGAGATTTAAGTTGGTTATACACCAGTAAGATTTCGAACATTCATATAAAAATTGTGAAACATCTTTGGTCAAAATTTGTTATGGCAATATAGGGAGTGCTCTGAATAAAGTTCCTTAAAATTCTTCTTCTTTGCTTAAAACATGCCCATTACATCAAGTAAGATTTTTCCTGAATGAAAATCAAATTCACAGTAAAGCCCCGTACACACGGTCGGACATCCAACAAAACTTCCCTTGGATTTTTGTCCTAATTGATTTGTCCGGTCACACCCATAGCATACACACGCTCGGACTTTTCTGCAAACTTTTCTAAAACTTTCCCATCATCACGTGGTTGTTCTGCTCTTTTCTGCTCTTTACTGCCACCCTTTGGTTAACTTCTGCTATTGTTGGTTGATTTTAACATTGGTTCTGAGCATGCGCATTTGTAATTTGTCCAAAAGTCTGATGGTTTGCTGTACACACGATCGGACTTTGCACCATCGGACTTTTGTTGCCTGAAAGTTGGTCCGTTCGCAGACCCAACTTTTTGTCCGATGAAAGCCAAAAAAGTTGGTCCGATGGAACGTACACACGGTCGGACAAATGCGAAAAGTGTCGGATTTTGATGTTGGTTGGGCAAAAGTCCGACCGTGTGTACGGGGCTTAAGGCTAGGTTTTTTAAAGGTAATTTTATTAATGTTACATAAAATAATTCTACATAAAAGAATACAACATACATTTCAAATATACATAGGCAAATAATACGAATGACTTACCCTGTTATAAATGTGAGTCCACATGTAAATGTATAGTAATAAAGAAAACATAAGGTCAAACAAAGTAAGGCTAGGTTTACATGTGCGATTGAGAGGTGTCAAAAACATATGTTTGAGCTGCTTCTTTTTACCAATCCCCAACTACTTTCCCTTAAACTGAAAAGGCAGTGAATGGGGATGAACGCATGAAAAAAAATCCCCCCCCCTGTCATGTTTGCTTCGCAGTACCACCCGCTCATTCAACTGAATAGGGGTCACGCCACATTTATTGCATTTTAGGGGTTCTTTGGAAAGTGATCCACTGTGGATTGGTTTTCAGGGAGCAATACTAGTGTAAATGAGCCCTTAAAATTTTGATTGCTTTTTGACTGCAGTGACAAGAAAATGTAAGAATATTTTTCTATCCTGCTTCTTTAAATTTTTTTATGGTTAGTGGGGTCAAAACAATTAATTATGAATATTCTGAAAACAAAAAAAATTTGAACAAAATTCTACTGGTCTTTTGCCATTTGTATTTATTTTACGTAGATAAAAAGTAGAAACCCATTTCCTTAATTTCATGTCCTGAGACCCAGGGCTAAGAAAATGAAGTTTATCCAAATGACGGGGAAAAAGGAGAAGTCTGGAGGAAAGAAAATATCCAACCCTTTAGTATATTTAGAGTATCCAACCCTATAGTATATAGACTTCTCTTTTTTACCCGTCACTTGGGTCCAATAATTCGACCATACTGGTTTTTATACGTCTTCCACAGATTCATTTTATGCATTCGCTCCTGAGGAAGTGGAATCAATCCACAAAACGCGTCAAACATTTCTAGATGCATATATGTTTTCTGTATGGTTTGATTTTTACCATGTAATTCTGTCTTTTAATGATCCTACCATATGGAGCAATATTGGCTCAGAATATCAAACTGTATAAGTGTCATGATGATATCCATGTATATCGATTAATTTTATTGTGTCATGGGTGTGTATATAGATGTAATAATTTCTACTTATGTATGTACAAACTGGATGTGCTATGATATGTGCATATGTTAAAGAAATAAATACAGTATCCATTTTTTTCCTCATTTAAAGTCTCACAACCCTTCTCTTTTTTATTGCAATTATCAGTGATAGAGGCATCTATCGAGGTGCTTAATTTAAAGTCCCAAACGCCTCTTTTTAGATTGTGGGATAAGATCGCTCCCCTGCCGGGACTATGTTCTCACTGCCGCGGCAAGGCAGGGGATGTAGCAGAGGGGAAATCACGGCATTAGCTATGGCTCTTTCCCCTCGCTTTTCCTCTCGGATTGTTGGGGATCTGCTATGGGAAAACAGACAGCAGCACCACACTCTTCCAGGTGAGGCCACCACCGATGTCATGTTTACTGTGCAGTGCCTGTATATTTACTGTATATCCCCCCGTGCACATATGTGTGGGGGAAGGTGTACATTGGGAAACACATGTCCAGGGGGAGGTATACAGCGGGGAAAATTTTACATCCCCCCAGCCCCGCACATATGTGCAGGACGATGTGCGGGGGAGGTGTCCAGTGGGGAACACATGTGTAAAAAATAAAAATACAGTCAATCACGCCACCCACCGCACCTGAAAAAAAAATGCTCCCGTCGTCCATAAAGACTGGCTGCCTACTGCAGGCTCCACCATTTGAAATTTCTTATATAGGTAAGGGGCAGGGCCACCTGGCAAAATCACCTGGTGGCCCCACCCCTTGTGATGTCTTGGCCCAGTGCATGCTGGGTCAGTGCCATCACAAGGGGGTGGTGCCACCAGGTGACGTCGCCAGGTGGCCCTGCCCCTTACCTATATAAGAACTGTCAAACAGTGGAGCCTGCAGTAGGCGGACAGAATTCATGGACGACTGGAGCATTTTTCTTTTTTGGTCCGGTGGCAAAAATTGGCAAAAAACATATTTTTTTTTGGGAAGGGGGAGGGGGGTGTCCCTAAATGGAAGTTTGGAAATGTGGTCACCCTAGCCTGGACTACTATTTTAGTAAATCAACCTCATTCTCTACTGCAAGGATTTGCATTACTTCCTTTGTCCCAGTCACAGGGATTGTGTAGGCATATAGAGGAAAGACAGGCATTTCAACATTTTACAGAGATTATTATAAAATCTATCTCACTCTGCCCAAAAACAAAACAAAACAAAAAAATCCCACATTTGGAGTTGACTATAAGGTATTATTTTATATAAATAGTCTTTAAATAAATTAAAAAATGGATTGTGTTTCATCAAATATTTAACACATTACAAAATATAATTAAAGTAAATAATATATAATGTCATTTTGTTCTGTTCTGTTCTGTTAAAGCATTTTATATACAATTATCTTTCTTGAAACAATGTTATTAAAGCTAAATTTTGTACTGAGAGCACTGTTTTGTATTCAGAGCATTAGCTTCTCAGTAGGATGTTTGTTTTTATGTTTTTCTGCATATTAAATGATTTGAAACAAAGTTTATTTTTTGTGCAAATTCAGATCCAAGCGGCTCAGGAAAGAATGTCTGTAAAAGCGTACTTATTGCAGTTAGTATATCAGTCCCTCCAGGGGACTCTAAAGTATACCTTTGCTGGAAGACTATACTGTACTTGAGCATATAAAGCACATTTGTTACATTAATATGTGACCATATAGGGTTGGAGATTTTCCACCTATTGACGATTGAAATGCCCTGCCACAAACTATGCACATTTTATACTCTTAATGTTCTTGAAATATTGAGTCACCTTTACTTGTAGTAACTGGCTCCTGTAGAGAAACCAAGAACAATAGATTACTGTGAGCATCTTGTTAAATGAAGCCATCTAAACTAGTGCCCTAAGATACACAGCTTGAATTGTGACCGGTCAATGACCAGGCCACTTTTTGCAATTTGGTCGCTTTAACAATTGCGCGGTTGTGCGACGTGGCTCCCAAACAAAATTGGCGTCCTTTTTTTCTCCACAAATAGAGCTCTCTTTTGGTGGTATTTGATCACCTCTGCGGTTTTTATTGTTTGCGCTATAAACAAAAATAAAGGGACAATTTTGAAAAAAATAATAATATTTTTTTACTTTTTGCTGTAATAAATATCCCCCAAAAATATACATAAAAAAAACTTTTTTTTCCTCAGTTTAAGCCGATACGTATTCTTCTACATTTTTTTTGTAAAAATAAATAAATAAGCGTTTATTGATTGGTTTGCGCAAAAGTTATAGCACCTACAAAATAGGGGATAGATTTATGTATTTTTTAATAATATATATATTTTTTTACTAGTAATGGCGACGATCTGCATTTTTTATCAGTACTGCGACCTTATGGCAGACATATCGGACACTTTTGACACATTTTTGGGACCATTGGCATTTTTATAGCAATCAGTGCTATAAAAATGCATTGATTACTGTAAAAATGTCACTGGCAGGGAAGGGGTTAACACTAGGGGGCGAGGAAGGGGTTAATTATGTTCCCTCATTGTGTTTTAACTGAAGGGGTGGTTGGACTGACTAGGGGAAATTACAGATTTTCATACATTGTATGAACATGTGATCAGTCATTTCTCCCCCTGAAAGGACCGGGAGCAAAAGAGATGCGTTTTGATCTTTCTTCTGAATGCTAAGTGATCCTCCTCCAACTGAATACTGGATGGTAAAGCGTTCCATAGTTTGGGACCTTGGATCGCGAACCTTCTTTCTCCTTTTGACTTGTAGTTGGCTTTCGGAATCTGGAGCAGATTTTGATTGGTGGATCGCAACACGCAATTGGGATTGGGAGCTTTTATTTTTTCGCATAAATAATGGGGGGCATTCCCATGGACACATGGTATATGGCTAGCTTAAAGGCATTGTACACTTTCAAAAGTTTTAGTTGTTTTAGCTAGGTATCAGTGTAGTTATATTACATGTGATGGTTGTTTACCTTACCATGTAATGATGGGCTCACATATTGTGGATCCAGTTTGTAGTGTCATGGCTGATTGATTCTTTAAGGCCATCAATTCTTTCACCTGGCCTGTCCCTATTCACTAAAGGGAAAGACAACTTATACTTCTGGGTCACACAGCATCCAATCCATGCCTCACAATTTCCTCTGTTGCATGACAAACGTGGGAGTGCTCATGTGATGAAACTACACGTGAAAAATGCATAGTAAGTGACTCAGGGATTGTGGTATATATAGATTCTTCACAGGAAGTGTCAATTCTAAGGCCTCGTACACACGATCGGTTTTGACCGATGAAAACGGTCCATCAGACTGTTGTCCTCTGTTTGACCTATCGTGTGTGGGCCCCATAGATTGTTTAACAACGGTTAAAAAAACAACAACTTGTTTTAAATTTAACCGATGGATTCCTAACCGATAGGTCAAAACCGATCGTTAGTAGGCACGACCATCGGTTAAAAATCTACGCATGCTCAGAATCAAGTCGATGCATGCTTGGAAGCATTGAACTTAAAGTGGAAGTAAACCCTTCTATAATTTTCAGCCAAGGAAGCTGCCATCTTGGCCTATGTTTAATCTTCAAGTGCCGTGGTGCTGCACATGTGATCAGTTATGACACCAGCCATTGGATGGTTTGACAGTTTGGTTGAGAGCACAACCAATGTGACAGTTGGCAATCCCGGCATGCCGGAAATTGAACTGCTTTTTGAAACTGTTAAATCGATGGGTTTACTTCCGCTTTAATTTTTTTCTGCACGTCGTCGTGTTTTACGTCACCGCGTTTTGACCTGATCGTTTTCAGACCGTTCTCACCGGATGGACTGATCATGTGTACGCGGCTTTAGACTACAGACAGAGGTTAACATTAAATATGAGGCATGATGCATGGCACGTCATAAGTTAACCACTTCCACTAGGCCAATTTTCAGCTTTAAGCGCTGTGACATTTTAAATGACAATTGTGCGGTCATGCAACACTGGACCCAAATTTAATTTTTGACATTTCCCCCCCACAAATAGATTTCTTTTGGTGATATTTGATCACCTCTTTTTAACTTTTTGCTATAATAATATAACTGTTTGCGTAAACGTTATAGCCCCTACAAAATAGGGTATTGATCTATGGCATTTTTATTTTTTTTACTAGTAATGGCGGTGATCTGCGATTTTATTTTTATCATGACTGCAACATTGCGGCAGAAAGATTGGACCCTTTGGATAATTTTTTGGGACCATTGACACTTATACAGCGATCACAGCTATAAATATGCACTGATTACTGTATAAATGTCACTGGCAGGGAAGGAGTTAACACTAGGGGTTAAATGTGTTACCTAGGGATTGATTCTAACTGTGGGGGGATGGGACTGACTAGGGAAAGAGACTGATCGGTGTTCCTATATACTAGGAACACAGATCCACGTCCTGTCAGGGAAGAGGAGACAGATCGTGTGTGTTTACCCACACAGATCCACGCTCCTGCTCTGTCATGAGCGATCGCGGGTACCCGGTGGACATCGCAGCCACCAGGTACGCGCATCGGCTCCTCAGTGAAGTGGCGGGCGCCCCATATACCACTGTGGATGTCATATGACAATGGGTGGGATGGGAAGTAGTTTAAATCTTCACATTCTTGAATCAGAAGTTTGTGTTTCTCTACTATAGGCTGTGCATTCAGGCCAACAAATGATACCATGAAATTGCATGATCAATGCACTACTTATGCATGTGAAAAACATAAGGTGCAGATAGTAAGGATTATAATGCTTTTAGGCCTCGTACACACGAGGGGATATGTCCGCTGAAAACGGTCCGATGGACCGTTTCAGCAGACATCTCCGCTCGTGTGTATGGGCTAGCGGACAGATTTCTCCACCCGACAGATTTCAAAGCATGCTTTGAAATCCATCCGGTGGAATCTGTCCGCCCGACATGTCTGCTGGTTAGTACACTTACCAGCAGACATGTCGTCCCCCACCGCCGCCGCGCCGCCGCCGAATGGATTCGGCGCATGCGCGGAAGTGTTTAACTTCCTGGTGCGGTGACGTGGCGGTGACGTGGCGGCATCAACGTCACTGCCGCGTCACCGCGCCGTCCGGCGGCGGGGAATTTAATCCGATGGTGTGTACACTCCATCGGATCAAACTCCCGATCGGACATATCCGATGGAAATGGTCCGCGGACCGTTTTCATCGGATATGTCCGATCGTGTGTACGAGGCCTTACGGTACCCAGGGGGAGACTGGGGCAATTGCCACCAGGGCCGCTCTGATGCCCCATAAAAAGGCTGCACCTGCCCTTGTTTGGGGTCTTGCATGCCGCAAGCACATCTCTGTATGGCAGTCGGCATCTCTCCCCGCCAATTGCCTTTGACACATACCTAGTGCAGAGCGGAGCACACTGAACCCACCCTCTCCTACTCGGATGTAATGTTTTCCTGTAGACAGACAGGTGGAGGAGGTACACCATTCTGTCTGAGCCATGCTGATTTGAGGTCTGTAGAGGGACATAGTGAAGGTGGTGAGGGGGCAGGTTTGCAAAGATCACTTAGAGGAATGTGTTGGGGGAGTATGTGCTAGGGGGCACTTTGGAAGGGGAGAGGACTTGTGCTAGGGGGCGCTTTGGGAGATGAGAGGGCTTGTCTTAGAAGAGGGTTGGATATGAAATCCGCCCCCCCCCCCACCCAAGCACAAGTCCTCTCCCCTTCCAAAGTGCCCCCTAGCACATATCCTCTTTCCCCTCAAATCAAAAAGATGCTGGCTGCCACAGAGGGGGTGACCCCAGGCACCTTGCAAAAGATGGAGGGTAATTGCCTCAAGTGCCCAAGCTACTTCCCCCTGACAGGCAAGTTAGTGAAGCCAAGTGCTGGAACTTGTTCGGGCACTGGGCTTCAGGGCATAGGGCTGGTTCACACCATGGGTTTCACATAAACACGCTGGGCGGATTTGTGTTACAGGATTTGGAAAGCGGCTCGCTGAGAGGTTGAGACAGCCATCAGGCACCTGGTGAATCCAGACTTCCATTGTCAGGATAATGTGGTGCCTGGACTGATTTCTGTGATGTCAGTGGAGAGCAGACGTCAGCCCGCTCTCTGCTGAAAATAAGTCACAAGAGTGCAAAATTAATTGCACTTCTGTGACCCAGAGGAGAAGCCAAGCCTAATGAGCTCAGGCGGGACTTCTTTAACATAAGCTGGTTATTGGCTCTCTTCTGTCAGCGTAAGGAGGGGAGAAGAGAGCCAATAAAGCTGATAACGGCTTATGTTTACCATGTGATCAACTTTGTCCAATGACAGTTGATCACAATGTAAAGGGTCACTGTGATTGGCTGTTTACTCTGATCTGTGATCAACTAAGGCAGGCCATACACGATTCGAATTTCGAACGAGCCGTCGAGCGATAAACGAACGCGGTGCTCACAAAAGCATGCGAGTGTACCATCAATTACGTACAAAAATCGAGCGAGAAAACACAATGTTTTCATACCATAGAGGAAGTGATGTAATCTTCTGTGACCTTTTAAACACACCCCCTACTGTCAAAAGTCGGGTCGCGCCAACTCGGATCATGCGCAGTTATGTTTCTTGGGAAAAATCATCCAACTCTACCATTAACGATACGATTTTTGGACGTTTTTCGGAGAAAAAAAACAACATGTTGGTTTTTGAAATTTCGCCTGTCGTACGAAAATCGCGTGTCGAACACTAATGATACGAAAATCGGCCGATTTTACGCTCGTATGTGATTTTCGATCGAAATTCGAATCGTGTATGGCCTTGCCTTAGTCTGAGGTCCTGTACACACTAGCAAATAGATTTGTTCAAATCGGTCGGACCGACCGATTTGAACAAATCTGTCTGCTGGGCGTTTTGGTTTGATCGCTGTACACACGATCAAACAAAAATCCCCGCCAGCAGACAGCACGGTGACGTGGCAGTTACGTTGACGCCGCCACGTCACCGCACCAGGAAGTAAATTACTTCCGCGCATGCGTCAAATCCATTCGACGCATGTGCGAGAAGATATGTCTGCTGGTTAGCGTACTAACCAGCAGACATATCGGGCGGACAGTTTCCCAGCCGACAGATTTTAAAGCATGCTTTAAAATCTGTCGGCTGGCCAAATCCGTCGGCTCGCCCGTACACACGATCAAATCTGTCTGCTGTGACGGTCGGGCCGACCGTTTCCAGCAGATAGATTTGATCGTGTGTACGCGGCCTCAGTCCGCCTCCTACAAAAAAAAATGCACAAAGCATGAAAACGCATCAAAAACACAAATTGCTCTACAAATAAAAACTAAAAACACATGGTTATGCACAGCAATAGTGTGAACCTAGGATAAAAGTTAAGTCCACATTTGTTACCATGTTTCATATTATATTTAGGTGTAACATGCAATTGACCACTATGCTACTTACTGCATAGGAAGTCATTTTTTTTACATGTGATTATTGCTAGCAGCGGTTAAACTGCTATACCCACTAGCAATAACCACCCCTGGGAGAACACAATGACTCAATCAGAGAGATTCTCCTGTCAGTACTGTCTGTGTGGATGGGGGAATTGGGTTGCAGGAAAGAAATTCGCTCCATCTATCGCCGGCCTTATGTATGTGGTTTTCATTTGGTAAACTCCAACCATTCCTGTTAGAAATTCATTTGTTCATTAAAAATGTCCTTTTCTTCCTCATCACTGTGCTTAAAAACGAACATCAATTTGACCCACTAAAGATTACAAAAACAAAAACGTTTCTTAGATGGGTATAATTTTGAGCAAAAATTATTGAAAAAATAATCCTCTACAGTTCAGTTTGGTCAGATCAGTTTAAAGCTGGACATAATCTAAAGCAGGCCATACAGAAAATAGCTAGATTTCCCCATAAACACTGACAGAGCGTTTGTATTCTGACAGCGGGAGATTTTCCCAGCCATCAGAACACAATGATCACTGGTGGCTATAGCAGCCAACAGTAATCACATTGACAAAAATCTGACAGACAGGTTATACTGAAGTTGATCGATGGATCCACATCACTGGAACCAGCCTGCCTATAAAGGGACTGAACCTTTGATGGTCCGCGCTGAACTGGTGGAGATTCGATACATCTTTGGGCAACTTTAAAGTGGTTGTAAAGGCTAAAGTTTACTTTCTGAGTGCAGCTCCCCCTGTAATACTCCCCTGAGCCTCCTCTTGATCCAGCAATGTGCACAGGGGGCCTCGGCTGCGTCGCTTTAACTGACAATTTCGCGGTCGTGCAACGATGTACCCAAACAAAATGTACGTCCTTTTTTTCCCACAAATAGGGCTTTCTTTTGGTGGTATTTGTATTTATTTTTTGCGCTATAAACAAAAGAAAAGAGCGACAATTTTTGCTCAGTTTCGGACGATATTTATTCTTCTACATATTTAAAAAAAAAAAAAAAACACAATAAGCGTATATTGATTGGTTTGCGCAAAAGTTATAACGTCTACAAAATAGGGGATAGATTTATGGCATTTTTATAAAAACATTTTAGTAGTAATTGCGGCGATTAGCAATTTTTATCGGGACTGCGATATTGCTGCGGACAAATCGGACACTGGTCCCAAAAATTTGTCAAAAGTGACATTTATACAGTAAGCAGTGCATATAAAAATGCACTGATTACTGTATAAATGACACTGGCAGGGAAGGGGTTAACACTAGGGGGTGATCAAGGGGTTAACTGTGTTCCCTAATGTGTGTTCTAACTGTAGGGGGGGGGGTGGGACTGACTAGGGGAAGAGATTGATCGGTGTTCATACACAGGGCCTAATCTTTGTAGGGGGGCACGCTACCCGCGAATTGGAGCCCCGATGAAGGCTTTGCAGTGAGCCAGCAGTGAGGGGGCGGGCCGGGAGTCCACTGACGTGTTGACCCTGCCCCATGTAGTATGTATGCTCGGAACAGAGCGACTGTAGTTAGAGCAGTGATCGGAGTGGGTGCGTCAGTGGGGCTCCTGCCCCGCCCCCTCTATACTGGCTGGAGAATACAGAAGTCCGGGGGCAGGGCTGGGAGCTCCACTGACGCGCCCGCTCCAATCACTGCTCTAACTACAGCCGCACTGTTATGAGCATACAGGCTACATGGGGCGAGGTCAGCGCGTCAGTGGAGCTCCCAGCCCCACCCCTTTCTGCTGGCTAGTGCGCAAATACAGCCTCCCGTGTCCTCTGTGCACTCTGCAAAGCCAATTCACGGGTAATCTCATGCAGTATGTCCGCAGTCTGGTAATCTCATGCAGTATGTTCGCAGTTTCTGGTAATCTCGTGCAGTATGTCCGCAGTCTGGTAATCTCATGCAGTATGTCCGCAGTCTTGTAATCTCATGCAGTATGTTTGCAGTCTCTGGTAATCTTGTGCAGTATGTCCCCAGTCTGGTAATCTCATGCAGTATGTCCGCAGTCTGGTAATCTCATGCAGTATGTCCACAGTCTGGTAATCTCGTGCAGTATGTCCGCAGTCTGGTAATCTTGTGCAGTATGTCCGCAGTCTGGTAATCTCATGCAGTATGTCTGCAGTCTTTGGTAATCTCGTGCAGTATGTCTGCACTCTCTGACCCTCTCCTGTAGTATGTGTATTATTGTGCCGCTTTACTTGCTCAATTATTTGGGATTGCTCCACTGCTCAGTAAATGGCTGCTATAGGTTAATGTACATCATTACCAATCAGTGAGCGCTAATAATGTGCAATAACCTCTAGCAACCAATCTGCAAGCAGAATTTATGTGTTGTAACCTCTAGCAACCAGCCAGTGAGCTGTAAGGATAGGCTGTAACCTCTGGCAAACAATTTCAATCGCTGCGTGATCTGCTGCAGTAAACTGATTTTGAGTCTATCTGCTATTTTTATGTATGTCATAGACTGGAGGGGGAGGGGGGGGGGCAAGAAAATTAAAGACGGCGATGTTCATACACTGTATGAACACACGATCAGTCTCCTAGCCTCTGAGTGAACCGGAATTTGTGCGTTTACACATACACATCCCCGTTCTCATTCTTTAACGAGCAATCGTGGGTGCCCATTGGTCATCGCGACCGCCGGGCACTCGCATCGGCTTCAGGGGCACGCACATGCGCCGCCAGAGGCGTCTTAAAGAGCCGACGTACAGCTACAACAGCTCGCACAGGGGAGCCAGCCTGTCTCTGTACAACTGCAACGGCTGGTCTGGAAGCAGTTAATATCATTTTAAGTGGGCCATACATTAAATAATCTGTTCGATCTCCTTTCGATTTACCATAACGATATATAATAATAGCACATCCATTCTCCCCAGGTGATCTTATTTAGTCTGGCAGGCCCTTGGGCTACATAGTAGATTGTACAATCCCCTTTAGATCTACCATCAGGTTGTATGATGTATAGTGACTGCTATACGGTGAACTGTGAAATCCCTTTTTAAATCTATAACTGCCTGCAAAACTGTTTAACGAAAATTATAAACCTCAATGGATTAAATCCTAATTTAGAAACACACTTTATTCCCTGCTGATTAGGGATTCTGTGAAAAATCCCATGCTCAGTGTATAGGTAATCAAATATGTCCAGTACATCATGGGAAGCTCTTAGCTACAGATCTCCTGAAATCCTCAGTGTGCCCACCTTCATTGCAGACCCCTCACTGAGCCCCCTCCATCAGCAGCAGCCCATCCACACACAGGCACAGTGTACACATGCAAATAACTGGAGAGGTGGAGTCCTACGCTAAACTGCCCTCCTCTGATTGGTAGGCAAAATACTAGAAAATGATACCCCCTATAAATAATTAGATTGCCTGTGAAAAAGACTAGTACCTAGGGATACCAGGGATCTAATGACAACGAGAAAGGAATCATGAAGGGCACCTGGTAAGATCAAGGACTGAACTATTGTGGAGGAGGGAAATTCAACTAATGACACATGTCTGTGAAATGAAGCTAGGACATCTTTAGGTGTCAGCACCTGCACTGGGGGATATAGGACAAGCACTGTGGATGGGACACTTCTACACTTGTCTGCCATGCATTTAATACATTGGGCACATTGCTGTACACTAAACAACCTTTGTTTCAACAGGAAAGTTCCACTTGCCTTGTACGTCATCAGCTTCCTGGGACCCCTGGTATCAGCCACCATAGAGCATTATACAAGTAAGTGAATGAAGTGACTTGTTGTGAGTAAGATGGCTATACACTATACAATCTGATTGTAATGCGTGTTGTGAGCTTTAAATAGATTGTACATTCTTATTGTATGATTTCCTTTAGCTCTACCAACAATCGTGTATTGCAGGGGTATGTCTATTTGATTGATTGGATAGTTTGGATAGGTCCCCATGTTATATCCTTTGTGCATTTGACTATACATTTACCAAAAGATGATACAGATTGTGAAGCTCACCTTTAACGTTACAATCTTTACAGAGTGGTTCAATGAAAATCCACTAATGTACAGTTGTCAACAATTTAGAACATGATTGCTCAACCTGTGGCCACTTAACTGTTGCAGAACTAGGGACTTACCTGGGATTTGTAGTTCAGGAACAACTGGAGGGCCACAGGTTGAGCACCCATGATTAGACAATAGCAAGGCCAAAGAATAGGGAAGGGTGACAAATAAGGCAAATCGGTATTCAATTAGACAGGTCCATACACTACCTGATAGTTTACAAAGGTCGTTTTGGTAAATCTAAAGATGATTGTGCAATGATTGTATTGTGGGATTGTAATGTGTGCGTACCTTTATCAAAACTATGCATGTATATGAGAACAAACCTGAACTATCCACAGCAAGGCCCTTGTACTACATAGTTGATGGTAGATCTAAAGGAGATTGTACAATCAGATTGCATAGTGTATGGTCAGCTATAAAAGAGCAGAGAACACCTATCTATTGGTCTTCTGCAGTTCTAGCAGTACTTACAGATAGCTGGATGGTATGTATGTAGATGTACATTGCCATGTAGCTCACTGCTCCGTATGCTGCCGTCTTGTAGAGCCTGGGGCAGAAGGTACTCTGTACTTCATCCACTGTCGTCCTACAAGGTGGAGCTCTCTACACTTGGCATGAATTGCCCTTTGATCCTATAAGGCTGGCAGGTAGCCAGATAGCTGTAATTGCACATACAGTACATGCTGCATTAGAACTGAAAGGTGTTTTTGCAGGGGGAATGTTATTCAAAGGAAAGAACTGTACAGCCTGGGTCAGTGCTTAGAAAGAGCTCTCTGTGCAGGGTTGGGTGCTCTGTCCAGAGGCCACAACTCTAACTCCTTCACTCACAAACCAGACTTCAGGAACATTTTCCAAGTTGCTTTTGGGTCATATTGAGCCAGTTTGTAAAGAAAATGTTTATTTTTCCTGCTCAGAGCAGCTGCTTTCAGACAAGAAGACCACTGAGTGTTTAGATTAAGGTGGTCCCTTTATTTGATCTCCCCACTCTACTTCTTGTAAAGGTCAATAAACCACAGCCCGTGTGCAGGAAAGCCTCAAATCCTCGCAGACATTCCACCCAATGAAGGGAAGACTACTTACTGGATGATGATGGCCCTCACCCATAATAGCCTATGCCCGACACTCTGCTCTGCTGTAATGGATGTGGTTGCAATAGGATTACTATATAACTGCTGTGATTACGATCCCTCTTGGGAAAAAGACTGGATATACAGCGTGGCTTGTTTTTAGTTGGCACAGCCTCTACTGTATGCAACATATGGAAATAATTGCACCTCATTTCAGACTAATGGCAATGGCAAATATAAAACAATGATCTCTTGTTGGCAGCCCATAAGAACAGCTAACATATATTTCTATGTAAAGTAATATATTTTTTTCATTCAATTTGGGTACATCCAATTTGTTTTCATAACCTTACTTTTGATGCAATCTGCAAAACTAAAATCGTGTGTACACGGCATAAGTGTATGGAAACTCTATCGGTCCACCCGATGAGAACAGTCTGATGGACCGTTTTCATCAGTTAACCGATGAAGCTGACTGATGGTTCGTCGCGGTTAAAAAAACGATCGGATCAGAACGCGGTGACGTAAAACACAACGACGTGCTGAAAAAAGTTCAATGCTTCCAAGCATGCATCGACTTGATTCTGAGGATGCGTGGATTTTTAACCGATGGTCTGCCTACTAACGATCGTTTTTTTGCTATTGGTTAGGTATTCATTGGTTAAATTTAAAACAAGTTGGCTTTGTTTTAACCGATGGTTAAATAACCGATGGCGCCCACACACAATCGTTTTGGACCGATGAAAGCGGTCCAATAGACCGTTCTCATCGGTTTAACCGATCGTGTGTACGCGGTATTAGGGTTTACTTGTATATTATAACAATAAATTCCTCTTATTTCCCTACTATTAATAAAATGAAATGTTTTCAATTGTATGTTTGACAAGTGTTCTCCCAGCCAGAGGTTGTGAGCTGATAAAGCTGGTCATACACGGAGCAAATTTCTTTCCTGCAAATACGGGTAATTGTCTGTGCTGATGGGGGAATCAAGTGTTTATGAGGGAACCCCTCCTGCTGGGCTATTGTCTTCTCCTGTTGGATATGTCAAGGGTGGACAGAGGAAGCCACCCTTGCCAGGAGAAGACTGTAATTATCACTAGCGGGCTGCTATAGGCGTCAGTGATAATCACAAGAGAATCCAGCAGGCTGGTTGTACCAAAGTTGATTGGTTGATTAACTTGGTACATTCAGCCTGCCTATTAATGGTTCAAATCTCAGCCGATTCAGCAGCACCATTAACAGTTTGAATCTCGGGCAGTGCAGCAGGAACCAGCCGAGAGTCGAACCATTAATGGGCAGGCTGAATGTATCGAGTTGATCTGTTCCTGCTGAATCGGCTGAGATTCAAACCACATATGGCCGACCTAACTTCCTGTATTCTCTACCTCTGGACTTTCATCATTTAGCATTGTTCCCTCCATTTACTTCCCCTCCCCGTTATAAGAAAAAAAGAGAAATGTTATGCAGTCCTAACAGTGTTATGTAGTCCTAGATCACTTCCTGTCCTAGGGAGACTACGCTTCTCAGTGCGTTTGTCAGCCTAGAAAAAAAAAAAACTGTGTTAATGGCAGGATTACCAGGTTAAAATAAGAGTGAAAACGAATGCGGCCACTACACCTGAGCACCGTAAGATGAAAAACGATTGATTTTTGCTCTTGGGTTTAGATATGCGTTAAAGCTTGCTTCTGACGTGAATCAATGTCTTGTTTCAGGATTTCCTTTCAATCTAAAATTCAACAACATACAGCACAAATGTCCACCGATAAATGGTGGACAGGATGACCTTCCAGGTAAGTGAAGAGTGACTTTAGTGGTAAGCAGTTTCTTACATCTGTAGACCAGGAGAATGCATTTTGGATAGACAGTTCCGCAGCCTATTCACATTATAAATTGTGACGTTTACATCCCTGAATTCTGTAAGATGTTAAATAAAGGATGCTTAATGATTGTCCAATTTTCAACCCCCGTGACGATTTGGTTTCAAAGTAAAAATAAATGCCCATCAAAGGCTCTGCAGATGCAAGTCATTAATAGTTGTTTATCTTTTCCACCATAAACATGAGTTTACCATTTCCTGTTCTAGGCTTTGATCTGATCTCCAAGTTCCAAATTGACAGAGCTGCCTCTGTTGGGGCAATCCAATCAGTGGTGGGTACTTCTCCCTATCAAGTAGCCTATCAGCTGGGTCCCAATGTTGACTTCAGAATTATGACAAGGTGTGTATCTTTATTAATGGCATATTTCTTATTGAATATCTTTAGAACTGGTAAAAGACACATCAGAGTAAGATGTATAGTATGAAACAAGTATAAAATCACAAGTCCCTGGAGAGATTTTTTGTTAATTGGGTGGCAAGGTTGATTATGTACATCTAATTAAGGCTGTAGTTTTGGTTTTAGCATCCTGCTTTCTAATCAGACTAGTTATTTAAAACACATTTTGCTCATACAGTATAAGGATAAATAAAAACATGGTTGGCTTACAAAGCAAAACATACAAGGCAACAATGTATTACATCTGTACAAGCATACATTCATTTAAACGTATTTCATTTATTGGGAGCGAGCGCGCTCTAGTGACAAGTTGGATCACATACAGGCATGTGCAGTCGCTGTTCACATATCGTAGTGCTGAAAGATCTTTCTAGATGTTCAACATCGGTACAGGGTTCCTAGGCTTCTGCTGCTGTTACTGTTGTAGAAGTTACAGCTTTATTTAAAACAACCATTTACACGTATTGCAATTTACTAAATTAAAATATTCAAACAAGATGCCTTGTGCACGTTTCAAGATTTCAATTCATAATTTTATTGTAGAGGAAAGTAAATTGTAAGATGCTGCCTTGGCTAATACAGGTTTTATTCACATCAAACTATTTTAATTTGTGGTAAGATAGAGATATTTAAATTAGAGAGAAAGAAGACAGTGCTAGATAACATCTATATCAAGAATGTAAACGTTGTAGTAGTAGATTAGTAAATTGCATGTGGAATTGTGGTAATACTAAATTAAAGATACCCTGGTACAAGCTACATTGTCCAGCAATACCTCTTTCCATGGCTGCCTACACTACTTCTGCTCAAAGGTGATGAGCCAAACACATCTGCTATAGATTTTAACAGAGCACCTCAAAATATATTTAAGAGGGCTTCCAGATTAGGTTTAGCTTCCTTCCTGCAGACCTCCATAACCACTGACCAAGGTTGTGGGGAAGAGGACCTTGTCCCTATCACCATGGGTTCCTCCTGGCAAGGTACCCATTCCATGCTGAGTCCATGGAGCAAAGGGGGCACTTACTTGCCTCCTTTGTCCTGGCCTGCCAGGTTTTGTGCTTGGGTAAAGGTCTGCCATAGATTTTGGGCTACTACACTCCTGTTTTACTCATTTTGTGTGTGTGTGTGGGGGTTACCTTAAAATCCATCCATATCTGGCATGGAGCGTGAGGGGTACACCATGCAGTTTATTTATTTTTTACATGGGGTCCCTCTTGACATCCCTCATTATTTCTCCTTTTCACATTGCTTAGTGCTGAACTTCCTTTTTTTCTTCTCTCCAGATCACATTCTTTACATATTTTTATGGAGAGTTTACTAGTGAGCCACAACCACTGTCACAACACTCTAGCGTAATATCCATAAGAAATAGATTGTCTGTAGTTGAGTGTGTTTTATTGTAAGGTTGTTTACGGCAAAACAGTGCTCAATTGCACGCATTTGGATTGGAATCACAACTGGTTTGCGTTATAATCAAACACAACTCAATACCCTACATCCAGAAAAATGCCATACAAAGCAGGTCAATGCAGTCTTGGTCACCCACATTGCACCACTTTAGTTATTAGGAATTTTCCTACCTGCATTTGATGTGTGTTTGAAATTTACATAAAATGATCAAAAAAAAATGCCCATGTACACATATTGTAATGCCGCATACACACAATCATTTTTCGGCATTAAAAAAACCCGATGTTTTTAAAAACGTCATTTAAAATGATCTTGTGTGGGCTTCACATCGTTTTGAAAAATGACCAAAAAAAAAATTTGAGCATGCTGCATTTTTTAACGTCGTTTTAAAAAAATTAGTTTTTTTGGTTGTAAAAAAATGATCGTGTGTAGACTAAAATGACGTTAAAAACATTGGGCCAGATTCAGGTACAATTACATTGGCGCAGAGTATCAGAGATACACTACGCCGCCGTATTTTACCTGGCTCTACGACGAATTCAGGTAGAGTACGGCCCGTAAGGTACGGCGGCGTAGTGTATTTCTCGCGGCGGAACCGAAATACGCGATTAGGGAGCGTGAAGCATTTAAATTAGGCGCGTCCCCGCGGCGATCGAACTGTGCATGCTCCGTTCAGAAATTTCCTGCCGTGCATTGCGTGATATAACGTCGTTACGTCATTTTTTGTTTGAGTAGTATCGTTTACGTACATTCCTATTCCCGGACGACTTACGTAAAAAATAAAAAAAGACGTTGAAATTCGACGCGGGAACGACGGCCATACTTAACATGTGCTGTCTAAAACTAGACCAGATAAAAGCTGGAATAACTTTACGCGGCAAAAAGATGACTACAGATGCCGTAAGAGATTGCGAACGACGCTCGTAACTTCGTGGATCGTCGGAAAATGCTCATTTGCATACCCCGACACGGAAAACGACGGGAACTCCACCCAGCAGCCGCCGTTTCATGGTTTGAGGCTTCAGACTAATGAAACGACGCGCGTAATTTGAAAGTACTCCGGTCTAACGCGAGATAGACCAGAGTAAGGGCTCTGTGAATCTGGCCCAATGTTTTAAACCCGCGCATGCTCAGAAGCAAGTTAGGAGATGGGAGCTTGAATGGAACTTCCCCTTCAGAGTGCCGTCGTACTTGTTGTTAGTGTTGAGCAGAATATGCCATATTCGATTTCGCGATATATCTCGAATATATAGTCGAATATTCGAGATATATTCGCTAAATACGAATATTCGTGATATTTTTTGGAAATGAAATGATTGCGAAATTTCGCTATTGCGAATGCGAATGCGAATTGCGAATGCGAATGACATTTCGAGAAATGCGGGAGGAGCACTCTGATTGGCTCAGAATATTCGTGATATTTTATAATACAAAATAATTGCGAAATTTCGAGAAATGCGGAATGGAGCACTCTGATTGGCTCAGAATATTCGTGATATATTACAATACAAAATAATTGCGAATATTCGGCAAATGCGGAAGGAGCACCCTGATTGGCTCAGAATATTCGTGATATATTACAATACAAAATAATTGCGAATATTGGGCAAATGCGGAGGGAGCACTCTGATTGGCTCAGAATATTCGTGATATTTTATAATACAAAATAATTGCGAAATTTCGAGAAATGCAGAATGGAGCACTCTGATTGGCTCAGAATATTCGTGATATATTACAATACAAAATAATTGCGAATATTCGGCAAATGCGGAAGGAGCACTCTGATTGGCTCAGAATATTCTTGATATTTTATCGTAATTTCGCAAAAATGCGAATGAGAAATTGATTGCGGAATTTCGACAGTAACACTCTGAAATCGAATATATGTGTTATTTTAGCTAAAAACAATATTGCGAATTTCTCGAAAATAATCGCGCGATATCGCTATTGCCGAATAATCACATTGCAATTTTTCGGCAATATAAAATGATGGCTGCAGCTACTCGGCCCAAGGTCTCTAATCATACCAGCAATGCTTTTAGACGTCGATGGGGATCTCTAGGATGTGATCTGTTCTAAAAAAAAATTGAAAAAATACGAATATTCGAAATAGCGAATATTCACCGCGAAATTCGGAATATATCGCGAATACTCGAATATGCTATATTCGAGCCGAATATTCGCAATACGAATATTCGTGAGCAACACTACTTGTTGTACGTCACCGCGCTTTGTTCATCATTTTTTTAAAACAATGGTGTGTGGGCAACATCGTTTTTAATGATGAAGTTGGAAAAACTTCGTTTTTTTCTACATGCTGAAAAACAATGTTTTTTTTAATGCCGAAAAATGATTGTGTGTACGCGGCATCATGCATTCTTATATATTCTCTGCATTACATTTTGTCCAATGACTAACTAGCATATTGGCTAACATTGTATTCTATAGGCACATCTATGGTAGTGGACTACCAGAGGAATATTCTTTTATGTTTACTTTCCGGATGAAAGAAAACTCAAAGAACAAATATTGGACTATCTGGCAAATTGTGGACTCAGAAGGGAAGCAGCAAGCTTCTATTAATTTCAATGGCCCTAAAAAGGCTCTTGAGTTCTCATACAAAGGAACAGATGGAAGATTGAACACCGTCACTTTCAAACAGCTCCCCTTTTTGTTTGACACCAAGTTTCACAAAGTTCTTTTCAGCGTGGAGAAGTCTAAACTTACTCTTTACATTGACTGCATCAAAGTGGAATCATTCCAGCTGGTTCCCAGAGGAAAAATTAGTGTAGATGGCTATACTATATTGGGAAAACTGAAGAATAACCATGAAGTATCTGTGCCGGTAAGTGTCAAAAACATTTTGTTTATTTTCTATTGTCATATGATTGTCATTTTGTATTGTTTAAAAGACAGTGAGGTTGATTTGTTAAAAGATTAGAGAATGTACACCTAGCAAAGTGAATTTTAGCAAATATTGTGAAGCTGGGTTCACTTTGATTTCCTAATCATTTGTGAGAGAAATGAAAAAAACAAGATTTTTCGAATACATGATAGGGTAGAGTGTCACCTTTTTAAATTATATACACTTTAAAAGGCGAACATTCCCCTTGCTAAGAGAACAGACTCTACTCATTTAGGAAAACAATCCCACCCACTGTGTCTGTTTACCACTGTCATTCATTTAGCTTTTATAGCTTAGAGTTGAAGCCTAGGTATGATTTTTATGGAATAGTTACATTGGTCCAAATTGAACCAATGTTAGCATGCATAGCTCACACCTGAGTGCAGATTTCATATCTGTGGAAGCTACAAATTATGTTATTAGTGTTACTACTGTGATGTCACAGAGCCTGCAGAGTCACAAATAAGTGTCTGCCCTTCTGCACAGTAACCACAGGGGGCGCACTCGCTCAAATTTTTCTAATGAACACAGTCATTCTCTGGTTGGACTAGGTGGAGATCAAGACATCCCTGCCCAGCCTCTCCACCTTGTCCAATTAGAGAACGCTACTGGAAAAAATACAACGCGTTCTGTGAGTGGCAACACTGCTGATCAAGAGCTCCCCTATGGTTACACTGAAGAAGGGCAGCTCCTTGGCACAGGACCCTAAAGATCGATGTTATTACTGTAGTATAGATGACTACTACAGTGAGTGTCAGCTTTAACAGCAATCACTCAGGCATGAGATATGTATATTTACATACATGAGTAATGTATGCCTACATGTGTAGTGTACATTGGTCCAAGCTGGAACTATCCACTAAAAATCATACTTAATCTCTTTTAAACCTCAAGCCTATTTGATATGTTAAAATTGGTTGCCAGAAAAAAACATATTTTTTAATTTCCTTTATTACACCAAGTGCCAGTGATATATGCTTAGAGCTCAGAGATACACATTACACTCTTTTGTTAAAAAAAAGATTGTGTGTTTGCTTCCTTCACTTATTAAGATTTTACTTTTACTTTCAGTTCCTGGTAAATGAAAAGTAAAAATATAATATTCTGTTTTAATGTTTGCCACAAATATCCTAATCTAGTAATTTAGGCCACAGTTTGACTGATCTCCAACTGGTAATGAAAATAAAGATAAAGGTTCAGTGAGTAGCATGGAAAAGGGAAACTTAGGTACATAACATAATCACTTTTAGTTGGTCACTTATTGATGTCATACAGTACATAGGCACAAGTGTGAGGGGTCTGTTTTATTTAATGAGATTTTAAAAAGACATTAATGTTTGCTGCAACAGATCACCACTCATCTCTAGCAAACATTTATCTTAATATTTCTCAGTTTTTAGGAAAATTACCTAATTTTATTTGATACCTCCTTGCAGAAATTCGGTTTCTCTTATCTTCTCCATCCATACTGCTGGGAGAACTAAACTAATTTCCTCAGTCTTTAATGGAGTACATAGTTGGATCTTAGTTTGACATGTTCTAACAAAGATGCATTTTACAGCTCTAATGCCCTGTAAACATGACCGGTTTCCTGGCATGCCAAAACCCGAACTTGTTTCCCCGACATGATTCCTCTTATGCCTGCCTTGTATACACACGTTCAGTCAAAAAAACACTCGACCAAAGCGTGGTCAGGGCCGGCCTTAGGTGTTCAGGCGCCCTGTGCGAGCTAATCCTGTGGAGCCCCCCCCACCTCAGACCGCTACACACTGACCGCTACACAATACACTACACACTGACCGCTACACACTGACACTACAGCATTGGTGCATTTTACTATAGATCCATTGGTGGACTACAAGGTCCAGCATTTTACTATAGCAGGTATTGGTGGACTACAAGACCCAGCATTTTAGTCCCACCAATGCCTCCTATAGTAAAATGCTGCGCCTTGTAGTCCACCAATGCCTCCTATAGTAAAATGCTGCGCCTTGTAGTCCACCAATTCCTCCTATAGTAAAATGCTGGGCCTTGTAGTCCACCAATGCCTCCTATAGTAAAATGCTGGGCCTTGTACTCCACCAGGACTCCCTTTACCTTATATCGGTCCCCCCTTGATTAGATCAGGGAACCCACCCATCAGTGTCCCCTTCCCCGTGAAAGACCCCCCATTAGACTGCCTTACCGAGAGACGCTTTGAGCCAGGAAGTGTGGGAGCCGGAGTTTGTGGGTGGAGCTCCTCTACTGTAGTGTCGTTTTCCTTCCTTTAATTGTGTGGAGAAGTGTACCGGCAGGACACAAGATTCAGGACACATCCAAACTGGTTCACTCACTCACAGGGCTGCTGTTAGCAATTATTGGGGCCCCATGCAGCCACCCCCTGAGGATGGAAAGAGGTGGGGGGAGGAGAGAAAAGGAGAGAGAAAGAGAAAGAGAAAGACAGAGAAAGAGAGAGAAGAGAGAGAGAGATTAGAAAAAGAGTGGGAGAGAGGAGGAGGCGAGGGGGGAGAGAGAGAGAGAGAGGGGGTGAGTTGGTGGGGGTGAGGATGAGAGAGAGAGAGGGGGGATTAAAGAGTGGTGGGTGGGAGAGAGGAGGAGGTGAGAGGGGGGAGAAAGAGGGGGTTGGGTGAGTTGGTGGGGGATAAGAGAAAGAGTGGTGGGTGGGAGAGAGGAGGTGAGTGAGGGGCTAAGAGAGAGTGAGGAGGGGGGTGAGACAGAAGAGGGGGGGTAGGGTGACACAGAGGAGGGGGAATAAGGTGACAGAGGGGGTGACACAGAGGAGGGGGGTAAACTTACACAGAGGAGGGTAGGTGAGACAGAGGAGAGGGGGTGAGACAGAGAAGAGGGGGTGAGACAGAGAAGAGGGGGTGAGACAGAGGAGAGGGGGTGAGACAGAGAAGAGGGGGTGAGACAGAGGAGAGGGGGTGAGACAGAGGAGAGGGGGGGTGACACAGAGGAGAGGGGGGTGACACAGAGGAGAGGGGGGTGACACAGAGGAGAGGGGGGTGACACAGAGAAGAGAGGTAAGCTTACAGAGGACGGGGGGTGAGCTTACACAGAGAAGAGGGGGTGAGACAGAGGATGGCAGGTGAGAGAGTGGAGGGTGGGTGACACAGAGGAGGGGGTAAGCTTACACAGAGGAGAGGGGGTTTGACACAACAGAGGAGAGGGGGCGTGACACAACAGAGGAGAGGGGGGGTGACACAACAGAGGAGAGGGGGGGTGACATAACAGAGGAGAGGGGGGGTGACATAACAGAGGAGAGGGGGGGTGACACAACAGAGGAGATGGGGGGTGACTCAACAGAGGAGAGGGGGGGGGGGTGACACAACAGAGGAGAGGGGAGGGTGACACAACAGAGGAGAGGGGAGGGTGACACAACAGAGGAGAGGGGAGGGTGACACAACAGAGGAGAGGGGAGGGTGACACAACAGAGGAGATGGGGGGGTGACACAACAGAGGAGAGGGGAGGGTGACACAACAGAGGAGAGGGGAGGGTGACACAACAGAGGAGAGGGGGGGGTGACACAACAGAGGAGAAGGGGGTGACACAACAGAGGAGAGGGGGGGGGTGACACAACAGAGGAGAGGGGGGGTGACACAACAGAGGAGATGGGAGGGTGACACAACAGAGGAGAGGGGAGGGTGACACAACAGAGGAGAGGGGGGTGACATAACAGAGGAGAGGGGGGTGACATAACAGAGGAGAGGGGGGGTGACACAACAGAGGAGAGGGGGGGTGACACAACAGAGGAGAGGGGGGTGACATAACAGAGGAGAGGGGGGGTGACACAACAGAGGAGATGGGGGGTGACACAACAGAGAAGAGGGGAGGGTGACACAACAGAGGAGAGGGGAGGGTGACACAACAGAGGAGAGGGGAGGGTGACACAACAGAGGAGAGGGGAGGGTGACACAACAGAGGAGAGGGGAGGGTGACACAACAGAGGAGATGGGGGGGTGACACAACAGAGGAGAGGGGAGGGTGACACAACAGAGGAGAGGGGGGTGACACAACAGAGGAGATGGGGGGTGACACAACAGAGGAGAGGGGGGTGACACAACAGAGGAGAGGGGGGGTGACACAACAGAGGAGAAGGGGGTGACACAACAGAGGAGAGGGGGGGGTGACACAACAGAGGAGAGGGGGGGTGACACAACAGAGGAGATGGGAGGGTGACACAACAGAGGAGAGGGGAGGGTGACACAACAGAGGAGAGGGGGGTGACATAACAGAGGAGAGGGGGGTGACATAACAGAGGAGAGGGGGGGTGACACAACAGAGGAGAGGGGGGGTGACACAACAGAGGAGAGGGGGGTGACATAACAGAGGAGAGGGGGGGTGACACAACAGAGGAGATGGGGGGTGACACAACAGAGAAGAGGGGAGGGTGACACAACAGAGGAGAGGGGAGGGTGACACAACAGAGGAGAGGGGAGGGTGACACAACAGAGGAGAGGGGAGGGTGACACAACAGAGGAGAGGGGAGGGTGACACAACAGAGGAGATGGGGGGGTGACACAACAGAGGAGAGGGGAGGGTGACACAACAGAGGAGAGGGGGGTGACACAACAGAGGAGATGGGGGGTGACACAACAGAGGAGAGGGGGGTGACACAACAGAGGAGAGGGGGGGTGACACAACAGAGGAGAGGGGGGGGTGACACAACAGAGGAGAGGGGGGGTGACATAACAGAGGAGAGGGGGGGTGACACAACAGAGGAGAGGGGGGGTGACATAACAGAGGAGAGGCGGGGTGACACAACAGAGGAGAGGGGGGGTGACATAACAGAGGAGAGGGGGGTGACACAGAGGCGGGAGGTAAGCTGACAGAGCAGATGAGCAGGACTCACACCGTGATGCAGGACTCCGGGAGCAAGCAGGCACGATGATCGTATCCACAGTGCAGCCCCGCCCACGCCTCCACACATGACCAGCACAGCAATTCACAGACCCCCATATCTGCTTCCTGGCCCGCCCCGCACATGGCCCGTTCGGCCAATCACAGGGCACAGCGCAGCGCAGATCATGCGCGCCGCCCGAGACAGAAATCCGGCTGCTACAAGCCGCAGGACGGTGGAATGTGTACCTGGGCAAAATAGGTGGCAAGTGGCAACCCTATGCACGGCACCCCTGTTCCCATGGCGCCTTGTGCGGGCGCACAACCCGCACAGCGCAAAGGCCGGCCCTGAGCGTGGTGACGTCCAACACGTACGACGGCACTATAAAGGGGACGTTCTATCTCATACTTGATTCTGAGCACGCACATTTTTTTCCCCTCGGAAAAGCATACACACGAGCGGTTTTCGCAACGAGAAAAAGACTGGACGGCAAACACGACGGGAAAAAATAGAGCAGGTTACGTTTTTTTTTGCAAGCAGTTTTCTCGTTGGGAAAACTGCTATGGAGCATACACACAGCCGGTTTTCCCTAAAGTGATCTAAAAAATGTCAGTTTTCTCGTCGGGAAAACCGGTCGTGTACAAGGCATTATACTGCTTTGATAACATTAAGCTAAATCAATTTCTAAATTATATTTAAGAAGGTATAGCTTTCATTTAAATATGCATTTATTTCCACTTACACACATTTGTACTGTACTGTATGACCATATAAAATGAAATACAACTATTGCTGGCCTCTCTGTTAAAACAAATGTCTTTTCATGATGCCTTTATTTTCCATCCATACATGCAGGGATTCAAATCTTTGCTCTTCCACATATCCCTGCCCATTTCTGAGAATACTGTAACTTTGTTATTCTAAAATAGTTTCCTTATGTAAACTGTGCTATGAATCAACACAATCCACACAGTGTAGTGGAAGAAGTTGGTACAGACACACTCATTTTTCGTGTGATTTTGTTGACTGAATACTAGCTACCATCTACCTTCAAAGATGTTTGTAAAATGTAGTGATTTTAATGGCTCCTGATTTTTAAAGCCTTCCTTTCGGTTTAAAATACATATTTTTTGTATAAAACATGAACATAAAATATTATTTTTACCTTACAGTTAGATTGTAACATGTATGGTGAGCAAACTGTATAATTTTTACATATCTAACTTTTCAATCTGAATGCATAATCTTCTTTATATCTACAAATAACTAAGTGGGCCAGGTGCCTTTCTTGAAATAATACAAATTTATTGGATGGTTTAAGCAGGTCCTCATAATAAGTCTATTTGAAAAATGTAATGAGGTTGGTGAACCTCAACCTAGGAAGCCTGACATTCTATATGGGAGAAAGTGGGCTTTTGTCCAAAACCAATGCGTTATGCCCCATACACATGGTTGGACTTTTGACTGGCCAAAATCACATCGGAATTCTGACGAAATTCCATCGGAGTAAAAGAAAACATGTTTTCTATGTAAACTCTGACGGAATTCATCGGAATTTCCGATTGAAAAGAGTCCGATGGGGCATACACACAATCGTAATTTCCAATGGAAAAAGTCAGATGGACTTTTTCCATTGGAAATTCCAATCGTGTGTACGGGACATAAGACTTTCATTTGCATAGAATTCCCAAATTTAATAGAGCGGGTTTGCACTTTTCCCAGAAAGCTATGTTTTGGAGAGAGTATTTTGTTGAGAAAACTCCTTTCTTTTATTTATTTACCACTAAACTGATAATACGAAACGTGTGTCATGCAATGCTACTTGCAGAAAATAAAACATTAAATTGATAGTGAATGTTAAGTCCATACAGATAAGTTCACCTTTGAGAGCAGGTTACACCTTATGCCCATATTTAGGATGTACCGTAACATGTTCCTGTATGCTACAGAAGGTATGGGCAGACAGCTGTAGTGAGAGTCTGATATTGCACCTGTGATCAGTAGATCATGGGTGTAATGCTCTGCAGGCTCCTGATGGAAAAAAAATGCATTTTTTTTTCTGTGGAAATATGTGCATTTGGCCTCGTACACACGATCGGACATATCCGATGAAAACGGTCCGCGGACCATTTCCATCGGATATGTCCGATGGGGAGTTTGATCCGATGGCGTGTACACACCATCGGATCAAATTCCCCGCTGGCGGACGGCGCGGTGACGTGGCGGTGACGCGGCGGTGACGTTGACGCCGCCACGTCACCGCACCAGGAAGTTAAACACTTCCGCGCATGCGCCGAATCCATTGGCGGCGGCGCGGCAGCGGTGGGGGACGACATGTCTGCTGGTAAGTGTACTAACCAGCAGACATGTCGGGCGGACAGATTCCCACCGGATAGATTTCAAAGCATGCTTTGAAATCTGTCGGGTGGAGAAATCTGTCCGCTAGCCCATACACACGAGCGGAGATGTCTGCTGAAACGGTCCATCGGACCGTTTTCAGCGGACATATCCCCTCGTGTGTACGAGGCCTTAATTGTTATTTATTTATTTTTTTACTGAAAAAGGTGAACTTAGCTTTTGAATAGCCGGTAAACATGCATTTATTACAATATGTAGCAAACTGGATGTTACGAAACAGGAGTTATGTGCCAGGTCATATCCTTGTCACACTTATCTTTACATCTTTTAATCTTTGAAACTCATCTCTTTTGCATTGGGATTAATTCAGATCAGATAATATATACAGAACATACAGGAGAAAGTTTGTTAACTAGTCTTAGCCTGAACATTCATTGATTCCTACTTTTACTGCAAGGCCATAATATTAACCAGACAAATGCAGTTTTTCATGTATATTTCAAGGTTAATAATAATTTTCAGTATAAAACAGATTTAATCTATAAATATGTCAGACTGCTAGGCAGTGGTGGCTGGTGCTCAACATTTTTGGGGGGCGCAAACAAACGAAAACAAAAAAAACATAAATTGCAGCCTCACTGTGCCCATCAATTGTCGCCACTGTGCCATCAAACGCAGCCACTGTGCCATCAAACGCAGCCACTGTGCCATCAAACGCAGCCACTGTGCCATCAAACGCAGCCACTGTGCCATCAAACGTAGCCACTGATGGCACAGTGGCGACAATTGATGGTACACACGCAGCCACTGTGCCATTAATTGTCGCCACTGTGCCATCAAACGCAGCCACTGTGCCATCAATTGTCGTCACTGTGCCATCAATTGTCGCCACTGTGCCATCAATTGTCGCCACTGTGCCATCAAACGCAGCCACTGTGCCATCAATCGTCGCCACTGTGCCATAAAATGCAGCCACTGTGCAATCAATCGTCCCCACTGTGCCATCAAACGCAGCCACTGTGCCATCAAATACAGCCACTGTGCCCATCAATTGTCACCACTGTGCCCATCAATTGCCACCAGTTTGCCCCATAAATGCAGCCAGTTCTCCCCATAAAATGCCGCTAGTTGCCCCCTGTTAAATGCTGCCAGATTTCTCCAAAATACCCCCAGTTTGTCCCCCCCCGCTCGGCTCTTATCTTTCTCGGGTCAGCCATCCTCCACGGTTCCTCAATGTCTTCTCCCACCCTCGATGTTGCTTCAGCCAATCAGGTGACCGATAACCAGACCCGGTGAACCTGATTGGCTAAGACACGTGTCAGTGTTAACCAGGGGATGCACACCCTGTGCTCCCTCTGGTTCACCATTTGTAAGCCGATTAGAGCCCACAGGCTGTAATTGGGAAGCCTATCAGAGCCGCTGGCTCTGATAGACACTTCCAAAACACATCCACCGCTGTTATTCAGGAGGCCATCACTCAACAGAGGGCCGGCCACCTGAATAGTGTGTGGCAGCAGCGTCAATACATAGATTAATGCATTGCATGAATCTATGTATTGTTAAATGAGTGGGTGCAAGAGAGAGGGGGCGGCGCTCCTGCGGCCACTATGGACGCACTGCCACTGCTGCTAGGGGTGTTCTAATAACTCCTCACAGCTAACCCTCCTAATCACAGATCCTATTTAACCTGCCTAGTGCTATTCCCGAGTCTGGCTCGGAGTGGAATTCCAGTACCATAAGCCTTATCCCGAGCCAGACTCTGGATCGCATTGCAGGATCCAGGCAAAGTTACTTACCTTGTCCCTGGATCCTGCGATGTCTCCCCGCTGTGTGAGTGAGCTCCTCCGCTCGATTCACGAAGTGCCAGAGTGCCGAGGTCCGTTCCCTGCGATGTTGCGACGCACGGGGGCAGAGTTCGGCGCCAAATTCAAAAAAGTAAATACATACAGTATACTGTAATCTTACAGATTACAGTACTGTATAAAATAATTACACATCCCCTTTGTCCCTAGTGGTCTGTCCAGTGCCCTGCATGCATGTTTATATAATAAAGACTGTTTTTTTCTGCCTGTAAACTGGAGATTGTCCATAGCAACCAAAAAGTGTCCGTTTATGTCAAAAGTGGTTTTAGACCAGCTAGAAAACAGCGATAACCAAATTAGAATCACTTGCAGAATTGAGCGATAGTGATTTGTGGGGAAATTCATCTTCAGACACTAAAAGTAATGACAGCAATAATTCTGCAACTGAGCACATTTCTGTGTTTTTGATTTGATTATATTATTTAATAATTTTTATTATTATTATTTGTTATAATTATAATATAATAAATAACTATAAATAATTTATGATTTTGTGTTTCAAACTTTATCATACCCGGGATGTCTACTAGACTCTTGTTTGGACAGATTTATATTGTAGGCCTGTAATTCCTAGGAATAACACACTTTAAACGCCAAATTTCCATGCAAAACAATTGTACCGCTTTAGGTAACTAAAATCTGACATAATCATACCGCCAGGGAGGTTAAGGAAACACTATAACTTTTCCCATTCAGTGAGTTAGTATCAGGAGGCGGGGGGTCTTTACAAACCTTGCCTCATCACAGCCAGTAACAATACCTGATGCTTTTGGGTATGGAGGGGCATCTGACTTCCTCCCTTGTAACAGTGTACAGGTCTAGCTGCGAATCACTAGAACCAAATTGTCACATGACAGAGGGAGTTGCATCCCATTAGTGTCTGGCACTAGGAAACGCCAGGTATTTTAGTGCCAGCTGTGATGGAGGGAGGAGCCACTAAAAAAACTTTGGCAAGATGAATATCAGTAGTTTAGGATAGGCGGAAGTTTGTTACAAGCCCTGAATGAACAAAATTACCATGCACAACTTCACTAGATTTTGCACTCTCCAGTTTTAGTAAATCAATCTCATTGTAGAGAATCAGCTTCTAACTTCAGCTTGTTCAATTAAGTTTTAATCCAAAAAAAAATGGACGCTGATTGGTTTCTCTGTAGCGTTGCACCAGATTTTGCACTCTTTGGGGTTGATTTACTAAAACTAAAGTCTCTTTTTAAGAGAAAATGTAGTGTATTTTAAATGAGTTTTTATTTAAGTTATTATATTTTTGCATTTTTTTTTTTATGTGACTATTACATTTTCTTTAGTTTACTTATAGAGCAAAAGCTCATAGAAAATAGTTAATTAAAGCCATACATTTTCAAACAAATAATGTAGATAGCCATTCCTTAACTCTCCTTTTTGAATATTCTAGCTGCTTGCTAGTTATTAGTGAACCAAAGCAATGACATTTATGTGTGAGCAAAAATCTAGTATTTTACATAAGTAAAATTTGGACTTAGCTTTGGACATACTTCTCTCCCAACCAATAAACGGCATCATCCTACTTTTTTCTTCTAGGTTATTAGTGTACTTGCTTCTGCTCTCCTGTGACCCAGAGTCAGCTAATAGTGGGCTATGGCATGCTGTCAGCTCTAGGCCACTCTAGCTTCTAAAATGCATATTGTCAGGATCCACCCAGCAGTCTGATTGACAGCTGGCTCTGGCTCAAAAGTATTCAGCTGACAGATGGAGCCATCTGCACACGCCCCTTCTTGAGTCTGGCACTCTGGTGAGCATTGTAAGGGCAGTGGAAAGCAGTGACTGACCATCACCATGATCAGCGGTCATGTGATTGCTCAGTTCTCAAGCTTAGAGCCACCACAGGGCAACTGCTGCTTTAGACCCATGCTGTAGCACAGAGGTGAGTATGGATGTTAGTTTATTCATGTAACCCAAATGTAAAACTTTACCATAACGCCCCCACAAATAGCAAGGGGGCGCTACATGAGTTAAAGTTAGTGGGGAATGGGAGAGTTACTCCCATTCGCAATTTGTAGAATTGGGCTTCTGCTGATTCCGGAGCTGTCCTGTGGGCCGGTCTGCACTCCAGGGGTGTGTGTTCACCCCTGGGCGGTGGTTGGCACTGGAGGGGTTCTGGTGAACTCGTTTTCCTGAGCAGCCAATCAGAGGGGTTGGTTCCCTCATCGGGGCATGCTGAGTAGGGCTATATCTGGGGCAGCCGCCTTGGCCTGGGGGCCGTTCTTGTTTCCTGCGGGGTCCGAGTTCCAGGTGCGGCATCCACAATCAGGGTGCACGCATCCATGGACCCCGCAGCCATGGCCTACCTGGCCGAAGTTGCGCACCATGCAGAGCTTCAATCTAATGTGGAGAGGGATCCCAGAAGCTGCTGGGTCCCAAACCTTTTCTAAAAGGATCCCAGGCTGGAAGCTGTATGGTGGTGGATCGGCTTGAGGAGAACCCGAAAGCAGATGATCCAATAGGTGATCCAATCCAGAGGTCCGAGCCAGGCCTGTGGCAGAGGCCTGGTCCTCCCAGCACTTGCAAGTGGTGTTCCGGCTGCCAGGCCTGTGGCAGAGACCTGTCCAGGGGCACTTTACCCACTCCAACTAGAGTGGCAACGAACTGAGTTCATTACTACTTAGAGTAAGATTGCTCTCTAATTTTTCAATATCCAAGGCCTGATGCTTAAGCTCTCTCTCTCCTCATCAACCTTTCCTATCCTATACTATGTTGATGAAAGCCATGTTGGGCCTTGGAATAAGGCATTGAAGAAAATCCAACTAAGGACTGGACATTCGCTCTCTTCTCCTCAAGTATCACCCCTAGACACCTGCCAGGTAACACAACACGCCGATCCCACTTATACTCAGTGGCTCCTGAATGGGGTAGCGCTACACTAAATAGATTGTAGTGCAAGAGTTCAAGGCATGTTGACACCTTCCTCAAAGATCTGTATACTAATTTCAGGGCACACCAGTCAGGTCACATGATCTCCTTTGTCAGCTAGCCCTGCAGCAGGGGAGAGAAGAGAGCGCTCAACAATAACTGGTAATGCCTGGAGGTGCAGTGACATCACCCATAGGCTCCTATATCCCTTCCCATCCCATCCTCTCCCCTTTATCAGACTCTTTCTGACACAGGAAAGTCGGATGGCATTAATGAACTTGAGCAGCCTGAAAATAGGTAAGTTTACAGGTCTTCCTTACACAGCTTAGTAAGGATCGGTGTAAGGAAGCTTTGCATGAAATTCTACTTTAATTGACACATGCTGAAACTACTTAATTTGGCCTGGGCCTCTATGCATCAATGACCTGGTTATAAAGTAATTAATATTTTTTTAAATTATTAAATTATTACACTTATACACTTTTTCCTAGGTAAAGCCGTGCCCATTTTTGCTTAAAAAATGCTTTCATTCTGAACTGTGTGTCCTGATGACCACAGAGGAAGTGAGCAAGGATCTCCCTTAGGCCGCGTACACACGATGAGACATGTCCGCTCAAACATGTCCGACAGACCGTTTGCAGCGGACATGTCTCATCGGATTTTGGTTTGATGGCGTGTACACACCATCGGATCAAAATCCCCGCCGGCAGACAGCACGGTGACGTGGCGGTGACGTTGACGCCGCCACGTCACCGAACCAGGAAGTGAAAAACTTCCACGCATGCATCGAATCCATTTGACGCATGTGCGGGCAGATATGTCTGCTGGTTAGTGTACTAACCAGCGGACATATCCGACGGACATGTCTCTGGCGGACAAATTTTAAAGCATGCTTTGAAATTTGTCCGCTGGACAAACATGTCCGCTAGGCCATACACACGATCGGATTTGTTTGCTGAAACGGTCCATCGGACCAGTTTCAGCGGACAAATTTGATCGTGTACGCGACCTAATAAGGACACAGACAGCAATAAAAATCTGACAGGTGTGGTAATTCTTGCCCATTCTACCCTATAAGAAAGAACATCTTTGTTTGAGATCCAGTATAAAGGAGGCCTGTTAGACCAGAGATATCACAGCGCTGTCATTGCTAAGGTCTGGCCTATTCATTCTTATCTTATTCTTATCTTTGCTGGGGAACATTTTTAAATATGATGCTCCTCACCAAAAGGTATATTAAAAAAGTCAAGCAATAAAAATACCAATTTCTTTTAAGTAACATGCCTGAGATCATTCCTAACATGCCTGTGAAGTGGAGCATATGCATACAACCTACTACAGCAAAACTCACATTTACAAAGAAAAAATGCTATTTAAGTTGCCAGCAGCTTTACTTCTTGTTGGTAAACAAACTCCCTTCATCAATAGCAGACCCCTATTTTAGATGAGGGTCTAATATAGATAAAATGAGGGACCCCCTCCCAAAAAAATAAAAAACCGCATGGGATTCCCACAAAAAAAGTCCAGACCCTAGGTCTTTGATGAAGGGTTCGTATAGATGTCAAGGTGGACCCCAGGCAAAAATATAAAAAAATGGTCCTACCCAAATTCGATACAGTCTGGGTCTGTTGTCAATTTTAAGGGTAACTCCAAGAAAAAAAATCAAGAGTATTAGCCATACTGGCCAGGAAAAGGGGAGGGGAAGTGTGCACACTTCTTCCACCCTAAACCATACCAGGCAACATGCCCTCAACAAAGGACAGTACCTTGCCAAGGGGACCCCACTGGAAAAGCTCCATGGCGCTGTGTTGATGACAGGGTTGCCAACTTTCAGTAAATTTACGAATAGTTTGTAAAATCTGTACTTTTTGCATCTGTCCCTGATTGTCCATTACGGACATGTAGGCTGCATGTCTGTAACTGACATTCATTAACAGATGCAACAATTATGGATTTTACAAACTGTTTGTAAATTTACTGAAATTTGGCAACTCTGGTTGATGAAGACAGGGGCCTTTTCCCCACAACACTATCCCGCTAGTTGTGGAGGTCTACAGAAGAGGGGCTTACAGTACAGGAATCTCAAACCCCCCTGTAAAAATAAGAAGGGCCCCAGGCACAGCTTCCCCACATGAATAAATAAGGGGTACACATTACCCCTACTTATTCACACAAGAATGTCAAACGTGTGAATAAATACACACATGTTTTGACAAGACCTTTATTAACCACTTAAGACCCGACCCCTTTTTGCGATTCAGCACTGCGTCGCTTTAACTGACAATTGCACGGTCGTGCGACGTGGCTCTCCAACAAAATTGGCGTCCTTTTTTCCCCACAAATAGAGCTTTCTTTTGGTGGTATTTGCTCACCTTTGCGGTTTTTATTTTTTGTGCTATAAACAAAAAGAGAGCGACAATTTTGAAAAAAAAACTATATTTTTTACTTTTTCTATAATAAATATCCCCCAAAAATATATAAAAAAAATGTTTTCCTCAGTTTAGGCCGATACGTATTCTTTTACATATTTTTGGTAAAAAAAATCGCAATAAGCATTTATCGATTGGTTTGCACAAAATGTATAGCGTTTACAAAATAGGGGATAGTTGTATTGCATTTTTATTAATATTTTTTTTTTTTACTAATAATGTCGGCGATCAGCGATTTCTTTTGTGACTGTGACATTATGGCGGACACATCGGACAATTTTTGCTGCGAAAATGACAATGGTCCCAAAAATGTGTCAAAAGTGCTATAAAAATGCATTGTTTACTGTGAAAATGACAAATGTAGTTTGGGAGTTAACCCCGTCAGCACCCCCTAGTGGTTAAGTGTGACCTCATATGTGTTTCTAACTGTAGGGGGGCAGGGCTGGACGTGTAATGTCATTGATCGCCTTTCCCTATATCAGGGAACAGACAATCAATGACAGCGCCACTGTGAAGAATGGGGAAGGTGTTTTTAGCTCCAGGGACTGATCGCGGGACTCCGGTGGCGATTGGGTCATGGAGCTTCGGACCAGGTCGTGGCCACGGCTGGGCATTTAACAATCACGTACAGGTACATGATTGTGCCCAGGCGTGCCATTCTGCCGATGTATATCGGCGTTAGGCGGTCCTTAAGTGGTTAAAAAGTTAAAAAAACGGACTACAATGTAAATTCTTCATCATCTATTTTGTCACATTAGTGATGCAAATCCATGTCAACCACGATGAACAATGTCCACCAACTGCTGGAAGAAAAAATCTTCAACCAATGGATATGTCAAATCCTGAGGCTAAACTCGCTGCAAATTACTGTATATACTCAAGTATAAGCCGATCCGCATATAAGCTGAGGCACCTAATCTTACCACAAAAAAATTGGAAAATGTATTGACTATGCCTCACTTTACCTCACTGTGTCCATGTGCATTTCTCACTGTGTCCATGCCTCACTGTGCCCATGCCTCACTGTGCCCATGACTAGACTGACATTTAACATGGGAGTCTATGGAAGGGGTGCTACATGTGTGCCAAGTTCCGGGTCCAGGGGACCTTAGACTGGCCAGTACTGGGTCCCCAATGTCATCGGAGAAATGACTGTTTAACGTGGGAGTCTATGGGAGGGGTGCCCAGCTTTGAAAAATCGGTGCTCCCTGGCCGTGGGTCTCCCAGACAACAAACTTGGCACACATATAGTCCCACTCTTCCTCTACAAGTGTGCAAAGTTGAGGTCCAGGGAACCTACGGCCGGCCGATACCGGGTCCCCAGAGTCCAGGAGATCAGACACAAAAAGGTGACTTGAGTATAAGCCGAGGGGGGCATTTCCAGCACAAAAAAATGTGCTAAAAAACTAGGCTTATACTCGAGTATATTCGGTACATCTCTTGGTCTCCTCCACTAAATGTAGACTAATGCCTCATACACACAATCGCTTTTCCCGATGGGAAAACAGCCATGTTTGCTTTTGGTCGGGAAAACCGCCTGTGTGTATGCTCCATAGCAGTTTTCCCGAGTTCTAATTTTTTTGCTCTCAGTTTTCCTTTTTCCTTGCCACGATTCTCTGTGTTTTTTTGCTCGGCAGTTTTCCTATGGGAAACAATGCAGTGGAGCATACACACGGCCGGTTTTCCCGACCAAAGCTGTCATGGCAGTTTTCCTGCTGGGAAAACCGTCCGCGTGTACACGGGAAAAGCAACCGAGCAGGTTCTCGGTTTTCCCCTCGGTTTTCCCGGCTGACTTTTGACCACCGGGAAAACCGATCGTGTGTACGAGGCATCAGGGTTGGGGTCTCCCATGTAGGTATATTTGGTCAGTAACTTCATCGATATCCGCACCCCTTTTTTTTTAACGGCCAGTGAATGAACGAAGCTGGGGGATATCACTGGTTTCTAGGTGATGCAGTGGGTGCTGGAAACTTCTGATTCCCTAATAACCATCAATAGAAAGCTGTTGTATATAAGTGGTATTTCTACCACTACTATATAGAAGACACTTGGCTCCCATTGAATGAGCAAAAAAGTCAATTTGGATGAATGTCTGAATAGTAAAATTTAAATCTGAACCTGAATCAGACCAAAACTTGAGCTTATCCCCACTAGTGAGTGATTGACCGGAAAAGCCTATCAAGATGTTGCAGTGGTTTACTGTTGGATGTTTGGGCTAGGTCAGTGAAATGCTAAGTAAGGAAATACATTCCAATCTCAGACACTGCACCTTTAAAAACAAGTCTGAAATGGCAATGCCCATATTTCCATACTGACATATCACCTTTAAGTTTTAAGCGTACAAGAAAGTGTTCCAGTCAGCAATCATTGAACACTTGTGTGAAGTATGCCAGAGGTTTACAGATTTAGACTGCAAACATTCCACGTTAAGAAGTCACTGTGGTTTTAATCACTTGTAGAATTTAAAATAGGGGACTTGTTTCCTCTGCCTTAATACTAAATTCCTCTGAACTCTATTAGAGGAGCTAGAATAGAATAGATTCTTTATATCCCAAGTCATAGGTTGGTTACTACAAATACAGAACAGAAGGCTCTTAGTATCACGATGAGGCAGATATTAAGAAATATACATTTAAAAGCACAAGAAGCCATTATCTCTTTACACTACGGATGCATATTTTCTGGTTTAGCACTATACATTTTAACAATATATTAATCTGTTACAAGGATTACTTGTTAAAAATATTTTAAAAGCATTTAATAATGTATATTTCAAGATATAATATAATTAGGTTGAATGTAAAAATCGATTCCACAACAGATAAAAGGGCTGCTAGTTCTGCTGTGGTCAAGCAAATGTGTGATTTGTGACTTTGTGATTGAGCATTACCTACCAATGTCCACAAGGTGGCAATATAGAGCTACATACTTTACCAAGTTGTAACACAGCTGAGACAGTGAAAAGCGTTTAAAGAGGTAATTAATAACTGCAAAAAAAAATAAAAAATCTTAAAAAAAAAAAAACTTTAAAAATGTAATTATTTAAATAAAATAATAATAATAATAAAAAAAGGTGAATAATATATACAACTAAAGAACAGGTGAGTTTAAAGAAACACGTTTTATGACTTATGAGAAACCACATGGGTTTTTGGCCATTTTTACTGTTTTACATTTATAAGTCAGTTAACTGATCTTTTAGTTATTTTTATTAATAAAAAAAAAAATTGTTCCTTTACAAATATATATTATGTTGCACTTCCATGGTTGCAGAGCATGTTTAAAGCCCAACACTGCCTGCTTGCTTATTGGAGTATTTTAGTGAATAAGGTAACGTTGTGTCCAATCATTGAAACATATGCAAATATGTTTTTTTTTTATTTCTGTTACACAGGCTAGGGTTTGCAAAGTGAATGCAGCTTTACCATGTTTACAAGGGGCTGTATTTATGAAAATATTGTAGAGCTATTTGTCGTCTGGTAAAATTGCATGTACGTACTGCAAATGGAGGGTAAATCGAATTTTCTCTCATGGATCAAGAAAATACCACATGGCCACTAGATGGAGCTAATGATCAGAGAAAATGAATACTCATTTACTATAATTGTCAGGTGTATCTAGTGGCCGAAATGTGGTATTTTTCTGAGCCGTTCTGTTTTTCATGAATAAATGCCATTCAATTTAGAGAGAAAATTGTCTGTTAACATTCATTTTTACCCCCAATCCCACTGAACAAATGTACCTACAGTTTCACAAGATAAATAATGATGTATACTTAAATATATATACAGAGATAAGTAATCATTCTCTTCTATACTCCCTCAGTAAATCAACCTCCTTGACTTCATTTAGTCTATTCTATGGACCACTAAAAGGCCATATTTTATGTATTACCTTTGGGGAGATTAAGACTGAAATACTGCAATCACTGCGCAGGAAATTATATCTCCTGTGATATATTTCAGTTATCTTGCAAACCTGGCCTGTAAGTGGGCCCTGAGGACAGGGTTGATGACCACTGCTCTAGACGGTTTAAGGAGCAGAGGCCTGTAATGCACACAGTGCTCTTGACAGTCAGTTGAGCAGCAATTACAGGCATCCTGACTGTCTAGAGCACTGTGTGTATTACAGACCTCCTCAGACCACCCGGCAGAGCACTTTGCAGCATTTACAGGCCTCCTGACTGTCCCGAGCATTGCATGCATTACAGGCCTCCTCAGACCACCGTCCAGAATACTTTGCAGCATTTACAGGCCTCCTGATTGTCCAGAGCACTGTGTGCATTACAGGCCTACTCAGACCACCCTCCAGAGCACTGTGTGCATTACAGGCCTACTCAGACCACCCTCAAGAGCACTGTGTAGCATTAACAGGCCTCCCAACTGTCCAGAGTACTGTGTGCATTAGGCCTACTCAGACCACCCTCCAGAGCACTGTGTAGCATTAACAGGCCTCCTGACTGTCTAGAGCACTGTGTGCATTACAGGCCTTCTCAGACCACCGTCCAGAGCACTGTGCAGCATTCACAGGTCTAAAATTATTTTAGTTGACTAAAATACGACTACAACTAAAATGTCAACGACAATGACTAAAATGAAATTTAAATTAGATTGTACCAAGTACATACAGTACGAGGGAGTTGACTGAGACTCCCAGCTGTCAGGCCCCGTTCACATCTTTACATAACGGGATCTTACATTCCTGCTTGCTCCCACACACTTTTGTAGGGCTTTTTGAAGCATTTCCACTCATTAGGTAAATCTAAATGAAATGTATAATCATGGCTATATACTATGCAATCTGATGTCAAAATGAACACTAAACTATGGAATAGCAGGACCCACTTGAACAATCCATTCGATTTGTACCAAATCAGGCAGGCCCTTGCACTACATAGCTGATGGGAGATCTAAAGGAGATTTTTTTTTCTATTAAAATAACAAATGAGACTGGACAATCTGATTATAACTTGTTTGTACAATCATTTTAAGGTGACCATACACATTACAGTTACCTGCTCTGTGCAGTGGTTTTGCACAGAGCAGACCGATTAGATCACACCTTCCTTATTACTAAACCAACACCTAGAGTGATAATAAATGGCCCATCACACCCTTTTCTGTGATGCAAAAACACAGAGAATGATGGGAGATGACCTACAGAAAGTGATGCAAGAAGAAAGAATGTTTTAAAACTCCGACAGAAACATGACATTTCAAAGTGAGAGATAAGAACATTAGAATAGGTGGTCCAGAAATGATATTACAAAAGGCTTCTATTTATTATGAAAAGTAAAATTCTGCCCGAAATGGTGAACTTATCCTTTAAACCTCAGCTGGGAGACTCATTATTTTTGATTTTACCCAAAGGCGGGCTTTAACATAAGGATACATAATTGTCTCTCACCTGCAATAACTTTATTTTCCTTATGAAAATAAGGATGCTCCTTTGTTAGCTTTGTGAATAAAACTTTTATGGCGGATGAACTCCTTTGAGCCGCACATAAAAAAAATGATTAAAAAAGCAAACATTTTAGAACCAGAATATTGTTGCAACGTGTATAAGTGTTTGCTGCAGTAACACTGTCTGCAGGCTTTGCTTATATAGGAGCCAGAGCCTGGACTCATTGTGCTGTTATTGTGCTAGGGGGCTCTGATCTGTGTTGTAGGAATGTTGGCATTGCTTCTGTAGAAATAAACATGTGGCATTGTTTATACAGCCCCCTTCTATAGAGGTATAAACAATCCTGCTGATCAGGGCTGGCGCAAGGATTTTTGATACCCTAGGCGTAACCTAATTTTGCCACCCCCTTTGCCCTGCCCATGTATATAGTGGAGGTGGTGGGGTTGGAGATTTTTGCCGTGCCTCTCCACGGTTTTTAACCATGGATCGCAGGACCGCACTCTGGGGAAATGTAAACACTGACAATGTATAATCATCAGTTGCAGTGTGCAATTGACATAACTCACACTAGACCTAAACGCACTTATGTCTGTATGAGTTCAGACACAGTACAGACCACTTACTGCTGACAACGCAATCCTGTGTAAATCTTATATAACCATACACATAAGTCCAAGGGGCTCACATATCTTTTTTTTTTATGGCATATGGCTGTTATAGCAGATCACTAATAATATAATATAGAGATATTAATCATCGACCCCTCTACAGCAAACACAATCATTTTGCGCAACAATATGTGGTGGGCAGTATGTGCTGGGGGCAGTATGCAGTGGGGGCAGTATGTGCTTGGGGCAGTATGCGGTGGGGAAAGTATGCGGTGGGGGCAGTAGGTGGTGAGGACAGTATGTGCTGGGGGCAGTGTGTGGTGGGGGCAGTAGGCGGTGAGGACAGTATGTGCTGGGGGCAGTATGTGCCGGGACAGTATGTGCTGGAACAGTATGCGGTGGGGGTAGTATGTGCCAGGGGCAGTATGTGCTAGGCACAGTAGGTGGTGAGGGGCAGTATGTTTTTTATTTTATATTGATAGGGCAATTTTTTATGTTTAGGGGGCTCAAAAAGCTATATGTTTTGTTACCAAACTATTCTGGTCGCTACCTTTTGTTTGTAGCACATCTAGCACAACAGCATATCGTTACTACGATGGACTATTACACATTAAGATGCTTTTTATTTATTCATGAACTTTTGGATTATACCATATCATTTGTATATTTTTGAGATTTTTTCACACAAAAATATTCTCCTTGGTGAATCAGCAGGACTGTGAATCCTGAACCTGCATGCTTTGCTTAAACTCATGGCAGCGGTGAACCCGGACCCAATCCCTTACCAGGAGGGAAGAATTATTTTTGTGGGTGATTACAGTGCTTGCAAGCATCTGATTAGTCCTGCCCTGGCTTAGAGTTGCCACCTTCTTTATATGATGCAATTAGAATTCAAAAGAATAATGCAAATCTATATCCCTTCACAGTGTTATGTAAAAATATTATTAGTTGTAAAGTTGAACCTGCCATGCAGTCATAAAACTCAATAAGCGGTACTGTCACCTTTGGAAAAGCTGAATTGAATTGCCATGCATATTTCATATTGTGCACACATTTCATGAGAAACAGGAGGCTAATCCCTTTTTACTAGTATTGAAAATGCTGTAAATGAAGTGTTGTTGTGGGAAGAAATGAAAGTGATGCCATAAATTAATTTGCACTTAGTTGTCTGTAATGCTTGTTGGGACAATGTATACTGTATTGGTAATAACATGCTTTATTGGCCTGCAGACAGTTTACCTATCTCTGAAGGTTAATGAACATTTTAATCTCATAGAAAATGATAACTTTTAATATCATTTTAAAAATAATTTTCAGTATTTTTAAATCTGCAGCTCTCAATGAATTAATAAAAGGCAATCCTGCCATTAAGGTTCTTGCTCCAGATGTTTCCTGTTATGGAGTGACACCCACAGCTTACTATGTCCAGTTATATTCTCCACTGGAATCCTGTGTGACAGAGTGACAATGCAGGACAGCAATTTTGGGCCAGGAAATGTTTCTCTATGGTCACTATCAGGAAGCCCACACTTAAGGACCTGTACACACGATCAGACATGTCTGATGAGACTTGTCCGATGGACCGTTTTCATCAGACAACTCTGAACTTGTCTGATGTGCCTACACACCATCGGACCAAAATCCGATCAGACCAGAACGCGGTGTCGTAGAATACAACGATGTGATAAAAAAACAAAGTTCAATGCTTCCAAGCATGCGTCGACTTGATTCTGAGCATGCGCGGGTTTTTGGTCCGATGCTTTTGTGTCTTAACCATCGAACCTGTCCGACGGACAGGTTTTCATCAGACAGGTTTTAAAGCATGTTTTAAAACTTTTGTCCGACGGACAACGGTCCGATAGGCCGTACACACGATCGAACATGTCCGATGAAAGTGGCCTGCAGACCAGTTTCATCGGACATGTTGGATCGTGTGTACGCGGCCTAAGTGTTTTTAAAAGCTCAAGGTTTTCATACCTTCATACATTCAATCCATGAAGGTAAAAAACCTTCTGTGTGTAAAAAGACCTTCTCTCCCTCCTCATTGGCTGAGACAGCAGCGGGAGCCATTGGCCCTTGCTACTGTCAATCACAGCTAGTGAACCAATGAGGAAAGAAAGGGCCATAGAATAGAAGGGACATGTAGAGCCTGGGTGCCCCATTGCAAGCTGCTTGCTGTGGGGGCACTTAGCAGGAGAGAGGAGCCAAGAGCGCTGACGAGGGACCTGAGAAGAGGAGGATCTGGGCTGTTCTGTGCAAAATCACTGCACAGGGAAGGTAAGTATAACATATTAAATGCTTTATTTAAAAAACAAATAAATAAACATCACTTTAAGCCTCGTACAAACGATAAGAATATTGGACGATTGATAGTCCTTTTTTTTGCATGCTAGGTGTCATATGGAAAACTAATAGAATTCAACTTTAGAAGAGATGTAATGTGTCATAAATTTAGTAACCTATTATAAATTAAAGAATACATTACAGTACAATATGAGTGTGCTTGGTCTTGGTCACACAATTTCATACAAATACCATACTAATTGCATGAAAATCATTTATTCTGTTATGGTACAAGAAAAATGTTCATGCAAAAATACCCAAAGGGACAAGCACATGAACCGTATGATCAGCTTTCGAAAGCTATAAACTAATGATCATATTATCAGATGATTTTTTTAGAAAGTGCAATTTTTCATCCAATTTTCTCATCCTGAGTACTAGGCATTAGTACTGCAATGACATGTAGTCACTGCTGGAGCATATGCATGTAGACAGACGGGGGTTATTTACTAAGACTGGAGAGTGCTACTCTGCATAGAAACCAGCTTGTTCAATTAAACATCTATATATATAAAACTCAACGTGTGTGTGTGTGTATGTATGTATGTTCCAGCATCACGTCCAAACGGCTAAAGATATTAACATGAAACTTGGCACACATTTTACTTATATGTCAGCAACAAACATAGGATAGGTGGTTTAACCCTTACCCACCCCCATTTGCCATGGTCGGGGTTTTTCTTTAAAATCCCATTCAACTCTATGGGAAAGGGTTTTTCTTTAAAGTCCCATTCAATTCTATGGGAAATACATGTTACTTCATAACTTCCAAACGGCGGTTTTTGTTTCAAGTCCCATGCAAGTATATGGGACTGTGGTCTCTTCATCACAGCTCAGCCACAGCTACTGATGTCATCACAGGTCCTTCAACCACAATCTCTTCATCACAGCTCAGACACACCCACCGATTTCATCACAGGTCCTTTTACCACAATCTCTTCATCACAGTTTAGCCACACCTACTGATGTCATCACAGGTCTTTTTACCACAATCTCTTCATCACAGCTTAGCCACACCTATCTCTTCATCACAGCTTAGCCACACCTACTAATGTCATCACAGGTCCTTTAACCACAGTTTTTTTTTTATCACAGCTCAGCTACACCTTACTCCACAAGCTCTGCACTGCATCTTCAGGTCAGTATGTGGGCTGGCTTGCAAACCATGCTCATGCCACTAACCATGCCCTCTCCACACCCCTCCCACAAGCCACACCCCTTCTAATTTCTGCCCTTTTTTATGAGGGCTACCTCAGTAACTTTTTCAATTTTATGTTGAAAAATGTGATACAGTACATTTCAATTGTGACTTGCAAGTTTATTAACATTTTTGTTTGTGGATTATTTTATTTGGTACTGCGGAGTTGATTTAAGATCACCATGTTTTTCACATGGGCAACTTTATGTAGCGTGCTCCAGGGTGGGTTCCCCAAATAATTTGTTCATTTTAGCAAATGCGGGAGAAACTAAGAATATAGTATACAAACAAGTATTGCAATAATATGTCAGTTGAGTTAACCGCACTTTTTAAAGGTCTGTGAGTTGGTACTAATCTGCTTCATTGTACCATATTTTGCTCTGTTTCAACATTCACAAACTGAAAAGGAAAATGTTATAAAAGTTATGAAATACAATACTCTTTAATCAAATAGTAAATATTCATATTTTTATCTGTCAAATTTCTAAAATTAAACATTGTGTTGTTTATTATTTATTTATTTATATTTATATAACTATGATTTTCCTCCCCAAAAGGTTAAGATAGGAAGACCGGGCAACGCCGGGTATTCAGCTAGTTGGTGATAAAACCTGGAAGCTGATTGAAGTTAGAATCTGGTGCAGCTGTGCATGGTAGCCAACCAGCTTCTGTCCACACCAGTTTTAGTAAATCAGCCCCACAGTGTCTACAAAGATGTGGGAGAAAATCCTCAGAACTAAGTTCCAAAAAAGGAGGAAGAGAAGAAAACCTTGTACACATGATCAGACCGGTCTGATGAGACTTGTCCGACGGACCGTTTTCATCAGACAACTCTGAACTTGTCTGATGGTCTGATGTGCGTACACACCATCGGACCAAAATCTGATCAGACCAGAAAGCGGTGACGTAGAACACGACGACGTGATGAAAAAACGAGGTTCAATGCTTTCAAGCAGACTTGATTCTGAGCATGCGTGGGTTTTTGGTCCGATGCTTTTGTGTACTAACCATCGAACCTGTCCGACGGACAGGTTCCATCAGACAGGTTTTAAAGCATGTTTTAAAACTTTGGTCTGACGGACAACGGTCTGATGGGCCGTACACCCCATCGAACTGGTCCGATGAAACTGGTCTGATCGTGTGTACAGGGCCTTAGGGTGTAAGTGTGGACCTGGCGGATAAATTGAATGTCTGTGGCCAGCCTTAGTGGTTGGACATCTTAGATAAGATTTTCCTGCTAAAAGATCTCACCATACAAAAATGCGGTGGGGCTGGTGCTGGAGAGAATTAGAACTAGAAGACTTTGGCTAAAATGTTTTTGGGAAATGAACATGACCTATTGGTATTTCACCCACAGCCGGTCTGAGCGCCCACATACATGTAGATCATAATACAGTATGATCCAGCTACAAACAAGTTGGGAATCAATAATGTCTAGTGTATCGGTACATAAATGGCTGGAAGATAAATAGAAGGGACTGTAACTGTCAGTTCTAATATTTATATGATGTAGATGTTTTTCCAATGTTTCATTTCATGTAAGGTTTTTTTTACTAAATCATGCAATGAATGATAATGCAATTTACGGCATCTAGTGGAAAGTTTTCAAAGCTAAAGAAAAATATCACTGACTAGGTTAAATGTGCAGCAATCCATATAAACCATTCCAATCTCAAAATACTGAAAATAAATATCTAAAGGAGCAATTTTTATTAGTTTCTGTAAGTTACTACACTTGGTACACTAATCTGACTTATTGAATAATGCCATATAAATTATACATACTAATAGTGTTCATTAAATTAGGTCAAACCTCTGAACAGTTGTTCCATTTGACAAAAGTGCCATGCTCCAAGTTTCTGCTGACACTGACAGGTTATTATTAATTCCAGATTATTAACTGGTGAGACACATTTGAAATAGGGGCATGGGTACTTTGTATGTAGTAGAGACTCAACATGGGGTTAATTAATGTTTGCATGTGCAAATTCAATTTTCTAGGTGACATATTCTGCAAACATAGAAATGTTATGCACAATTATTCTCAACAGCATGACATAACAGAAATATAATTGGCTTAGGTATGCTTCGAATTTTAAACAAATCAGTGCCCCTATTGAGTAATGATTTGGTTAACTTCTGCAATTATTTGTGCTCACTCTGCAAATCTTTCCTGTTAAAGACACCTGGAGTAATTGGACAAATCATTGTAAGCATCCCAACATATGTGCCATTTTTCCTGCCCTAGAACAATGTGGCTAATAGTGCATTCTGCCAGACATGAACGGTCACTGATCAAAGTGGTATTAAACCCAAAAACAAAAATGTCATAAAAAAAATCTGCTGAAATTCTACCAGGAAGTCAGCTGCCATCTAGACAGGTCAAGGCCTGTAGATTTAGTGTATCTAGATTTTGCAAAGGCATTTGATACAGTACCCCATAAACGCTTTATTTAAGGTCCATGCCTGTAGAATTCAGATTATAAAGTGGTTGTAAACCCTTTACAACCACTTTATGCTACAGGTAAGCCTAGATTAAGGCTTACCTGTAGCTACCAAGAATATCTCCTAAACCTGCACGGTTTAAGCGGTATCCCCTATCCCCTACATGAGCTGATGTCATTGGCACATGTGCACTGGAGAAAACTGAAGCAATGGCACCTATTTGCCGTTGCTTCAGTCTGTGTGCGCGGGAATTACATCATTGCGGCTCTGGCCAATCACAGTGCCGGAGCTGCAATACCCGTAAGTCCTGCTGGGAGAAATGTCAGCAGTCGGAGGGGGAGACGAGAACCGCTGCAGGGGCTTTGTTCGGAGGTATGTAATACATAATGAGCTAGTATGCTTTGCATACTAGCTCATTATGCCTTTGTCTTGCAGATTTTTTATTTATTTATGTAATTAGGGTTTACAACCACTTTAAGATTTGTACTTGGGTAAAACCTAGCTACAGGGGCGTGTCCAAAGGTTGGTGATAAATAACATGTACTCAGACTGGTCTAGAGTGGTTGAGTGGGGTACCCCAAGGTTCTGTCTTGAGGCCAATTATATTCAATGTATTCATAATTGATATGATAGATAGCTCAATCTCAGTTTTTGCGGACGACACAAAAATAAACAGGGCAATGATGTTGCATCAGGATATGGAGATTTTACAGAAAGATCTGAACAAAATAATGGAGTGGGCAACCGAATGGCAAATGAGGTTTAATGTGGAGAAATGTAAAGTAAGGCACTTAGGGGGAAAAAAACATAAAGGCAAACTACTCACTAGGACGAGAACCGCTGGGGGATTTAAGGATGGAGAAAGATCTGGGGGTCCTAGTAGACTGAGCAATAGCATGCAGTGTCAAGCTGCAGCTACCAATCTAAGTTTGCAGAATATTAGCATGCATAAAATAGGGATATACTCCAGGGATAAAACTATAATCCTGTCACTTTATAAAACTCTGGTTAGGCCACATCTGGAGTACTTTGTCCAGTTCTGGTCACCAGTCCTCAGGAAGGATGTGCTGGAGCTGGAGAGAGTCCAAAGAAGGGCAACAAAAACGAATAAAGGGACTGGACGTCCTCAATTACGGGTAACAACTACAAACACTACATTTATTCTTGCTGGAGAAGTGACGCTTGAGAGGGGACACGAGTGATCTACAAATACCTCAATGGGGATCCCAGCTCAGTCTCAGGGAGTGTACGAGGACACGGTACCACACAATGAGATTGGAGAAGTGGTTTACCCTTAAACTGCACAGGGAGTTTTTCACTGTCAGAGCAATAAGACTATGGAACTCTCTTCCACCATCGGCGGTGGCAGTGGGGTGTATGGATAATTTTGGATGTACATCTTAAAGAGTACAACAAACAGTGTCTAGAATTTTTTCCCATATTCCTGACACAGGTACACCTACACAGGTTGAACTGGATGCACTATTCTCTTTTTTCAACCTTACCTACTATATGTACCGTATTTATCTGGGTATAACACGCACTGGCGTATAGCGGGCACCGAGTTACTTACAGTTTAAATGTCCCTCTTCGGTGTCTTACCCGGCGTCCATCGGCGGCCTTGTCGGGTCCGGCGTCCGTCTTTGGCCTTCGTGGTGTCCTCCCCGCTTCTCCCGCGCTGTCTCCGGGCGCTGCCGCCGACATATACCGAGCGCAGTACACTCGGGTACACTCGGTGTCATATATGTCAGCGGTGGCGCTCAGAGACAGGGGATCGGCATATAACGTGCACCCACAATTTCCCCCTGTTTTTAAGGGGAAAAAAGTGCGCGTTATACGCTGATAAATACGGTAACTATATATATTGCAGCTTAGCGAGAGGGGAGGGGATAACCAAAGAAAAGAAAACTGATGCAGCCATCACATCTATTTTCACTTGGTGATCTGGCCAGTAACACACCTCCTGTATTAGAGTGCCACCACTCTGGTTGAAGGAGCAACACAGACACCTTTGGCTTCAGTTTGTTAGTGAGTCTGCATCTAACACTCCTATCCCACCAAACTCACAATGTTGTTGTCCAAACTCCATCTCACATTTTATAAGCAGTAACAGCTTTTATTTATTAATGAAAAACCTTTATCTCAAAAGAAAAAACATCTAATTGTTGTAAGCACCCTGTTGGTTAAGGGTTTACCCCAACCCTCTAACTGCTATATTTGCGAGCAGAGCTTGTTCTGTTGCAAAACAACAGACTTACTGTCTGGATTGCCAGATGGAAATAGATGTGATAAAGGAAATAAAGCCTAAAGATAAAACATATTGCAGCTTACAAATTCTTAGATGCAATAAATAAATGTTTGCTCTTGGGTGTAATACCATTTTAAACATTGTTTGCATAAACTGTCCCCAGTAAAGGTTTATCACACCCTCCCAGGTAGGTGCTAGATTAGGTAAATGCAGTTATTAGCTCTACTTTAATCAGTTGAGCTACTTGTGACTATTTCAGTTCTGTGTCTCCCTGGTTGCAGGATTATCTACTTCCCCCTGCCATCTGGAGGGTTCTAGAAATTAGAGGGTTAGGAGAGTCAGCAGCTGAATATTTATTCAGTTCCCACCAATCCATTGGGGAAGGTGCCCAAATGGTGGCTGGGAAGGAACATAAATAGTGTGAGGCCTTGAACCGAGGGTGTCTTGTGCAGCTTGAAGGGCCCCTGGCCTTCTGGTCAGTCCAGCTGTGCTTTTCTATGGCTCATTATGGGCCCAGTTAGCGGGAGGTGGGGAACTATTCTACTGAACTTTGCCAGAGCCAACTGAGGGACTTCTTTTTTTGGGGATCTGGTCTGGTGAAGTCACAGGATAGGTGTCTGGAGGTTATTGAAAGAAGGCATTCAATTATCCAAGGACATTAGTGAGTACAGAGTGACCCGTGTGTGAGGTCCCATATGCTGCTGCTGCCCTTTTTGCATCAGAGTCAGCCTGTATTTAAAGTGGTAATTTTTTATGGTGTCCCTGTGTAGCTCAGCCCATCATTTACTGTTGCAAGGACTGTGCTCAGAATCTCTAAGGCGGCGTACACACGGCCGTGTGTACACGGAGCGCTCGCCCCGCCCGTCGGGAATCCCGTCGAGCGAAAAAAGAGCACGCTCTGTTTTTGCTCGACGGCCCGCCTGGATGAATGGCTGGTTGCCATTCCCGACGGGCGGGTCGCCGATTTCGACGGCCGGCAGAGAACCTCGACGGGCGGAACGATGTGTTCTGCCCGTCGAGGTTCTCTGCCGTGTGTACACGGCCTAAGAGGACGATAGGTGACCTCAAGTTACTACTTAAAGTGGTTGTAAACCGCTGGGTGTTTTTTTTTGGACCTGCAAAGTAAGACCTCTTTCACATTGAGGAGTTTTTCAGGCGGTACAGCGCTAAAAATTCCATCACTGCATCCTCAATGTGAAAGCCCAAAGGGCTTTTACACTGAGGCGATGAGCTGGCGGGAGAGAAAAAATCTCCTGTCAGCAGCATCTTTGGAGCTCCTTTCCATTGAAAAGAATGGGAAACCGCGGCAATCCTGCCCGCAATGCGCCTCTATAGAGTATTAACCCTTTCATGGCCGCTAGTGGGGGTTAGCGGCTGCAACTCGCGGCAATTCCGGCGGTATAGCGCCGCTATTTTTAGCGGCGCTATACCACAAGTGCGGCTCCCGCCGCAATGTGAAAGGTAACTAAAAATGAAGCGCTCTAGTGATGCAATGTGGGTGGTGACCGTTCCTTCAGAGCTCATGCGCCCATGATGTCATTGGCTGAATTTAATGTAAATATCTCCTAAACAGTGCACGTGTAAGAGATATTTACAGTACCTATAAGTAATCCTTATTAAAGGGGTACCTATGGGCAGGGGTGTTGCTAGGTCTACAAAAGATCTGGGGCTAGAGGCCACAGCAGCAAAGTAAAGAAAGTCATATGCTTGAATAGGCATACACATATATATAATATACATGTGTGTATGTATATATACCCCCCCCCCCCACACTGTAGTGTCCTCTGTCCCCTGCACCCCACAAACACACACCTGTATAAGTTCTACCTACACAGTATACAGCAATAAGAGCAGCAGAGATCAACATCACATTGCTGGATGTGGGCCGGAACTACTGAAGTTAACTTTACACATTACCAGGCTGGTGATTGGTTGCCGGGCGATCCTAGCAACCAATCACCTGCTGTTTAATGTAAAAAGTTAACTCCAGCAGTTCCCATCCCCTTCCAGCCCTGTGATAGTGGCCGCTTGCCGCTGTCCAATGAAGAGGTGGTGGGCCGCGGGTTGCTGAACCCTGCTCTAAGGACTCTGGGCTATGAGCCCCAGATGCAGGGGGTTATAGCCCCAGTAGCCACCCCCTAGTGACACCACTGCCTATGGGTACAAACTGTGGGATGCTCCAGCAACATTAAAGGCATAGTTACCCTGAGTCCATCTAAGTAAACTCAAAGTGGAAGTAAACGTTTTCAATAAAGTAAGAAAAAAAAAAGAACACCGTAGGCTGATTATTGAGCTGGGCGAGTGACAGAGACCGTGTGTCTGGCTGCTAGAGCACCTACTGGGGAAAGAACCTTGGGACCAGATCAGCGAACCTTTTAGGGAGTGAGCGCTACATGTGCAGCTACTTTTGGTTATTAGAAGTAATATTGAACAAAGAGTTTTTCCAATATGTTGGAAAACTGCAATTTTGTGATCTACAGGTGGCAGTTTCTTAATTTAGATGCCACTTTATACAGTCAGCTAAATTAGGAGGAAGAGTAACACCAATTGTTTGAGGATGGGCAGATATGCATTACTATCAGAGGTAATGGGGTTGCCAATGAATGGAATAATAATATTATATCTTGTGAACACCTTATTCATTCTCTGTATATGCACCTACCTATTAACTTTTTTGAATTATGTGGGTAAGTTAGGAATATTTAGAGTAGATCAGCAGACAGGCATCATCCAAAAACTGCAAACATTTTTAATTAGAATTCAGTCTTGTGCAGATGTTGTGATGTATAAGGAGAAATGATGGACATGCATGTTTGGAAATGTGCAGCTGTCAATTTCTAGTAGTTCTGAAGCATTTCATGAGATTGAGAACCACTTGCCAGCACCTGGCTACACCAGCATCAGCTGAACATCATTGCTAGGAATGAGTTCAGGGGTGTTTGGATTCTAGTTGGAGGAACTCAACTGTGTGATCCTGCCAGGAAGCTGTCACTTTACTGGGCCAAATGTTAGCAGCTCAAGGATTCCCTATCCTGCAGCTGCACACAAAAAAGGAGCTGCGGGGCTCTGAATGGGCCACTTTTGATTGACAGCTTCCTGTGAGATTGCTCAGGTGTTTCGAGCTAGGATCCGAACACACCTGAGCTCATTCCTATTGCTGTTATTGACATTGATGAGCATGCCTTCCTAATGTGTTGTGTAGTCTTTATCTGGGCAGCACATAACAGAATAATAATGCAGGAGCACAACAGGACATGCTTAAAGAACCTTCAGTGCAAAATCACCATGTCTAATAAAAGCTGCAGATTAAAAACAATTTTACAGTATTTTTGAAATGACATTTAAATGCTATGGCTTACATGGGGTAGTGTTAGTGATCAGGTTTTGATATACCTAAATATATGTGGTATTTATCTATGAACTGACACTTGAAGCATTATATTTACACATGCTTTTCAGATAATGGTGGTTTAATGTACTGTGCTATCAGTTATTTTAGGTTTAACAAGGTTTGTACTGACAATTCATTATTAGGCTGACAGTAGCTTCCATAGCAATAGATGCGTAGTGTAGTGATTACAAAGTGAACTATGACAGCACTCCTGCCACAAAAGTCCCCAGCGTCAATCACAGAGATTACCAAGCATAATGATTTATTCAGCAATTAGAAAGCATTGCTTAAGCCAAGATATCATTTTGTAGCCCTAGTAACTGTATCACGAATGGATATAACAGATATTCCAATGCACTTGGCAAATAATCTGAATGCATATGGCAGGTTAAAAGACCAGGCTACCTGATCTATGTCTGACAGAAAATGTAAATTGGGTTGGCCCACAAAATATATTTATCCAGGTATTTTCTAGTTGGGGTAACCATTCTACTGACAAATAGCAGTTTAGGCCCCTGGCTACTCTAAGCATTTTTTGGCAGTACGATGGGAATGTTGGAACGCCTAAAACATGCTAATGCATTTTATTTAAAGCACAACTATACCCAAACGAATTAACCGCATCTTATAACTAAAATATAAACAGTGTGACTGGCCAAAGTTTCCCAAATCCTTTTAAAATATTTAACAGATTCTGTGAGAGTCATATTTGAATTTTTTTCATTCTGTGTCTTTGATATACCAAGCTTATTGCCCCAAGGAGACCAGGAAAAGAAACGAGAAGGAGCACATGTCACTAGGACAGGAAGACACAAAGGCAATAAATACTAGAACATTGTTCTCTAACCCCATTCCACTGTAATAAGTAAATGTTCTTTTGTTGCTGTTTTGTCCCCATCATCAAGATATCCATCAATTCCTGTACTAGTGACACTCTTTTACAGAGACATAAAGGGGTTGATTTACTCAAAATGGAGAGTAGAAAATATGGTGCAGCTCTGCATAGAATCCAATAAGCTCCCATGTTTGTTTTTTTTTTGTTTTTTTTAACGCTTAACTGAGCTGAAGTTAGAAACAGGTTGGCTACACTGCACAGGCACTTTAGATTTTCAATTTTCCAGTTTTAGTAAATAAACCCCATAGTGTTGGTAAATCAGCTTAACCTGGACACAAGCAGCATTAAAAACTTGATAGAGTTATTTTTTTTCCCTTTTCTGCTCTATTCAGAACTATAAAAAGGTTTTGTCAGGACTTTAGTGCCAGATTGCGTACTGACTTTGCCAGATTTTTGTACTGTGTCCATCCTCACGTGCTTATCCAAGATGCCTCTTGCACCTTTTTGCCAATTTACAGATTAAATCCATGATCAGACCTACTAGAACAGAAAACACCAGCCTTTCTGTTAAATTAATTGTAATTGAAATATAACCTCATCGTTTATGTAACTTCATTGTTACACATATAATTTCTCAAAAGCCTCAAGATCTGGCTCAGCTATGCTGAATTGTTGATATATGAGGTACCTATATAGCTGAGGTTATAAGAACTGGTCTCCCCCAAGTGAAAGGTCTGCATGTTATGTGCTTGTTTGAATCATCACACATTTTTTTTATCCATGACTCAGTTCAGTAAAAAAGTTATAATTTTCTTTTCTACAGAGCAAATTACATAGAAAAACGACATGATCATAGTGATTTTCCAAAATATTAATAGTTTGTGTTTGTGCATGGTGTGACCATCAGTTACAGTCTTTACATATCAAGTGATGTCTCCAAAGTGGTTGTAAACCTGAGACATGAAATATGAGCAAAGCTAATCTCTCTGTAGTATGTATGTGTCTCAAGAGCACAAAGTGTAATTTCTGTCTGGTGCTTCCTTCCTTTGTCAGAAATGATACATGTTGATATCAATTTGTCATGACACCAAGAGGAAAATGGTGCCAGGGTAGGGGCCTCCAGCTGAATGACACCCTCAGCTCTGTTGCTGTGTGCTATGTGAAGGGGGGTATGTCGCTTTCCTCCAATCAGCTCTCAGAGCTCTCCTCACTTAGCTCTGCAGAGTGTAACTTCATAAAAAAAGGGGGCGGAGAGCTGAGCTTTCTCACAAGCTCATGTAGTGCTAATCCCATAGGAGCTGCAGGAATTTTTCCCAGGCCTTCCACAACCTTCAGCCCCATCGCCAGGCACACATTGTTTTCCACAGCCAGGTTCACACTTGTTTATTCAATGACCAGTCTAGGAAATGTCGTTTTCGTTGTTTTTATTTTTGAGAACTTGGGGAAAAGGGTAGTGGTGGAATAATCCAAGGAAAGAACAATGTACACCACAGACTTCATTCTACGTTTTAGCAAGAAAGGAATATTTAGTACAGCACAGTCCCTTTTTCTTAGTGGACAATATTTAGACAGAGCTGTTCAGGACCACCGGTCGGTGTCCCCTTTAAATAGACCCACAGCTGACTATACTAAGCACCAGAGAGGTAGCTAGAGCACAAGGTCTCCATGATCCAGTAATGTCTGTACTCACAAGGCCCAAGTACAGATGGATGCCACCTTCCACTTTTTCAAGAAATTCCCTCCAGTGAAACCAGACAGATTTATGACAGGCAGCCCCCTCAGTCAGCTTCTACATAAGCACCTGGGTCTCTGCATTTCTCCTCTCAGGTCACCCGCCTGAGGCCTCCTCCACTCTGGGACAAGACTCCAAGCTTTGTGGGCTCTGTGCCTGGGGAGAGTAGAGTGCCCTCCTCAAACTGCAGGAGTCCAGTCTAAGAATAAATACAGTCACCTAGTCTGCCATCAGAGCCTGCCTCTCTGGGATAGGCCAGGGCTGTATCCATATTCATGCCACCATTTGCATAGCTTCACACCTATCATCCAGAAACTTCTCCAGTCTCCTGGATACAGAGGAAGCTTATACAAACTGGCAGCAGCAGAGCACACAGATCAGACCTCACTAGCAGATTGTGTTACGCAAAAGCATATTCTGGCTAACTGCAATCAGTGCAGCTTCAAATTATCCATACTGCTTACAGTGTGGCAACTAAATGTACCTATCAAAGCTAACCTATCTAATACCTAGCACCCACCTAGGAGGGTGATACACGTTTAAATTCTGGACTTTGAATGGATGTGGAGAAGAGTAGACTGCAGATAGACAGGTACAACTTATGTAGGAGGATTTGTTTCATCTTTCTGTATCACCCGAGGCCAGTTACTTCCGCTCAGTATATGTAAGGGTTTACAACCACTTTAAGTTATAATCCATGGAACTGTATCTTGTTTAATTGGTTTGGGTATGTCCTGTACATGAAATAGTAAAGGAATTGTGTTAGCCTAAGTTATTTTCAAGTGAGTTTTAAAGATGTTCTGTGTGTCGATTGACAAGACTGTGCACACTGGTGCATGAATGTTGTCCCATGATATTGCAGTAGTAAATTTACACAGCTGAATGTTTCCATCTTTCACATTGTGGTTTTCAGAATCTAGACCAAAAGTAAAAATACAACAAAAAAGAGCTGTAACCTGTGTAGGTAATTTTTGTTACCTGCAAGTTGGGGTTCTTCTTTAAGGCACATCAGAAAAGGGGAGTCTGACAACTCTAAAACATTATTTTTTACTATTAGCATAAGCCATCCTCCTGGCTGTAGCCTTTACATGTAGTACTCTTACGGTTTTTTTTCCCTAGGGCTGTCTGGCTCACAGAGGCTTAATATAATAAATAAATGTGAAAGATCCTCCGACTGATCTTTGTTTCATCAAAGTAATCTACATAATATTTGAAAGCATAACTTTTCTCTCCTCAAACTACCATGAGAGGCTGAATTTGTAAATGTCAATTAGGTTAGCCCAAGTGAGAACCGATGGAGCATGGACCCATCGCAAGCTGAGCAGTGGCAGAGCAGCTCATTATGTTGCCTTGCTGATTTTCGATGTGGAGATACGAATAACCATCATGCACACAGAGGGCAGCAAAGGCTCAGTTTAATGACCATGATTTTGCAAAATGAGTCTGTCTGGTCGCATAAATGTATTTTTCTCCAGCATTCTGTTCTCTGCAGAAATAATGTGCATGCCATTTCCAGCTGCAGTGTGTTCTGTCTTCCAGTTTCCATAGCAATGATCATTTATGTATGAAAGGAATTCATTATTTCCCATAGCAGTTAACGTACAGCAGGCAGTTGCAAGAGACTTTAGCTCCTCATCATAGGTTACATTATGGAGGCCAAGCTACATATCTCACAGTAGTGAAACATTTCACAGGACCGTAGTAGTCAGTCATAGAGAGACCCTTGTGTACTCGTAGTTTTTCAGCTCATTCCATTTGCACGCAGTGTAAATACAGCCTTATACATTGAAGAGGATTGCCTGTATATAGACTGCCATATATGTAATCCTTCTCAAGGGTAACATTTTATTATCAGGCTAGAATGATTGGATTGTGCCACAGCTCAGAGTTAGTGGTAATAAACCTCCAAACAGAAACGTGTTATATTGCAACGTAACAGTTTTTAGATGTAGTGGCTGCATTTGTTTCTTTTTATATGAGTTTTTCCTTTATTTTCACCTGGAGATATGTTATGTTTTTTTTTTTTTTTCTTTATTGGCTTTACTTTACTATTTTGTCTTTTTTGGCCATACTTCTCTTGTGGATCAGAGGAGTGCTCTCTGAACTGACTGAGGACTCGTACACACGACCATGGAACTCGTCAGGCGAAACACATCGTTTTCCTCGTCGAGTTCCTTGTTAGGCTTGTTGAGAAACTCGACCAGCTTGCTTTGCGTACACACGTTAATGTCCAAATCTCCTCGTTCTCAAACGCTGTGACTTCAACACATACAACAGCAGGGGCTGCTTTTGCTAATCTCATGTTACTGCGTGTTCGGAAAAAGTTTAGTAAGAGACATTTGCACTTTTCAGTCTGTTACAGCGTGACAATGTGCTATTTCTATTACAAACGCTACTTTTACCGAAGGTGTGCAGATTTTTTATTTTTTTTAAAGTGTATTTTGTGCGTGAACTCGAGAGAGAGGAGCCGGACTGCAGGAGTTGGGAGTAGGCAGACCCTCCCCCTGGAGGCAATCGCCATCCTTCTCCATGCCCCCGGTGGCAATGGCGGGTGTGAGGGGGGGCCTCCCACTCACCCCGCCCTACCTGCTCCACTTGGGAGCCCGACTGGTGGTATTTAATCAATGCTGTTTTTATATATATATATATATATATATATATATATATATATATATATATATATATATATAAAAAAGGCCGGAAATGTTGAAAACTTTTTTCTTGTCTTTCATGTCTGTCAGTAAGTTTTGAAAATAAGGAATTTTTCTCCATCACTGATGTGCACTGATGAGGCGGCTCTGATAGGCTGCAGTGATGGGCACTGATGAGGTGGCACTTATGGAAACTGATTAGGTGGCACTAATGAGGAGGCACAAATATGCTGCACTTATGGGCACTGATATGTAGCACTGATGAACACAGATAGGCTGCACTGATGGGTGCCACTGGTGGGCACTGATACATGGCACTGATGGGCGCTGTTAGGCAGCACTGGTGAGCACTTATTGGCGGCACGGATAGGCAGCACTGATAGCCACTATTGGGTGGCAGTAATGGGCAGCAATGATAGGCATTGATGCTCATCACTGATAGGCAGCACTGATAGCCAACACTGACTCGCATCACTAATGGGCACTGATTGGTGGCATGTGTGGGCACTGATTACAATAAAGTGCCACCAGTGTGAGCAATCAGGGCACTGATGATCAGTGCCCTGATTACATGTCTCTGATGATCAGTGCCCTGATTACATGTCTCAATGTCCTTTGCGAGGAGATGCCACTGATTGGCTCTCTTCGCCACATACTCTGTCAGTGTAAAGCCCCATACACACTATCAGTTTTCCTGACGGTTTTCTCTTCAGGTTTACCAAAACCATCTAATATGAGGTCAAACCTCAAGAGTTTCAATTTGCATGCAATCAGGCAGGCCCTTGTCCTACATGGTTTTGGTAAACCTGATGAGAAAACCGTCAGGAAAACTGATTGTGTGTATGGGGCTTAAGGCAAGGAGAGCCGATTACCAGCATTTCTGTGTTTACATGTGATTGGCTGTGATTGGACGTAGCAGCTGAGGCTCTTTACAGAGATAGGGGTCACGCCATATCCAAGCAACACAGCACGGTGCCACAGAACGAGAGCCACACCGCCTCTCTGTCATTGGCGGGCGGCAAGCAGTTAAGGGGATATGGCAGGGTGTGTGTCATATGCCTACATTTGTTTGCTAATAGGTGTTCCTTATTCCCATCTCAAAAAATTAGGAGGTATGTGATTGGCAGCCAGCCGCTGAGAGCAAGAACCAGAACCAGCAGCTCCAGTCCCTTCTCTAGCCTGGCACTTCAGTGAGTACTGGAGGAGCAGAGCAGAGAGCAGTGACTAGTCATTGCTCTCTGCTCTGGGCAGACCAAGAACCAATCGATCAGCTGTCACGTGATCGCTCAGTCTATTGGCCTTAGAGCCCACGTGGGACAACTACAGCATCACAGTGATGCTGCAGCATGGAGGTTAATGTGTTTTTTTTTTAACTTCAGTTTTCCTTTAACAGACCAAGCTGTCTAGAAAAAGTAGCAGTTGGAGAGTTGAGACACAAACAATTAATAATAGGAATGCAGTGATTGGTCAGTTTTTATTCAAGTATGTAAAACCTTTATCCCACAATATAAAAAACAGTTGTTATAAAGGCTTAAAAAAGTGTTAGCCGAAGTTTGGGTTTAATTTGTTAGTCACTCTGCTAGGGAATCTAACACTACCCTCTCCCCTGATTGACAAATCTGCTGTCCAAAAGTGTCTCCATTACTCCAGTGGAGTGGATAAACTTTGAGACAGTAACTGGGAGGATCACAAGGGGGGAGGATTGGGAACATAAAAAATAACTTGAAGTGTTTGTAAACATCAGACATTAATTGAGAAAAATACACACTATAGAGCTATAGAAGGATATGCTTTGATTTTACTGTTGTGGGTTTAGTAACACTTTTATATGAACTGTCTGTATATGCAGTAAAGCATGCTTGTTATACTTACTGTGGAGCCTAAGGCTGTATTCACACCTGAGCGTAGCGTTTTGCTGCGATTTTGCAGCGTTTTTTACCGCGTTTTGCCACGATATTTGCAGCGTTTTTTACCGTGATTTATCTTGGCGTTTTTTACCGCAATTTTGGACAGGTCTACGGTCACCAATGTTAAAAACAGAAAAACGCCCAAATACGCTCAATTCGAGTGACAAAAAAGGGTCCAGAACTTGTTTGAGCTTCAGGCGTTCGGTGTCAGGCGTTTTGGAGAATAATGTATTTTTTTTTACCTCTGGCGTTTTGGAGCTTCATGCTTCAGGCGACAAAACGCTCAGGTGTGAATGCAGCCTAAAGGGTTAATCCTCTGTTTTGTGTAAAAAGTCTGTTTGATCCTCCCCTCCTTCCACAGTCCCCAATATATCCTGATAGAACAGAGCTTTGGGGGCACTCTGCACTTGCTTGGTTTGGTGTGTATTGCTAGAGTTTATTTTTTCTTCTGAGGGTGCATGTGATTGTCTAGACAGAGCTGATTGGCCCTGTGCCAAAGGGTCAGGGGTCCTTCAGCCTCATATGACAGTCAGAGTAGAATGAAAACTCCTTCTACAAGCTTTAAAGGGGTTGTAAAGGAATTTTGTTTTCCCTAAATAGCTTCCTTTACCTTAGTGCAGTCCTCCTTCACTCACCTCATCCTTCCATTTTGCTTTAAAATGTCCTTATTTCTTCTGAGAAATCCTCACTTCCTGTTCTTCTGTCTGTAACTACACACTGTAATGCAGGGATCCTCAAACTACGGCCCTCCAGCTGTTGCGGAACTACACATCCCATGAGGCATTGTAAGACTCTGACATTCACAGACATGACTAGGCATGATGGGAATTGTAGTTCCTGAACAACTGGAGGGCCATAGTTTGAAGACCCATGCTGTAATGTGAGGCTTTCTCCCTGCTGTGGAGAAAGCCTCTTGAAAGCCTCAAGAAAGCCTCTTGAGGGGGGAGGGGGCGAGCAGGCAAGTCAGGACACTCTCTACTTTGCAGATAGAGAAAGGAGCTGTGTGTTAGTGGGCGTCCTGACACTCCTGCTCGCCCGCTGTTTAGCAACTAGTAATTTGCCTCAGTTTGGGGGATACCGCATCTGATCCAGCCAGCAAAACCCCAGTGGTAAATATTGCATGCTTTTTAATGCTCTGGTCAGTTTGTGAATTGGGCTTAAGAGCTATTTATGTGGCATTTACCGCCACATTTTTTTGGGGGTAAATACTGCATGATCATCATTTTTTTTTGAAAATTGGATAAATGCAAATAAGTAATGCTAGAGAATTGACCCCTTTTTTTGGTTTGGTGGTCACAAAGATAGATTTTTAGAAATCCAAATTTGTACAAATTTTATCAAAAAGAGAAGGCAAGTGTAATGGTTCAGTGGGGACACCAGTTCCTCTCACTTCAGAGATTTTCTCATAATTTTGATACATCTCTGGCACAGAAATTAAAGGGAAATCTACCCAACTGGATGAGTGCAGCAAAAAAATAAATAAATGAATAATAATAAAGGTTTCAACCCTTCCCTACTCTTATTTTAGTTTTGGATACTTTTTGGCTAAACATACCCTTTATTACAACCTCCTAAACAAGACAGGATCGTTTAAAGTGTATACGACTCGTATGTTAAAATCAGAGGTACAATACACAGACACTACTCCACTAACAATACACAGATTAGTGTCCACCATTTTAGTTTTGTTAATCCTTAGCTAGGTTTCAACTTCATAAATCATGAGTTCAGAGGAGACCTACCAAGGCAAGCCACAACATTTTCAGAGGAGAGTGGTCGTAAATGTACCATTAATTCTCCAAGTGTTCAGAGAAGGAAGGACAGTCCCATCCAACCTCTATGTACTGATAAAATAAATTATTACACATTTATAATAGTCTTAAAGTGGTAGTAAAACCGGAATTACAGATGAAAAAGGCAATGTCAAATGTCAAAAAAAGGCAATGTCAAAAGGCAATGTCATAAGGTGCTAGTATGCATTGCATACTAGCACCTTATGAGAGACTTACCTTAAAACAAAGCCCTCCAGCACTATGCTGTCCCCACTGAGAGGGCTTCCATCTTCACCAGGTCTTCCTTCTTGGTCCGCGTTCTGGAGTGACATTATGTCACTTTCTCAGCATCACAATAAGCAATTTGTACATATTTTTCTCCAGATTTGATGCATTTTCCCTATGAGGCTCATTTGTGTTTAATGAATATGCACTCACACAAAAAATAAGTCAGCACAAAAAAAAGGGTATTGTTTGTGGCAACCAAATAGGTCTGACTTTTCATATTATGGAAAAGTTAAATGCCTTTTTATTAGTCACCATGGGGCAACAATTTGCGTTTTTATGCTTTTTTGGTTTCTTCAGTTTTATACAGCAGTCCCAATGACTGAGTTCTCTAGTAAATAATGCATTAACATCATCCAGACACTGATGAGTGTGGTCTCTGGTTTCCTAATTTTCATGCAAATAAACCACGCTCTGGAGCTTTAAAACTCTGTTTTGTGACATTCAAGGCTAATAGAGGATGAACCTCATTTTCCACTTTGCAGCTATATATAATTTCAGAGAATCTCTGGTTGTAGCACAATGCATATGACTCTGTATAATGTAAATGTAATACTTTTTTATTGACCTTTTTTGACTTTAAAAGTCACTTCAGGTGGCAAAAATATAAGGTGGACTGACCTTCAATCCCAGGACAGTTTACCCTCATAGAAATTTGGATGCTAAATGCCAGCAAGGACTCATTCTATGCTCCACAGACATCACAAGTTAAAAGGAAAAGACCAGCTGCCTCTGCAATTAAGCCCAGTCTTGTTGGTGAAACGCGTCAGTGGGAGTCCCAAGTGAGGACTCTCTGTTCATGATGTGCAGATGAAAAGTTACCAGCGTTTGACTTTTTTTTGGAGTCCAGCCAGTCTTTTCCTTTGAATGAATTTTTAAAGACTTGGCTTCATTTTTGTTTGCTAAATCAGTTAAAGCCTGTTCTGAGAAAAATATGGATACAGCTATTGATGATTTCTGCATCTGCAAATCCAGCTTCTTACCTGTCCCACTGTCCTGTTGTCCTATGCAGATGAGGACTTTGAGTCAGGAACAAGTATGTAGATCAGGAAAGTTCAAAGAGGGTGATTTATTAAAGGCAAGGGAAGTTGCACTTTAAGCTGGGGGGAAATTCACTTGCAAAGAATGAAGTGAAACTGCTGAATTCCATCATGCAATTATGTGAAAGCAAAAACGCTGTTTTTAGAAAATCAACCCCAATCACGTGCAAGAAAATATAAAAAAGGCAAATAAGTTGTTCCCTTTGCCAATTAATTTTATCCTGAGCTTGTTAAATGTGGTGACAATGCACTTTGCAAAGAATACCCAAAGTATTCAGTATAAGGTCAGCAGGGCCGGATTAAGAGCATCATGGGCCTGGTGCTAAGAATTTTGTTACCCACTTGAAATCTATGAACTAGAAAATAGATGATAATAGAAAATAGTCCTAACAGTGAAAAAATTATTGTTTTGTTAATTTAAAAATTGTTATCACTAAAAATAAACGTATACAATATGAGATGTATGAATATAATTTTGTAAGAGTATATTTCTCTTTTGCCGTATATCACTACACCCACAGTGCATCAATTTATTATGAGGCAATATCAATTTACATTTTATTTGAGTTGTAGTGAAATGTTTGTGTGTGTGTATATATATATATACTCTTACTGCAAACTTTCATTTATAATTGATGTACTGTGAGTGTAGTGATACAAAAGCAAAGAGAGGTATACAATATTATAACAAATCTCCTATTGCCATCAAATGTATTTTTCGTGATGCCCCTTTAATTGTATTAAAACTTTTATGTTAATTATTTTTACTTTGTGGGAGTCTGGACTATGTACTATCATCATAAATATTATTACTATTTATTTATTTTAGACAGGGGGCTGGTGTTTAGTCTGCCTTTGCTCCACTGCCGGCAGGCGACAGCAGGTAGATTTAGGAATGGTAGGGATAAATAACCACATATAACAGCACTCCTCCTACTGGCCCGCCCTCCTGTGTTTCCCAGAGCCTGTGCTGGTGTGTGCCTAAACTTTAAAGGGCGCACATGTGTAACCCTAGGGAAACCTGACATTTGATTTCTCAGGCCTCTGTAGGGGCCGTGTGTTGGCGTGCACCCTGAGGTGTAAGGGCACAGATGCGTAGGCCCATGCTACAAAAGCCCCAGGCTCCTGCATCTATGTGCGTGGTGTTCCTTCCCTGAGGTGAGCTGGAAGAGCCCAGCTGCACAGTCCTAACAACTCTATGGAAGCCCAATATGAGGCTTGCATTAGGACTGCCCACCCGGCAGTGGTGGGACAAGGTCATTCAGCACCCAGGGCAAAGATGGTGAATTGTGCCCCCCCACCAGGTGGAGTCCTGAGTAGAATACCCCTTTACATCAGGGGTCCCCAAATGAGTCTTCCTTTACATCAGGTATCCCCAATAGAGTTCCGGCTTTACATCAGGTGTTCCCAGTAGAGCCCCTTTTACATTAGGTGTCTCCAATAGAGTCCCCCTTTACATCGGGTTTGCCCAATAGAGTGCCCCTTTTTTACATCATGTGTCCCCATGCTTCCGAGTTGTTGCCCCTACCCCTTTCCCCCCCTTGTACTGTCAGATCGCTACTTACAGTGTCTCCTTCCTCTGTCCAGCCATGCAACATGTCACATGACAGAAAGAGAGAGGAAGAAGGACACAGTCTGCCTTCTTTCCTCAGCAGTGCCGCACTGAGACTGGGGACAGTTCTCTGTCTCAGCGCTAGCTCTTTTCCACCCCATGCAGACTGGAGGGGGGAGAAAACGGAATCCTCCCTCCAGCAGCAGCTATCGGCTCCTTCTGACAGGAGCGACACTGCAGTCACTTGTGTCAGTGAGGAGTTGGTTAAGGGGAGGCACTGCTGGCTGCTCGTCCAAGTGCCCAAGGTACGTGCCAATTCTGACCCCCTTCCCTTTTCCTGGCCTTGCTGACCGGTGTTCATTATTAATCCTACCACCTGGCCCATGCTGTGTGTAGGGAATGCAGGGCCAGTCAGGGAAGATCTCTTCCTGTTGGCGCATTGCTTTCTGTTCACGGCCTGTTCTTTTTGGACTGCTGGGACTCCATTAAAGTAGGGGCCTGAAGCTGCAGCTCCAATAGCATCCATGTTAATGTGGCCCTGAAGGTCAGTATAATAGCCAGGAAACTAGTATTAGAAGAATCTCAGTAATGATAGACCCCTTAAAGAAAAGGTTACTTTGAGGTTTAGGCAGACTGTATCTCAATATGTATATCCAGTTGGGTTTATTTACGAAAAGCAAATATGCTCTTCACTTTGCAAGGGAAGTTGCAGTTTTCAAGGTAATCATCCCCAATATTTTCAAACACGACAACCTTATGTTCCTATTCGAAGGTCAAATATTTGACCTCCCTATTGACGGACAGTTCTGAACTACTGCTGCGATTATTTTCTGGTCTGCTTGTAAATACTATGAGATATAAAATATATTTTGCATGTACAGTACTCCATGGTAAATTGTACATCAAGTGTCAGACGTACAATTGTTTGCTCAGCTTATTTACTGTTAGTTTTTCAGACGTATTAAATGTGATAATTTGTAAGTCTGAAATTTGTATTCTCATACACTTTAAGTTTAGTCTTTGTTAAGCTAATCAAAAGCCTCCATATTGCACTTACAAGACTTGGCTGTCTGTATATTGTGTACTAAATAAACAGACCTCTCACTCAATGCTCTTTGATTAAAACAATGTCTTAATAAGAAACACAGCAGGCAATGCACGAAAAGCCATGATCTCGACAAACTTTCACACAAAGAAGATTTGATAAAGTTGTACATATTGCTTAGATTGTTAGCTTTGTATCATAACAATGTTTTGCTCTGTTCTGACTTATGACATAGCCTATGTACAGGAGCTGAACAGCTTAGAAGTGTGATGTGCATCCTTCCATCGCTGCTTGTTCTGTGCAAAAAATATAAAAATAACAAGTCCGCCTAACACAATTTATTTTCTGAAACAGTTTGACCTCCAGTGGATGTTAATTCACTGCGATCCTCTGAGGCCTGAGAGGGAGTCTTGCACTGAGCTGGAGGCCAGAAGAGCGGTAAGTGACTGTAAAGTGGTTGCATGGGCATAGGCATCAGCACAGGAATTGACTCTGTTGCTTCTTAAAAAGACACAAAATTGTATTTAAATTTGTTTAATCACTAGAGTCCCAGAGGTGTATTCAAATTAAAGTGCATGTCTGGGCAAAAGAAAAAAAAAACTTATATGTGGTACATCTCTGTAATATACATATTTCCCTATGTTTGGTCTCTTTAAAATCACTCCAAGTTCAGAAAATACCTGTTAATCCTGACACAAATCTAATGCATGTTCGACACACGATCATTTTTCTGGTTGTAAAAAACAATGTTTTTCAGGCTCTAGAAATTATTTTTTTCAACTTCATCATTAAAACGACCTTGCCTACACACGATTGTGAAAAAAAAATGCTCTAGCAAAGCGCGTGACGTACAACATGTACGACGGCACTATAAAGGGGAAGTTCCATTCGGATGATGCCACCCTTTGGGTTGCTTTAGCTGTTTTTGTAACAGTAAAAGACGATTCGTGCTTTTCTGTCCGTTACAGCGTGATGAATGTGCTTACTCCATTATGAACAGTAGTTTTACCAGAACGAGCACTCCCGTCTCATAACCTGCTTCTGAGCATGTACGTATTTTTCACGTTGTTAAAGCCCACACACGATCATTTTTTACAACCCGAAAAACGACAACGTTAAAAACGTAATTAAAAAATAGAGCATGTTCGAAAAAAAAAATTGCCCGTTTTTCAGAACCCCGAAAAATGCGTTGAAGCCCACACACGATAGTTTTTAATGACATTAAAAGAAAACGTCATTTTTTAGAACCCGAAAAACGGTCGTGTGTATGCGGCATTAGTTCTTGCTCAAGCTGACTCCTCTACCATTGCTGCACTAAAATCCTAAGCAGTGCTATAAGCCATGCCTGCTGAACGTGAGAGCACACCCCTTACGTTATAGACATAGTGAGAAAAGGAATTGTTCTGTAGTCTGTCAATGGAAAACTCTGGAAAAGCTTATAACACTGCGTGGGTTTTTAATTTAGTATAGGTAGCTTGTCAGCTCTTTGAACCATCAACCACTCACACAAAAAGCAGAGGTACATTCTAGCCCTACAATCAGACCAATATCTCCCCAACCATCAATCTTGGGAAGATGTTGGTTTGTCTATGGCTAGCAAGATTGTCCCTCTACTTTTGCTAGAGTCAATTTTCTTTCAGTAGAGCAGAGTAATAACTTGGATTGGACTACAGCCGGCCATAGGCTGTTCTATTCTCGGACGGTTTAGCAGAGACCATCTGATATTCATGAGTTTTTAAACATATATGAGCAGGCTGTATTCAAGTTAATAGATTGAACAACTTGGGTACAGGTATGGCTGGCTGTAAAATACCAAGAATTTGAAATTTAAAGGTTTAGTTCACCTTTAATGACTTTTGCCAAAAACATACCTATGCCTTGCACTATGGTACATTCGCATTAATAATCTCATCGGGGATGCCGGGGTACCTGCTCCTTATATTGTTGTCTTGATCGGTCTCATCCTGCTCCTTCCCAGGGTGTACAACCGCCTCACTTCCTGCATAAACCGGTGCTTTTTGATGCCTTGATGTTATCAATGGGCATCACTTATTCTATTGCCCTCCACTCTCAGTACATCCTGCCACTTGCAGGACAGAGTGTTGGATTTACACTCCTAATGCCGCGTACACATGATCATTTTTCGGCATAAAAAAAACAAGACAACGTTTTTAAAAGTGTGTGCTTCACATCGTTTTTCATGTTCTGAAAAACGGCAAAAAAAAGAAATTCAAACATGCTGCATTTTTTCACGTCGTTTTAAAAAATGTTTTTTTTCGGGTTGTAAAAAATGATCGTGTGTGGGCTAAAACGACGTTTTAAACCCACGCATGCTCAGAAGCAAGTTATGAGACAGAGCGCTCGTTCTGGTAAAACTACTATTCATAATGGAGTAAGCACATTCATCACGCTGTAACAGACAAAAAAGCGTGAATCGTCTTTTACTAACAAGGAATCAGCTAAAAACAGCCCAAAGGCGAATAGAACTTCCCCTTTAGAGTGCCGTTGTACGTGTTGTACGTCACCGCGCTTTGTTCATCATTTTTCAAAAACGATGGTGTGTGGGCAACATCGTTTTTAATGATGAAGTTGGAAAAACATTGTTTTTTGCACATGCTGAAAAACAAAGTTTTTTTTTCATGCCGAAAAATCGTTGTGTGTACGCGGCATAAGAACTCACAAACAAGTGCTCAGTTATTTTTCATAGCAGAATGCTGAGCTGTGAGAAAGAGCAGACTGTGCATGCATGGGTTAGAAGCAAAGCAGTGCTTTATCGTGAGTTCCCACACATTCAACACTCTGTTTGTCAATGTCATGCTACCTGCATGATGGAGAGAGGACGGCAATGGAATAAGCAGCCTAAAACTGCATATAGATGCGCGGCTCTGGAAACTCACAAACAAGCACATTGCTTCATTCCCTACCTATGCATGCGCAGTGTACTCTGTTTCATTCTAGCAGAGCTGCACATCTGTGGATAAGTAAAACTTGTTTGTGAGTTTCCAGAGGTGGCACATCCAATGCTTGGTTTATCCTGCCACCTGGAAGATGGAGAGGGGAGGGCAATGTAATAAAATGCTTTTTTTTTTTTAAGCTGCTTATTCCATTGCCCTCCCATCTCCATCCTGCAGGTGGCAGGATATACTGAGTGTTGGATGCACCGCCCCCAGAAACTGACAAACAATCATTCAGCTTCATTCCTTACCTAGCATACTCGTAGCTCAGCGCTCTGCTATAGTGAAACAGAGCAGACAGCGCATGCATGGGTAGGAAATTAAGCCAAATGCTCATTTGTAAGTTTCCAGAGCAGATGATCCATAGGACGTCAGTGGCGGGACAATCTGGGTTATCTAGCGCCCAGGGGAAAGATGCCAATCAGTGTCCCACTCCCCAAAATGTATGAGCATTTTGTGTCAGCAAAAATTCCCTCCCCTCCCTCTAAATAAATGTGAACACTAATCTTATGATTACCCCCACACATAAATTCCCATTGCAAGTCCAAATTCTCCTCAAACAAAATGCCCCTCTTTCCAGTACTCTTGCCAACTTGTAGGTAGGCACTCTCTATGCAGCACCCCCCCCACCTCACATGATACCACAGTGCCCAGGGCAGCGTTATCTTCTGCCCACCCCTTGTCCTGGCCCTGTAGGTAGTGCTCTGTTGAATAGGCAGCTTAAAAAATAAGCATTATTTTATTAAACAGAGCACTACCTACAGGGCCAGGGCAGGAGGGAGAGCTGCCCTGGCACTGTGGTATCATGTGAGGTGGGGGGGGGGGAGTGCTGCATAGAGAGTGCCTACCTACAAGTTGGCAAGAGTACTGGAAAGAGGGGCATTTTGTTTGAGGAGAATTTGGACTTGCAATGGGAATTTATGTGTGGGAGTAATCATAAGATTATTTTTTTACATTTATTTAGAGGTATGGGAGGTAATTTTTGCTGACGCAAAATGCTCATACATTTTGGGGAGTGGGGCAGCGATTGGCATCTTTCCCCTGGGCGCTAGATAACCTTTTCCCGCCACTGACGTCCTATGGATCATCTGCTCTGGAAACTCACAAATGAGTATTTGGCTTAATTTCCTACCTATGCATGCGCTGTCTGCTCTGTTTCGCTCAAGCAGAGCACTGAGCTGCGAGAATGCTAGGTAAGGAATGAAACTGAATGCTTATTTGTCAGTTTCTGGGGGAGGTGCATCCAACACTCAGTATATCCTGCCACCTGCAGGATGGAGAGGGGAGGGCAATGGAATACGGCTGGCCATACAATATACTGTACAATATCCTTGAACAATTGTCCTTTAGATTTCACCAAAACTATATTATAATAATAATAAACATAAAATGGTTGTATACCCACAAAAAAAATACTATATATATATATATATATATATATATATATATATATATATATATATATACCTGTAAAGCGGAGGTTCACCCTAAATATAGTCTTTCCCATGTGATCCAGCATACTGGCGTCAGCGCCAGTATGCTGTTTTTTTTTTTAAATCCCCCACTTACTGTGTAATCTTAATTTTTTATTTCTTTCCCCCACGGTGGATGGCACCTGTATAGCCCATCATGGCTTCCGTAAATAGCCGATTTTGAACTCTGGTTTTTCCGGTGCAATGTGGCGCCTGCGCACAGACCTAGGAGCTGACTGACTCCTAGGTCTGTGCGCAAGCGCCGCATTGCGCCGGAAATACCCGAGTCCTAATTCGGGTATTTTCGGAAGCCGTGACACGCTATACAGGTGCCATCCACCACGGGGGAAAGAAATAAGACTATATTAAGGGTGAACCTCCTCTTTAATGTGCTTACCTATAAGCTGGCAAGAGAACTGGAAAAGAGGGGAATTTTGTTTGAGGAGAATTTTGGAGAATTTTGGCTTGCAAAGGGAATTTATGCCACATACTAGCTCATTATGAAATACTTACCTTAGATCAGCTGCGATGACGTATGCGTGCGGGAGTCCTCCGTAGCGGCAAGGTCCGGCAGCAATCGCCAGACCTTTAGAGCGCATGTGCCGCTGACGTCACCGGCTGCATGCAAGGTGAATTTCTCCTAAACCGTACATGTTTAAGGGAAGGTCATTTTACTTAGCCTGATTATAGACTTACCTCTAGGTAAAAATTTGCTAAAGGGGTATACAACCACTTTTAAACATTTTCAATTTGTATGCAATCGGGCAGGCCCCTGCACTACATAGTTTAAGGAAATTCTAGGAAATTGAACAAGGAAATGGTATAAGATATGAGTAGCTTAAAAAGTACGCATTTACCAAACAGAACAGCATATGATGTAACACATAGGGGTGTTTTTTGGTAAAAGTCATTAAAAGTAAATAAGCAATTGTCACAAAACAACAGTATAAAAAAAAAACAGTACAGCTTTTGCAACTTTTTTTGCAAATATTATTGTTATGCAGTAAACATTGTTTCAGTGTAGAAGAACAAATATTTAGAAATATATATATAATGATATAAATTCTGAGTATATGTATTATTCATAGGCTGCATCAGAATGAGCTACACTAAAGATCGATCATAAATTAAATATTGTGTATATTCAAAATGTAACCTACCTAATTTAGGTGAAGTGAACAATATTAAAATAAAAAAAAAAAAAAAAAAAGGTTCCTTAGCGTGGGAATGTGATTTTGGTCCAATAATCATGAAGTTAGGGTGCTCAGGAAGGTCAGTAACCCTTTGCTGTCAGTTTGCAGAGAGTGGGGTGGTATGACATTCCAGGTACATCCTCCAAATGAAGAGTTAAAGGTCGTCTACCATCCTACCTTCCCACCCCACAGCCCAGGAATCCTCCAATCACCATCCCCTCCTCCCAGGATATTAATAAACATAAGGCTCTGAGGCTTGTCCAGGGCTTACCTTGCTCCTAGTGTTAGCTCATTCATTTGGGGGATTTGCCTAAAATTGCTCTGGGGGAGAGGAGGCTGCGATTGCTTGCCCAGCCATAGGTTTTACTATGGCTAAGTCGGTCAGGGATGGAGGGGCCCTTGTGCTTGTCCTAATCTTCCAGCTCATCAACATCTCCATAGCTCAAGTAAGTGACAAATAACTTTTCTTTATTTGTCTTTTGCAGGTCAGCCAGGCTCTGCTAGAGGTAAGATATGGAGGGGAGAAGATCGGTGCATTCTGTACAAGTGTCACTGCTTGCAGCAGCAGCAGCTGGGATCGCAGGAGTTAATTGTATAACTTTTTCAAACACTGCAGTAAAGTTACTCTGTTTTATTCTGCATCCGACACAAGTGACATGGTGTCACCCAGCGATCAGGATTTATTAACATTGCACGATCTGCCAGTCTTAGTGCTTAGAACTTGTCATTACGACTGCTTAGACATGGATTGGTCGGAAATCTTCATCCTGAGAAATGATTAATAAATGTCTGCTAGTATTTAATAAGCATGCCACGTCTTAATGGATAATTGAAATGTCAGTCGTATGCCAGTTTCAGAAAACGATTTGGTTGGCATGGTTTGGGTTAGGAAACATACAGAGTATGTATGCATGATTGATGTATGATTTTCACCATGATCCAGTTACCTGGCCGGGGTGGAGAGGGTTAAGAGTAGCACATGTGGAGGGGTTCAGGCCAGTTCAGTGGCAGGGGGGATGGATATGGTGTCACCTCCCTCCTATGTAAAGGAGGGAGCAGGAGAACCTCCAACTCACAATGCCCTCTTTGTAAAGCCCCCTTGCTGGCCACTGTGAAAATAGAGACTAAACATGAAAAAAAAAAAAAATTAAAACAAGAGCACATTCATTCTCCCTGCAGCAATCATGTATCATAGCAGACTTACTCTACAAATAGTATATGAAGGCTGTATAAATGTTTAGTAGTACAGTAGTATATGGACAATATATACCACTTTCAGGGCTGATCACTCCTTTACTATGACATAAAGTCATCTGTCCATCACGTTAAAAAATAATGAATTTTTACTGTTTAACTCTTTGTATATATATATATATATATATATATATATATATATTTATATATATATATAATATTTATATTAACGCTGGGAGCTCTCACCTCCATATCAGTGATGATCAGTTAAGAAACTTTACCTTTAGATCCCATTAATAGTCCACACTAGTAGTTCTACAGTTCTTGCAAAGTAATTAAATAAATCACTTGAGGCATATATATATATATATATATATATATATAGATAGATAGATAGATAGATAGATAGATAGATCTGTATCATAGATTTTTTTTAAATATATAAATAAAAAAAATATATATATATATATATATATAATGGGTCATAAAGAAGGATGGTATTGGCACTTTATTGCCAAACTTGGTGCTTCATTTAAAGAAGAAGGGTATTACAACTTTAAATGAGGCACATAAAGAATGCTAGATAGTAGATAACAGTACAATTTTTTATTTATTTTTTGAACATATTCATATGTTCAATAAATATGGTATGGTTATCTAAATATTACCTAGCATTCTTCATGTGTCTCAAAGTCCCACGTGCCCCCTTTTTAGTTTAATATATAATGGGTCAATGGTAGAAAGAAAAATATTTTACATGCAATGTCATCTTTCTTTCGCTCTCTCTCCCCCTCTCTCTCTCTCTCTCTCTCTTTATTTCTTTTTCTTTCTTTCTTCTTTTTTTTTCTTTCTTTTTTTCTTTCTTCTTTTTTTCTTTCTTAGATTAGCCAGCTAGCTTTGAAACAAAAGTCAAATCCCCAAGATGTTGCAGGGCATTCTGAGACTTGTAGTTCTGCAACAGCTGCTGCTTCTCTGGGCTTTCCTATCCTGATCAAGACTGCAATCTATAAACTCTCATGCTGCCTTGGGAATTGTTCTAAATTCTGTTACCTATTGTTTTAATCAGAGAGGACCACCTGGACCCGCTGGGCCACCAGGTCCCCCTGGAACATCCGGAGTTCCTGGCATTGATGGCATAGATGTAAGTGTGACAAGTATGGCATGTTTCTCTGAATTCCCTCCAATACTCCTATGTAGATTTACAGATCTCATGGCTCTTATTGCAAGCTACCAAAGTAAGTTCACTGCCTGCATGTTTATTAGGTTCCTCACAGCCTCATTAACACCTCTGTGTCGAATTTAGCTGCAATGTGTGTGATGGGATCTGATCATTTTCTCTTGTGTTTAACAGGGTGACAGAGGTCCCGATGGCCCTACAGGACCACCGGTAAATTCAATACAATTCCTCATTTTTTTTGCTTTATGTGATCTGTGTTTTTTTTTTATTAATTGATTATGTCTTCTTTAATCTTCAGGGTCCAGATGGGGACTCAGGTAAACCCGGATCTCCCGGATTGCCAGGCGAACCAGGAGCTGATGTGAGTACTCTAAACTGAGTGTGCCAGTTATACTGTCCAGGGAAAGTGTGTTTATAGATGGGGCTCCATATAAGGCGATGGGTGGGGCCTGGACTCTGGCTGTCTGCTGTGTGCAGATAGAGAGCCTGTTGTGTGCTGGTCCAGTGCTGAGTGTGATGGGTGAGCAATGAGTGAGCTCTATTCATCTCCACCTTCTTCTGTCTGTGATCAGATGATGGGTAGAGCTACAGCTGCAAATCTGTGCTAAACTAAGCACTCAGATGCTGAATCCTGTATTTAGTGAAGACTGTAGACTGGCATTGCTGACTTGTCTATTTCTTTGCTATCATTATGACCCAAGTTGAAATACTTTGTTTCAAGTCAGTTACTCAACTACACAGTTCAGATGCCTTGACTTCTTTTGCTGCATGCTCATTCTGAATCGGTGACCTAGCCAGACAACCAGGCAAATAGCATTTTTATAAGATTAGCAATTGTAGATTTTATTTATTTTTAATTTCTGTCATTGTAAGGTTACCATTGTAAGGTGGGTGCCCCTGTTGGTAATACCCGGTTCAACAAAAGTTGATTATTCAGTCGATTTTTGATGAAGAAGCCTGGTAAAAAATTTCTGGCTGAACAATCCAATCAGATACTATTTGGGGTTTCTGACAGGTGCTAGAGCCAGCTGTTAGAATAATCTTTCCTGCTGGCTATTGTATTACATACAGCTGCACTGTTTAGCATAGACTTCAGGAAAAAAAATCGAAATGATTCCCCAAACTTTGTATTTATGGCCAGCTTTAATCTGTCACCTTGCACATACCATCCTGCATATTTTATTAAATATACAGTAAAACCTTGGTTTGAGAGTAACTTGGTTTGAGAGCATTTTGCAAGACAAGCAAAATGTTTTAATACATTTTGCCTTGATATACAAACAATGTCTTCATATAAGAGTAGCGTCATGTCACAACTGAGTATAAAAAAGTAGAGAGGTGCCTCTAAGTGTAGCAATATGGTTACATTTAATGAAGGTACAACATTTAGCAACTTATTGCAACACTTATAGGTGCCTCTCTTCCCTCTATTCCCTGTAAAAAAAATGCTTTGATATACAAGTGCTATGGATTACAAGCATGTTTCTGGAACAAATTATGCTCGCAAACCAAGGTTTTACTGTACATGGCTCCCCATTCCTATAGACATTTTATATTTTGATTGCGTTGGTAAACTTTTCTGTTCCAGGCAATGAATTTAGTTATATGTAGAGTTTTACTATGATATTGCTAATAAACACTCCCTATTCCATATCTAAATATATAGTGAAGGAGAAAAGTTGGTAATGAAATTTACACAAGGTATTCTGTAACATTTACTTGAGTACGACAAGATAAATCATTTGAAGTTAATAATATTAAAGCCTTCTACATTAAATATAACAAAACACTTTTTACAAACCGTATTTAAAGTGGTTGTAAACCTTCGTGTTTTTTCACCTTAATGCATCCTATGCATTAAGGTGAAAAAATACCTTGCACTCTCTGGCTCCCGCTGCTGTTAATCAAATAAATGACGCGGCACGCCGGAGGCGGGGTCCAGTCATACATTCGGCGGCTACGGCTGCTGAGTGTATCGCATGGAAACGTGCCCGCAAGGTAACCCCCTCAGGAGAGAGCTTTCCAGGGGGGTTAGCTCTTTTGGGGAGGAGCCGAGAGAGCCGCCGTGGGACCCCAAAAGAGGACGATCAGGGCCACTGTGTGTGCATGAGCCCTAAGTGTACTTATAATGGAACCCATACAATCTCTTTAAAAAGAAAATGATACTTACCTCCACTGTACAGTTCGTTTTTCACAAACATTCTTTAAGCAATCGATTAGCTCAGCTTATTTCTGCATTGGGTGAAGTCTAGTATTTCCAATCAGTCATGAACTGAAAGCCTGTACAAATCAATAACAGGCTGACGCTGTTTGTTAGCGTCATGCGTGTAATTGCACATGGAGTGACTATCCACGGCTAGTGATTAATATGCACCCCTGGACATGAACCATCTGTGTCCAGGGTTGCATATCCATCCCTAACCACAGGACCATGTACTTTTACATGTAAGTAGCTATGGGCAGTCAGCCTGTCATTGATTGGTAGAGGCTTCCTGTTGGCTGATTGGACACACCAGGCATGTACCCTGAGCCATCATAAACAATAATACTGAGCATATGACAAAAAAATAAATGTGTGAAACAAAGCAGCACCACAAATGTGAGATATTTTCACAATAAACAAAAAGTAATAAAGAAGTATTGTGCTAAGTTAATAAAAAAAAAAGTGAAATTGCCCCAAAAAAATCAGTCTCTCAGGCCAGATTAACACTTGTGCGAGGCAAATTTCAGCTCTCTTATCTGTACAGAGAGATAAGAGAACTGTTCAGCAAATCAGCTCCATTTTAGATGCGAATTTGGAGGCCTGGGAGAGGGGAGGGGGAGGGGGGAAGTGTATTGAGGTGAATGCGACAAATCCTGAAGAGAAATGAACACATCTGCGAATTGGATGCGTGCCCATAGCAGATAATGGGCCTGAATTCACACCTGAGCCGCACCGCAATGCCTAGTAAAGGCGCACGTTTTTTCGGCAATGCGTAGTGCGAATGCATCGCACATATGTGAAACAACCTCATTGAAAACAATGTATTTTATAATGTTATGCGAATTGGATGCGGTTTAATCCACAACCAATTTGCATAGGTGTGAATCCTGCCTCAAAGGAACATGTTCATCACATTAACAAACTACATGTTTCAGCTGTGGATCAAAATAGGTCCAAATCCCTCCACCAGGTGTATACACCACCAACAAAAAAAGTTTGACTCTTACCAGAGAGCCTGGACCCTTTATTATGAAGGGTCAAACAGGCTTGATGTACTAATCCCAGTAGAGACCACCGACAAGTGGTAGGAAAGGAACCACATCATGATCAGTTCAAATGTATCCAGAGTACTCCACTCACACATCGACCATAAGCCAAATGGTCGGCTATGCCACCTACTGCGAGCCAAACATAAAATTGTTGCTTCAGTTTCCATCTAAAAGGGAGGTGGTGATGGAGGCTGGAATCTTCAGTGCTATTGCTTGCAGAGGGCAGGGAAAGAGGTCAATTGTTGTTGTGACAATTTTTCGTGTTTCAGAATGAGTCTAGTTCTGTACTTTCTGTTGTTTGGATATGGTTGGTAGAGGTGATATTTTAATCACATTGGTGCAACAAGTTCATAATGTAAGCAATCTTTTTGTTGACTAACATGAACTCCCTGGTTTGCCTATTTTTGGATTGTTCAGACTGATGAAATGACTGGATAATTGCTTGTTATTATGTGTCAAATGGCACTGATATCCTGTTTAAACATATGTTATCAGTAGTCTGCAAACATGTAGCAATTACCGCAATTACAAGTATTGTGTACACACTGATGATAGTCATGTGTTCCCTGTTTCCCAAAGTATATTTTCCTGTTGTGTAGAGGCTTGACTGCTACACTTGATACCTTTTTAATCATTACCATATGCTGATTGATAAATAACATAATAACACCTCCTTCCTGTTTTTATGTTTCTGGATTTGACATTTTGAGTAGTGTATTGAAATAAAATACCTACTCTATAGAATATTGTATTGCCGGAGCTGAGATGCCTTGCAAATAAATTCACTAAGTGGAATAATGCAGAAAACAATTAAAAATCACAGCACGTTGCCGGACTAGGAACCGTGGGCTCAGAAAAAGGCCCCAACCTTGTCATTTTCAATAACTCACTCTGTTAGAGCTCTTTGGCCCTCCGGAGTTTAAAACTTCCTGTTGCCAGTTGTGGTCTAGGCACTCCACACTCATTCTTTGATGTGTTTATTAATAAGGGGCAAACTGGGTCTTACAAATACTTTATTACCATCAATCTGGCTACAATTATTGGTTTCATTAAATTAAAAAAAAAGAACAAGCTCTGAATATTCAACATCAAGAGAAACATGCAAGTTCACAGATTAGTTCTGTGCTTGAAGCAATAAATACATTACTAAGGCATGTAATTGTTACACTGAATCCGTAAACCCATGTTTTATTTTTAGGGCCCATTTATTAAGAAATAGTAACTTCTACATGAAAGGAAATTTTCATGGTAGCTTTGAAGAGTCAATTGCAAAATACTGTATTTTCTTTAGGCTCTTGCAAAAGTCAGACCAGTAGACATGCACTAAATTTCTCTGGCCAAAGAATATATAGCAAATAGAGCTTAAAGAGGAGTTCCACCCAAATTTGGAACTTCCTCTTGTTCCACTCCTCACCCCCATGCATGCCACATTTGGCATGTAATTTTTTTTGGGGGGGAGTGGAGGCTTCAGTAGGAGTGGGACTTCCTGTCCCACTTCCTGCTTCCGCCGAGGGGCTGGTTAGGCGATTAAGCCTTAATCGCCTACACCAGCCCCTGCCTGTAGGCGATCACATGGGACACTGACAGATCCCATGCGATCGCCTCTCCAATCAGCGGCGAGCCGCGCCGCGCGCGCATGCGCAGTGCGGCTCGCGCATGCGCAGTGGGTGCCCGGCCGTGAAGCCGAAGGCTGTCACGGCTGGGTGCCCACAGTCGAGATGGAGACGCCGGCTGGGGAGGGGGGGAGAGGAGCGGAGCCCCGGTCGGCGCGTCGCTGGAACGCAGGAGCAGGTAAGTGAGTGTTTATTAAAAGCCAGCAGCTACACTTTTTGTAGCTGCTGACTTTTAATAAACACAATTTTGGCTGGAACACCCCTTTAAAGTAGAACTAAAGGCAACAAAATGTTTTTCATTTTAGATAGAGTAAGGGAGGGATATAAACATTGTAGTTTTTTTTTGTCATCTGTGTCCCATTGGGGATATTTCGCTTCACTTCCTGTTCCATATCCAAAACAGGAAGTGAGAGGAAATCTGTCCAAATCGAGGGAATCTCTGGTTGTCACCAGGGTCACTTGAACTCGTGTCTTCATTAGACAATTCCTCCTTAACAAAATAAAAATATGCATATTTTAGTGATTATATTTGTCTTTTTGGTACCTTTCTCTTCCTGTTTTAGGGTTAGTGTTGAGAGGGTTTGGACTTTAGATTGAGAAATGTCTATAAATCATTCTAAAACTATAGTTAAGTGCATGGCGACCTGCTTTTGACCTACAGTTGACCCCGCTTCAAATTGCTTTTGCATTTCTATAGACTTAAATGGTGATAGACAAAACAAAAAAACAAAAATGCTTATGGGACTTTGAAAGCGCACACCTCATTAAAATGTATGATAGATGGTGATAGAAGCAGTTCTGACGTGAACAAAGACCAGTTGACAAAGGCCCCATTTGAAACATGTCGTCTGGATAGGTTTGGGAAGTTTAATTAGTGGTCCCTGTTTTATAATGACTGGATTTCCATTTAGAGCCCAGGTCAAGTCCCAGAACTAAATATGAAGTCAGATAGACATTATACTAACAACCTTCATTGTCCTAAATTTGCCTTCACTCTCCTGGTAAAATGTGCAGAATAAATATAATTTTGTAGTTTAAGGGCTCATTCACACACCTACAGTATAACGTAACTGCATACAATGTATCATTCGGTATGCATCTGTACACAGCTGTATACTAGTCTATTAGGGCCTATTCATTCTGCCGTGTAAAAGGACACGGCTGCTTTAAGGGCCATAATTCTGTATTTTATAAACTGTACGCATGTAAATGTCTCTGATAATGTTAACCTGCTCCCAGGAGCCTCGTCATGTACCTGTATGAAGAGCTTGACATGACAAGGGTGGCCCCTTGCACAATTCCAATCCAAGAACCTCGGGAAGTGAAGACAGGGGCTGCTTGCGCAGCGAAAGGGTGCAGGTGCCAGGAAGTTGGACCAGGGACTTAGTACCATCCAGTTTAGGTTTACTACTAATGTCAGATAAGCAGAAGTGTGGAGTCAGGTCATGTACCAAATTTGTATACCAGCCCCGCAGAGAGGTACCAAATCATGAACAGAGTCCAGGTGAGATACAAAAAAGGGTCGGAAGCATTCTGGAAGCGAAGTACAGAATCAGAAGGCAAAACATTGGTCAAAAGTCAAGGTTGATGTTTGTTCATGTCTGCTGCTCATTCAATTTACTGTCAAGAGAAATAAATCAGACATAGATGAATCAGGAACGGAGCCAAGCAAGCTTTAGGAGCACAAATAAGAAAGAAATAAGCTGAAAGACTATACAGCAATGATCCATGTAGGTCTTAAGTTTAAATTGTCCACCAGATGGCAGAATCTGTGGTGGACGTCGCTGTGCGTCCGCGTGCACGCTCTTGTGGGTGCATTCTTGCACGCTTAGGGTTTAATGCCTGAAAACAAGTGCATGTGTGAAAATGAGTGCAATCTCTCTAACAGCTGACATAATGTGACTGAGTCCTGAAAACTCTAGAAAAGACTTGGTACACTCAGCAATTCACACAGGCCTGGTCAGATACACCCCTCTCTTTCTCAGCGTAAGAACACTTATGATAATGAGGAGTGTGGCTGTTACTTGAGAGGCAGAAAACAGCAGTTTCTCTGAAAGAAAAAAGTTGTTTAAGGGCTAGTTCACACCTGAATCGTACAGGAACATGGTTTGCGTTCCTATGTAATTCAGTGCGGTACGATTTTAGCTGCCTGTTCATTTGAATGGGCTGTACATTGCACCATAACACAGAAAAAGTAGTGCATCTAATACTTTTCAAAAACAAATGCATGATACTGTGGTACCATGTAATCTGGGGCAGGCAAACTCACTGTGTTAAATTGCAATCTGATGCGGGTGCCAATACGATGTTTAAGGGCTCTGTGAACATTGCAAAGGAAGTGCATTTTGAATATGGTGCGGGGAATAAGCATGGAAAGTGCCTTTCCCACACCACCTTCTGGTGTCAACCAGCCCTGAAGCATTTAGGCTCTGTTCTCATCTTGGCATCTCGGATCGCTGGCAGAAAAGTTCTTGTACTTCTTTTGGGCGACAGGCGTCCTGCAATTCTACATGCTGGATTTTACTGCGATTCATCGGGTAACAATCGCGGCAAAGTCTCTCCGCCATCGGGGTGCCATTGGAAGTGATGGGGATCGCACGTGCATCCTGCAATTTTTGCCCTGATTCAGGATAGCAGGCAGAATTGCGGAAACGCCAAGGCACGCCAAGATGTGAACTGAGCCTTTCAAATTAAAAAAAAAAAAAACAGTCTCAAAGCACAACATGCTGGGGTACATGACTATAAAGAAAAAAAGAAAGAAGAGAAGTGAACCTTAAACTGATTATGCTGTTGCCTAAATCAGTGTTACAAGAAAATATATATAATTTAAGAACATTCCAGAAGGTAGCCACCACACTTTATGTTTGAGGTAAACAAAATAAATATCCATGTATATATTAACAACATAATATACATGTTTGTAGATAAATGAAAAAAAGAGAGCAGGACTCATATCCACGATACAAATAGTATTTGTTTTGTTTTTTTTGTAAATTGTATCTGCAAAAATACAAAACAAATAGTTGGAATTTGAAAAATTGTCTTTATGAAATAAAATGGGAATAATGTTGGTTTTGTATGACAAAAAGAGCAGTAGTATAAGCATGGTGCTGTGAGAGAGAAAGGCCATTTGTTTTCAGGTAAGAATAGAGTCAGAATCATACTATATATGGCCTGGCCAAGCACTGAACTGCTTTACAGAGTTGCTAGGTTACATCACACCAGGCTTTCTGCTAGGCGCATTACATTGATTTGGGCAATGAAAAAATATTGCCCTTTTTTTTATTTGGGGGCCGATGAATGAAAACTAGTTGAAAAGCAAGTGTGTGAAGTGCCTGTACTGCACATAACAGTCAGCAAGTTTGCAGCTATCATTTTTCTTGTGCAGGTTACAATTGGAAACAAACGTTTTATTGGTTGGAAAGACTATTTTCCTTGTGTTTTCTTAAAGCGGAGTTCCGCCGAAAAAAAAAAGAAAGTCAGCAGCCACAAATACTGCAGCTGCTGACCTTTAAAATAAGGACACTTTCCTGTCCAGGGTGCTGACATCTTCAGTAAGGGGATCAGGAAGTGAAGCCTTCACAGCCTGGTTCCCTACTGCGCATGTATGAGTCGCTCTTTTTCTTCTGGGACCTGTATGTCTCCCAGAAGACAGCAGGGGGGGCGGAGGAGGGGCCAGACATGGCGTAGTTCTCTGCGAATTCTGCAGCACTCTCTTTCCCGGAAGTGGTAGCAAATACCTGTATTAGACAGGTATCTGCTCTCCTCTCTCCCTTGAAAGGTGCCAAATGTGACACCGGAAGGGGGGGGGGGGGCCGGATCAGCGGAAGTTCTATTTCTGGGTGAAACTCAATACAAATTTTAGTGTTTCCATTGTGTTTCTGACATGACATTGTTGTGACTATATAGGTTACCTCTATTGCCTTGCAGTTTAGAAACCCAGGTTTAATGCTGCTTGGGACACTATCTACATGGACTATATACATGATTTTGTCAAAAGTATTGGGACACCTGCATTTATATGCACATGAACAATAATATGATCCCAGTCTTAGTCTGTAGGGTTAAATATTGAGTTGGCCCACCCTTTGCAGCTATAACAGCCTCAACTCTTCTGGGAAAGCTGTCCACAAGGTTTAGAAGTGTGTCTATGGGAATGTTTGACCATTCTTCCAGAAGTGCATTTGTGAGAGGTCAGGCACTGATGTTGGACAAGAAGGCCTGGTTCGCAGTCCTCACTCTAATTCATCCTAAAGGTGTTCTATCGAGTTGAGGTCAGGACTCTGTGCAGGCCAGTCAAGTTCCTCCACCCTGAACTTACTCATCCATGTCTTTATGGTCCTTGCTTTGTGCACTGGACTAACATATTAGGTGGAGGAGGAATTATGGTGTGGGGTTCTTTTTCAGGGATTGGGCTTGACCCCATCATTCCAGTGAAGGCATCAGCATACCAAGGCATTTTGAACAATTTCATGCTCCCAACTTTATGGTAACAGTTTGGGGATGACCTCTTCCTGTTCCAACATTACTGGGCACCAGTGCACAAAGCAAGGTCCATAAATACATAATTGAGTGGGTTTGGGGTGGAGGAACTTGACTGACCTCAACCCGATAGAACACCTTTGGGATGACTTAGGCCACCTACACACGATCAGTCCAAACCAATGAAAATGACTGAAGTTCATTTTCATCGGTTCACAGACTGATGGTCTGATGTGCGTACACACCATCAGTTCAAAAATCGATCGTGTCAGAACGCAGAGACGTAAAACACAACGACGTGCTGAAAAAAACAAAGTTGAATTCTTCCAAGCATGCTTTGACTTGATTCTGAGCATGCGTGGGTTTTTGAACCGATGTTTTTGCGTACTAACCATCGGTTTTGACCAATGGTCAGGCGTCCATCACTCCCATTTTAAAGCAAGTTTTTAAACCTTAGATTGAAGGACAAAAGACTGATGGGCCATACACACGGTCGGTTTGTACTGATGAAACTGGACTTCAGTCCGTTTTCATCGGTTTGGACCGATCGTGTGTATGCGGCTTTAGAGCAGAGACTATGAGCCAGGCCTTCTCTTCCAACATCAGTGCCTGGCTTCACAATTGCGCTTCTGGAAGAATGGTCAAAAATTTCTATAGACACAGTCCTAAATCCTCTGGACAGCCTTCCCAGAAGAGTTGAAGCTGTTATAGCTGCAAAGGGTGGGTCAACTCAATTATGGACTAAGACGACATTAAAGTTCATGTGCGTGTAAAGGCAGGTGTCTCAATACTTTTGATAATATAGTGTATGTTCCATAGGTGTTTATGTAGGTTTCCTTCAGGACTTCTGGCTTCCTCCCCAAAATATTTTAGTAGGTGTATTATTTCCTCATAGACTGGATATTGTGTGTGCTAGGTGCATACGTTTGTAGGAACCTTCATTAGGTAGTGGTATGTGTGAAATGTTCTATGTTCTCTCTAAAGCACTTTGTTATATGATAGTTCTATATATAAGGGAAAGGAAGTCCTAAAAGATGCACATCACAGCAACATCCTGATCCCCATGATTAATCTCCAGGGGCGAAGTTAATCACGTTGGGGTGTGTGGCCTGGTTTAAGCCCAGGCTTAGGGTGCCATAACCTCCTTACATGGTTTGGCTGTTATGCAAGTTTTAGGACTTCCTTTCCCTACTAGATGTTTTAAGCTGGGATGAGCTCTGTCTTTGTCGGCACTCCTAGCGGTTTGTCATGCAAGAGGACATGGTGGAGCCTTGAGTGTCACCTGTCACTTTTGTTGTGGGTCACAGTTTCACATAAGAGGCCATGCCCACTGCCGATTAGGGCCATACACCACCCAGATAAGTGTATTTCTACTTCATCCAACCATCGATGGCACCACAGATCTCAGTAGTGGCATAGAGGTCAAAGGATAGAATTACTGTGCATGGTGGGGGTAATAGGCAACCCATACTCCCAAAAAGTTTTTATGGGGGTGGCAACCCCAGAACAGAAGCAAGGTAGAAGACACAAGCCACCAGAGAGGGCTTTTAAAAGAGGTGAGTATAAATACTCTTCTATAAGTTTTAATAGATGGTATCCATATCACTGGTTGTGACTCTGGTAATTTGCAGCTCAGTGCACAGTGTGCAGGGCTGAATAATCCATAACGTACACCACTTTTTATAGAGTGCTGCACTCATTTCAGTCCAACAGCCATTAGTATGTAACATACATACAGTAAATATGTAAGATACAACAAGTGCCAGGACAAGGTCATCCAGCGCCCAGGGCAAGGATGCAGAACTGCGCCCCCCCATTCTTGATGTGCAAGCCTAGGGAATCCTACGCCCAGCAGTCAATCGTTTGTCAAAATCACTGTGCAGTTCGGTTTTAACATTGATCACATGCTTGTGTTGATGGCTCTCTCCTCCACTCACGGCTCTCTCCTGGACACGTTTGCATTCAGTGGTGTGGGCTGTGCTCTCTCTCACACTCATCCTTCCTGCTAGTGCAGCTCCTGTGTATCTGTGAACACCGTCACCTGCTTGTTAATACAGGATCACTGCACTGGCAGTTGGGAGACGGTGGGTAGAGTTCTTGCTTCCCCTCCTCCTGACTCTTTCCTCCTCTCCTTGCTGCTCCCAGTGCTGGGCTGACAAGAGTAGTGATGCCATTATCACGACTCCTGTCAGCCTTGTAACAGAAGGGAGGCACCCCCATCACTACAGTAAACCAATGCGCCTAGGGCAACCAACCCTCCAGTCCACCCCTGGTCCAGGCCCTGGATGCAAGAGTACATTACCACACAATTTGGCACACAAAGTATGGTCAGGGGTACAGTATGTTACACTGCTGTGTCATATGTTGCATATTCCTGACCCCAGCCCTCTATATATTGTGCTATTATATAATCATGGTCTCTTTACACTTGGCTGTATGTTACATGCTCCTGACCACTGCATTCTGATGTTTTTAGAGACATTACATACTTCTAACTGCTAAACACTTGTTTGCACACACGTGGTGTACTTTGTACACTCCTGTCTGCTGCACTGCTAGCATACAGAGTGGTCGTGATTATGTAATGTATAGCCCAGTGTACAGAATACAGTGTTCAGAAGTATGTAAAATAGAGCCCAGCGTACGGAGTGCAGTGGCCCAGAGTATGTAATGTGCAGTCCAGTTGTACAACACTCAGGAGATCAGTCCAGCAGCCATTAGTATGTAACATAGGGTTATGTAATACATAACACAGCATGCAGAATATGGGGGTCCAGGGTAGGTAATGTACACACAAAATCCTAACCGTTAGATGAAATACCCTTGACTACTGAACACTGTATGCTGTGGTGTTCCTCCCTACCAAGCAAAATCCTTCCCCAGTAGAAACCTCTCCCAGGCAAACCAACATAAAAAAATCAACCCGTCATTCACCTCTGCACCCTAGTCCACGGTTCACCTCTGCACTCCTGTCAATAGCTTACCTTTGCACCCCTGTTCACAGCTCAGCCCTGCACTCCCTGTTTAAAGCTTACCTCTGCACCCCCTGTCCACAGTCCACCTCTGTACCACCTGTCCACAGCTCACCTTTGCATCCTCTGTCCACAGTAGACCTCTGCACCCCCTGTCCACCTCTGCACCACATGTCCACAGTTCACTTATTTACCCAATGTCCACAGTCCACCTCTGCACCCCCCATGTCCACAGCTTAACTTAGTGCTCCATGTCCGTACCTCACATCTTCTCCTCCCCCTGTGTGCACCAAGTAACAGGCCAACATTTTCAGATGGTAGCCAGTAAAAATAGAATTAGTAAATCTAAAGTTGAAACCTTCAAGTAGCACAACAGCACCATTGTCCAGCCACGGTACAATATTTGTGAGATAAACATGCCTCGTCTTTTTAAATTTTCTGCCTATTCATGTTCTTACATACTGTTCTCATGTCAGGCAGTTTGTAACAGATTTGTTAGGCCACGATATAAGAGGGATGAAGCAGGGTTTATCTTAAAATAAATGTTATAGTGTATTATATTAGAGAAAATAGTTTCAAATGCAGAGCATGAGAATAAGCTGCAAACTGTGGTACAATGAACTCACTAGTAATCCAGGACTGGTTCTTTGTAATAAAAGTGAGGTAGCCCACAGTGCCAGGGGACAGGTGGATTCACCTCTAAGTAACAAAAGCTCCTGCTTCACTAAAGGCCCTCTCAGACAGAGCTTCTGGCTTGCCCTCTAGCCAGTGTGCTAACATATAATTGCAAGCTTTGGCCAGTGATCCAGCCTGGACATCCAATAGTTCATGTGGTACTGCATAAGCCCTGGGTCCAATGTAGTTCAAAACCATGTGATAAATTTGCTATCTGTTAATGCTGACTGCAGCTGGGCCTGTCTGCTGTGGTTTAAAAACAAAACAAAAACATAAATGCATTGCTGAATCAGCTGCCACTGCTGCCCCTCCATTCAGGGATCAGGAAGTCAAATGCATGTTGGTCATGAAAGGGGGATCCTTTATTAAGAAATGTGGCCAATGGGTTATTAGGCAGCACCTCCTCAAATGTTGTGCTATTTATAGAATGGTGGCTGTAGATCGGCAAAAAATCCTGCTGGCCCTAAGACAACAGAAAATACTTCTGCTCTTTTAACTGCTGCTGTGCCTCTGGTGCCCAGTGTAATAAGGCTATGGAGTGTCTGCTCCAACAAAAAACATGAGAAGGATTGTGTCACTAATCTCCACCTTGTTGCAACTCACCTCTTCAAAATGTGCCAAGAAGCTGCAAGTATCCTAACTCATGAGTCACTGACATGGTGAAAATAATCCCAGCTCTTTAGAGCCTGTCCTTGTACCATAATCTCATAGGTAATCTTTGATAGCCTGCCTGGTGCAGCCTCTGCGGCCTCGCCAACATTGAATTCCAGTGCCTAGGGTGATCACATGAATTTCAGGCAGCATGTATTGGCCCTGCATTTCTGCCAGGCAGACATAGAAAGAGTATGAGGGCCAGATTCTCAGAGGCGCTACGACGGAGTATCTCAGATACCCCGTCGTATCGCCGTTTTTTTTGCCGGGTATCTATGCGAGTGATTCCTTGAATCACTTTGGCAAAGATACGCCTGAACATCCGACAAGTGTAATACCATTACACTTGCGGATCGTAGTTGTAATGACAACTCCGGCCACTAGGTGGCCTTTACGTTGTTTTCTCATTTTCCTATGCAAATGAGGCTACTACGCAGATTTCCGAACGCTTTTACGCCGCCCCGTCGTCACGTACGTCGTTTTCGTCCACGTAAGGTTACCCCTGCTAATATGAGGGGTAACCTTATGCAGTACCGTCGGATGCCGTCGGGTGCCATGTTAAGTATGGCGTCGGGTCAGCGTCGGCTTTTTCCGTCGCTTACGTCATTTTACTAACTCGTTCGCGAAAAGGGCATTGCGTAGTGACGATCACGTCATTTTGACGTCGGTTTCAATGACGCTTTCCGACGTGAGCTGGAGCATGCGCACTGGGCTTTTTCCCCGGCCGGCGCATGCGCAGTTCGATCGACGCAGGGGCGCGCTTAATTTAAATACAAGCCGCCCCCTTTGAATTACGCGGCCTTACACTGGGCCATTTACTCTACGCATCCGCAAACTACGGAGCAAGTGCATGGAGAATACGGCACTTGCTCTGTTACGTTGCGGCGGCGTAGTGTAAATGGCTTACGCTACGCCCGCGAAATTATATGAGAATCTGGCCCTGAGTGTCCAAATTGAGAACAGTGTCTTCTGGACTGATGCACGACTTTCTAGAAGCCAGTATTCTTTAATAGGAGCAATTGCACCTCCAGGTTAAGGGCATGTGCCAAGTAAGTGTGTTAACTTTTCCTGCTGAAGGGTCACACACAGACCTTTCCTGGCACAAGAACCCGTGGGTCAGCACCCTTTCAGCCTGGTCCTGGAAAGCTACCAGAATCTTTAGCCCAGTGTGACTCATGTCCCAAATGCATTTCCCTGGGATGTTTTATAGGCTCTGTGGCACTGGGAGGGTAAGGCCGTTGTTTCTGACTGGTTGGGGGATGAGGCCATTAAGGGAAAGGAGGTAAAGGTAACTTCACTGTTACAAATGCTAACAAGACATGGAGTGGCACCTCCAGCTCCAGTGGAGTGCCCCATTCTGCTTTAACAGCTACCAGCAGCTGGACACAGTTTGTGGTGAAGAATATGCAGCTTCCCTGCCCATGCTTGCTGCACGTAGTTAACCCTACCTTGGGCTGGGACAAGGGGTGGGCAGGAGGGATAGCTGCTCTGGGAGCAACAGAACATAGGGGCAGAGAATGAATGTAGGGTGGTACACCCATTCTACAACTTTGCATTAGTAGTGGTGGAGGGGGCACAGTTTGCAATCCTTGCCCTGGGAGCTGAATGGTTCTGTCCTGGGACTGACCCTACCATTGATAGCATGATACAGCTACACAGGCACATTACATACACAGGTCGAGTGCGGGGATGGTTTTCTGGGCAAAATATTGACAGCTGGGTACTTGGCATTGTATTGTAGCACGGGCCGTAAACATGTGGAAGGGGGCTATTTCCACAAGCTTCGGTTTTGCCAAGCTGCCACTAAGGTGCTGGTCATGAGGGTGATTTGGGGACATTTTTTCTTTGACTCCAGCACATGTAAAACAGACACCTGCCTGTGAAGGATGCTGCTGGTGGCTTTTGCTTGACCCTTCTCAACATGGCCCTATGATGACCTGCCTACCTGCCTGACCTGGCATATCCTAAACAGTTGTGAGACTTCCCCTCCTGTCACAAGAGGCTGTAGATGTATCAGCAGATGCAGCAGCAGAATTATGTGGAATGGAGTTGTGAGATGTGGAAAGCAATTAGGAATGATGAGGAGAAGGAATGCAGGCCTTTCGCTGCAGACTGATATCATTGAGTAGCTGCTCCCACGTGTCTCATCATGCATGTGGTGCTCTAATTGCAGGTACTTTTAGCAGGTACTACTACTTTTAATATGCTGCATGCAGAGGCTGCAGACCACAATGGTGCTGTTGCCAGCAGATATGACGATAAAGCCCACACTAAGTAGCTCTGTGGACTGGCCTTGAAGAGCAGTGGCCTGTACCTGTAAGGCAGTGCCACCAGATGGAATATGATGACTGCTCACTTCAGTCCTCTGTTGGACTGTATTTTGATGCAAAACACTTTAATGCAATATATATATATATATATATATATATATATATATATATATATATATATATATATATATATATATATTACACACATGAAATAAAGAAAATAACCCCCCAACAAAACAAAAAACTGCAAGGGGGTCTACCAGTTAAACAGCAACTGCAGTTGGGGAGCTGGCACATAACAGGGTCTTCATGCCTTCATAACTGGCCATTTTAATACAGCTGATCTTATTTGCTATTGCTGGAAAATCAGTAATTGGTTTGAAGGGTTAGCGAACTGTAAGCAGGTTGGGTTTGCCTAGGAGCCCATGTTAGCCCCAAATCTGAAACTTGCTCACAGCACACAAAAAAAATTACAATATACAGCACAAACTTAGTTAACTGATCGAATGAAAATGATTACATATACAGTAAGGCTTTTTTTTTTTTGTGGAGAAATTCTGATTAGCACTTTAGCATTTAATATGGGAAAGAAGCCATGTATTTGGAACTTTGTGTGCTGTCACTTGATATGGTTACAGGGTTTACATCAGGCTGGTCATTGCTTACTATGATCCAGCCTTACATAGACTCCACCTATCCAATTTCCATTTTGGAATAAGCATGCTGACTGCTAGTAAAGTGAGTTGCAGCATTTCAGCTCTGACTGAAAGTAAGAATGTAGTCTTGTGAAGTACGGTAGCTGAGTGGCAATGCTATATAGTGAAACTAATGGCACTGCAGTTTCAGAATGAGGTACTAAACCTGGACCTGCCACTTTCCCTTTCATTTTGAAAAAAAAATATTGTCCTCCTTTCAGTATAGGAGACTATGAATGAAACTGTCTGTAAATGCATTAGTTGTTTGTGCATAGTTGTGTTTAGGATATTGTCACCATTATTTATAATTTTTGCTTTTGTCTAACAGGGACTGACAGGACCTGATGGATCTCCTGGCCCTCTTGGCCCAAGAGGGCAGAAGGTTTGTATGAATTCATTTTTTCAACATGTACTTAAAATGTGCATGTAAATAATAATATATGTATAAGTCAGTTTTCAATAAAAGGAACGTGTCTTTTTAATTTATAACAAAATGCAGTTAAGCATGTATTGATTTGAGATATGAATAGTTATATTATTGTACAATCTAGTCTTAGTTAAACAGGGCTTTAAACCAATTTTTCAAGTTGGTTTTTATATGGTTATATTGCCTCGTACACACAACTATTTTTCTTGGCAGGAAAAAAAAAACAACGTTTTTTCCCGACGTGATTCTTCTCCAGCCTGCCTTGCATACACACGTTCATGCAAAAAAACGTCCTACCAAAGCGTGCTGACGTACAACACGTACAATGGGACTATAAAGGGGAAGATCCTTTCAAATGGTGACACCGTTTGGGCTGCTTACTTGATTCTGAGCATGCATGTTTTTTTCCCCTCGGAAAAGCATATGCACAGTCTTTTTCTTATAAACAACACCTCTAAGTCTGCCCAGGCAAATTTGTAAAAAAGATCCTTTAGAAGAAATCTCATATACCATGATGCAGTATTTGTGTCAAAAAGTACAAACTGCACCAAATGAAAAAACACATTTATTTTGTAGGTCTTTTTTTTAGTAAAGGGGTTGTTTTTTTTGGTTTTGAGACTCTTGTTGTATTAATCTAGTAGTGGTTCAACACTTCATTCAATAACCCCACCTAGGTTTAAATATGGGAGGATACAGCACATTGTTTTTCTTATGTTACTATAATAACTCACAATATTCTGAAAAGTTCTCATGCTCTTGATTCCATGTTCTATCCATATTGATGACATCATGTTGCTCACGAGTAACAATTGCAATGTTTTATAGTGTGTCCATTAAATTATTATCCAATCATTGTGGGAATTTCAGAAAATGTATGAAATTCATTACATTTGGTCCTGGAAGGGCAAGGGTAAAGAGGTGCTGAGCATTGCATAAATGAACAGGAAACCTAGGGCAAGAACATTTTCTGAAAAACACTGGTAAGCCATACATAGATGCTCATATTCTAGTTAGTACAGTCTGCCTATTTCCCCTAGCACTTTTATCACTGAAAATATTATTGGCGAGACTGCAAAAATGTACTGTATGTCTGAAGTAATATGCTTTATTATGCTTGGATAATGATCCAGTGTCTATTTCTAGGGTGAACCAGGACTTCCAGGGGCACGTGGACTATCTGTAAGTGTAATATGACTTGTGTCATAATTCAAAGCATGCTTAGGTCTTATACTCAACAGGTAGATAGACCATTAGGACATTATGCTGTTACATAGCTGTGGCTGGTTTAGTCTGTTGTAAAACACTGTTTTACAAAACCTTGTAGACATACTGTATACACATATACTAAAAAAGGAAAGCATTAAAAGAATATTAAACCGCACAGTTTCAGTTAAATTACAATAAACAAATACTTTTCATCATTCTGTCAACTTCAATGCATTTTTTTTATATATGACTTCCTCCAACTTTTGTGAAACCTACTGCTTTATCACACTAGAATCATATTATGTTTTCTGCAAGTGTGTTACCTCTACCAGAAAGTGACATGAATTGTATTAGGCTGTGGATTTTATAGATAAACTATAAGAAAGGACCATACAACAGATGTTAGGTACAGTTTGAAAATACGGTTTCAAATATCTATTTCTGTGGCTCTAATTGTACAGTTCCAGTACTATCTGCTATAGTTTGCAAGGCTCATCATAACTGTTCCAGGTTTGAGATTTCTATGCTCTGATTTTAAACGACTGTTATAATCAGCTGTATCTTACAATCTGTTACTTTTCAGACACTATTCTTCAGCTAAATTAATGTGAAACATAGCTCAGTTGAGGTCAACTTATATATGTCTGCTAGAGAAAAAGTATTTTTTTTTAAGTTTTTTTATTAACACATAGAATAAATCCCCTTTAGAGGTAAATCTAATAAAAAATACAGAAAAAAATACACATGTTCCTTAAAGCCTTTTCATTATCTAAAATAAGGTTATAATTGTTATTAGAGACTAAATTAACTTGAAAGGTGATTTATGTATGACACCCACTTGTATCATATCTTTACGTTCCCTATCTTGTTATGACATATGAGTCTGTAAGCCCCAGTATTGTACTTTTAACAGGCCAACTCAAGTTTGCATGATAGCTCTGGATGCAGACAATATCAATATTAAGCATTTCATTATCTCCTATCGTTGTCATGTGGCACTTTTTCAGTTAACCACAGCAGCCAACGTTTTTTCCATGCATTTGCCATTGGTGGGAACCTCTTCTTTTAACAGTTAAGCCCTGCACTGGTGGTTGGGCAGTAATTTTATTTGTGGTTGTGATTTTTATGCAAGAAAACATTCAGCCACTATTCATCAGAAATATTTAGGAAACTTTGTATTAAAAGAGAATGGGAATTAAAAAAAGAAACTTTTATACTTACCTAGATGCTCCATCTGTTCACAGCTGGCTCTAAGACCAAAAACCGACCGATCAAAGAAAGCTGATTACTCAGTTTTCAGTCTTCAGTGAGCAGAGAGCTGGTGATTGTTAGTCACCGACTCTCTGCTCTCCTCCGCAAGTGCTCACGGGAGCAGTGGGCTGTGGAGTGGGTGGGATTGGCTGGCTCAGTCTCCCACAAAAACACTGAGAGGCTGAAGCAGCTGCCGGTCAGCATCTGTATAGATCGCAACATTTAAGTCATAATCCCTACTGAGTCTGGAGTGGCTCAGTGACACCAGCAAACAGCGGGCTTTAGCCTGCTGTCGGCTGAGTGTGAGTCACAAGGGTGCAGAACGAAGTGTACGTCTGTGACCCACAGAAGAGGAAGGACCAAAAAAGCTTTGGCCCTACTTCTCCTTTAATAAATAGTTTTGTAATTATCATAATACACAGAGGTAACCATATTTATTTATTGCAGGCTGACATTTTTTGTATTGCTGCTGCACAATGAATGATCTTTATGGCTATATTAGCCTTGCACTGTGTCTTATAGCAAGAATACCGAGTGCAGTGTTTAATATATACTGTATCCCTTGAAACCTAATAAAAACAAGGAACAGCATGAAAAAAAACTGTGAAAGTAATTTCTACAGTTAATTTTAATCAAACTGTAATAATGAGCCAAAATGTGCACATGCTCATGTGGAGCTAAGAACAGTTTGTTTAGTTTAAATGTAAAATTCCTACCTCGAGAAACAAACACATGAAGATTAATAGGTGAGCACTATAAAAACCTAAAGCTGGTCATACATGGTTGCATTTTCATTTGAACGTTTATATAAAAATCGTTTCACTAATTTAATTTGAAAGCCTTTACAATTTGAATGGAATCATAGATGTATTAAACAGGTTTCATTACATTATCCAAATTTTTTAAATAAAATTAACATTCATAGTTAGGAAGATTTGAAGGAGCAGGATGGAACCTAACCAAATTCTATCACTTTGTTATTGGCTAATGGGGTAAAATTGATATTTGTTTATCGATCAATGTTAAATTCCATTGGTGTATGGCCAGCTTAAGTATTGGGTGTACAATGTTTAAAACTCTCCCAGTTAAATCGGTCCACTTGAGGAACCATTGCAGTGAATGTGTGTCACAGTTTCATAGTATGTAGATGCAGGCGAGTTAAAATGATGTGGACGTAATGCTCAGTGAAGCAAAAGCTTGTGAGTTTTGAATTTTTCGGATCAACACATTCTTTCAGGTCCTAATGTCAGGGAGCACTCAGTGGGTGTTTGGAATGTGAATTAAGTGTCCCTTTTTGACTCCTGTGTGTACAGTATGCATATGACAGCTTGAGTTGGATTGTTCTCTGCAGACTAAATAAACAATTTTATTTCTTTGTTAGAAATTAACCTCACTATTTAGAATGTGGTTTTGGACAACCTTATGTTCTTTATATTTTTAAAAGAAAGAAAAAATACATAGTGAATACCATTGACCCCAATTGTAATGTGATACTTTGTTAAAGCAAATTTTAAAATGTACTCGTACAAGCTTTAAATGGCAATTCTAAACAACCTGGGAGACAGAAAGCAGATCCTACCTTTATTTTTATTAAACTTGGTATTTTCAACAGACTTACCCCAAAACTTCCTGATATGTACCTGCTGTACCATGTACTTGTATGAAAAAGTATACAGTTCTCTTTGTGTGCTTTCTTTCAAGGGTGTTCTTGTCAGTTCCTCTGCTTTCTTATTAAAAACTTACCGCAAGAGAACACCCCATGATCAGTTCTCTAGCTAACTATGCTGGGAACTCAGTTTGCTCTCCTCCAATGATCAGACTCGTCCTGACATGCACAGTTATTCACCTTGAAGCTCAGTGTGCTGTTGCTTCTCCTCCCCCAGCTCCTATGCAAATGAGAACAGAGGAATGTGAACACTTATAAAAATACATTATAAATATTTTTTTCCCTTTTTTATATCTATACAAAAATATTTTGACTTTCATTTCGATTTTAAATTGAATGGGTTGTTTTACAAGGTGAAGGTTTACAAGATGAGGTTTTAAGATGAGAAATCCGGAGAAGAGCGCTATAGTGTAGCGTCTTAGGGTGCTTATTATCTTTGAAATTGATTAGCTTAGTCTTTTAATCACTTTTACTGGTTTACTGTGGACCAAATAATAACAATGACTATCTGTGTCAATCCATTTAAACATAATAGCAGCAAAGCAATTCTGCATTATTAGTTACTTTAGAACAGCTCACAAGTATCTTCACTGAACTTCTCATTGTTATTGTCAGCTAGTAAGCCAATTACTTTTTTCCCCATAAACAAACAATGAGCATCAACAAATTAAGAATACTCTTTAAAGTATAGGAACATAATTTTAACATAATTATTTTAACAGAAACATAATTTATAATATTGTCCTTCATAAAAAAAAATGATAGCATTTGTAGTGTAAGTGCAAATGGTTGGGACATCAGTTTACTAAAAAATTTCATTTAAATGACATTTATTGCAATTTAGTGTAAATATGAGATCTGAGGTCTTTTTGACTCCTCTCATATTTAAGAGGTCATGATTTTTTCTATTCCAAGTGATGTTTACATTTCTTGTAATAGGAATTAAAGTGACCCATTAAAAAAAAAAAAAAAAAAAAAGAACAGGGTAAAAATCTAAAATAAAAGGTAAAATAAATAAGAAAAAATAAATAAAAATTTTGAAACGTGTACAGAAGCGAACGCATATGGTGTTCAAACCACACATGTGAGGTATCACCGCAATCATTAGAGCGAGAGCAATAATTCTAGCCCTAGACTTTCTCTGGAACTCAAAACATGCAACCTGTAGAATTTTTTCGCCTATGGAGATTTTTAAGGGTAAAAGTTTGTCGCCATTCCATGAGCAGGCGCAACTTTGAAGCGTGACATGTTGGGTATCAATTTACTCTGCATAAAATTATCTTGGGCTTACTTTACTGTTGTCTTATTTTTTTTATAAAAAAAAAGTGAATTTTTTCCAAAAAAAAGTGTGCCTGTAAGATCACTGCACAAATAGGCTGTGACAAAAAGTATTGCAAGGTCTATTTTATTCTCCAGGGTGTTAGAACCCCGAACATTATATATATTTTTTCTAAGTAATTTTCTAGCAATTTTTTTTTTTTTTTTACTTGTAAACACCAAATCTTAGAAAGCGGCTCGGTCCTTAAGTGGTCAATATAATAATTCTAGCAATTTTATTGCCATTATTTTTCACACAGACAAGTAAGAGGGTAGCAGGTGTGTTTGTTGACCAAATAAACAGTGTAACGCTCTATTTATGCAAAGTAAATATATTTAAACCATGTAAGATTTATTTATTCTCTCTTTTCTATTTCAAAGGGTGGCGGAGTTTCAGGACCAAGGGTAAGTAGAGAGATTTCAGCAGTTCTTCATGACACAATAAATTACATTTATTATCTAGCAAATCACTGCCTATATTTAATGTTTTATCTTTCAATAATACATATGTTCATACTAATAAGAGAGCACATCAGACCAATTATTTTACATTTACTGTCCAAACTTGGTAATAATTAACCAAAACTTTTTCATATCTGATAAGAGTCAGCAAATTCATGTGGCAGGTTATTAGACTCTAGCATGGTTTTTTAGCTCAGTGTCCAAGGTCAACATTCTAGCAAGGGTTCTTATCAATCCAAGTATGATCTTGCACAAAACCCAAGTTTTTGCAGAATACAGCTTCTCAGGGTTTTTGTATCAATATGCTTTTATACATACCTCCACTCATAACTGCCCGTTTCTCTCACAGTATTTTAAGTGGAACTTAACTCTCTCAATTAAAATAGACCTTTTTTAGCATTGGTTAATATATAATTAATAGAATAGAAGGTAAATTACATCTACTTGTTTTTATTTCTTCAGTTACTTTTTAGTTTCCAGGCCTAGGCAAATGGTGTTATACATTCAGGAGTCTTCAGTAGGGGGAGGGGTTTTCTCTTCTTAGCACACCTTCCAGCACACATGCCTGAGCTTAGGGCAGATAGTTTTCAAGAAGTTTATGCTACATGAATCATCTGCCCTTACTCAAGATGGCCACAGCCAGAAATGCTATGGGGGGTGGTGAAAGGTATCAAAGTGATATCTCAGCAAAAGAAAGCATGGAGACATGAATGGATGGATGAATTTGCTTGAAGGAGTAATTAAAGCAGAACTACACGGCATCTGAGTAATACAAACCAAAAACTTAGGTTTCATTTATTTTTAATATTTAAAGCAAAGTTAATTAATTTGATCTTAAATTTTAGTTCATGTCATATGTCATCATGTTCGTGTGATGTTTGTGTGATGTTTACATTCCTGGAATGGTACTGTTTGATAGATTTTTTTTATAATTTGCCTCATCATGTTTTTTCACAATTTACAGAAACAAGCATAGCCAATTTGGCTGTGACAAATGCCAACTTCATTGGAGGGGGTTAAAAAAAGTTTCTGGATGCTGAGTCCCGAACCTTATTGAGAGCAATGGAAGCTGAATCTGTCTTTTCTGGGCTAATAGGCAAGGGGGTGTAAGCAATTGTGGTGATGGTGGCAAAAGAGCAGAGGGCAGTGACCACGTACCAAGTTAAAAAATAAAAATTCAAAAAGGTATTAATCTGGGAGCAGAGAGCTTGATCAATTTTCAAATATATACCGTATTTATCGTTGTATAACACGCACAGGCATATAATACCCACCTTAACTTTAAGAGGGAAGTTTCAGGAAAAAAACTTTCCACGGTCCCCTGCGTATAACACGCAGGCACAGTTTACCCTCTATTTTCAGGGTAAAAAAGTGAGTGTTATACGCCAATAAATACAGTATATATATCATAGTTTGTAGACTCTATACATCATAGTTTGGATAACTTTTACACAGTCAAAAAATAATATACACTACATTTTGGCCTACATTTATGAATAAAGAGTATTTATTTGCAAAACTGTATAACAGAAACAAAGAAAAAAATGTTTCTAGGCCATTTTTTTAATATACAGTGCCTGCCGCCGAGAATGTGTTTTTAGCACGCCAGCATCGCGCTGAATCTCGGCGACAGGCTGCCGATATCTCGCACTCGCTAGAATAGTAAAAGCACATTCCAGCGAGTGCGTCATAGAAGCGACGGGGATCCGACGCGGATTCCCGCCAATTCTACACGTGGGCGGAGTTTGTTATGAATCCTGAAGGAGAAATCCCCGCCGGATTTTTAAAGAAAAATCCGGCATGGGTTCCCCCCTCAGGAGCATAACGGGCCCTTAGGTCTGTTATGGGTTGTAAGGAGACCCCCTACGCCGAAAAAACGGCGTGTGGGTCCCCCCACAATCCATAACAGACCCGTATCCAAAGCACGCCGGCCGGCCGGTCAGGAAGGGAGTGGGGGCGAGCGAGCGCCCCCCCCCTCCTGAGCCGTACCGGGCTGCATGCCCTCAACATGGGGGGGTTAGGTGCTCTGGGGCAGGGGGCGCACTGCGGCCCCCCACCCCAGAGCACCCTGTCCCCATGTTGATGAGGACAGGGCCCCTTCCCGACAACCCTGGCCGTTGGTTGTCGGGGTATGCGGGCGGGAGGCTTATCGGAATCTGGAAGCCCCCTTTAATAAGGGGGCCCCCAGATACCGGCCCCCCACCCTAAGTGAATGAGTATGGGGTACATTGTACCCCTACCCATTCACCTGCAAATAAAAAGTGTAAACACAAATAAACCACACATGGTATTGAAATATTTTATTAGTTGGCCGCCGGGGGGGGGTGTGTATGATCGCTTTTATAAAAGCGCCCCCCTCCGGCGGGCTTCTGTGGGGGGGTGGGTGCCGCCATCTGGTTCTCTTCTGCCGCCGGGGGGGGGCGCTTTGATAAAAGCGCCCACCACCCGGCGGGCTTCTTTCGACGTCTTCGGCGGCTGGGGGGTCTTCTCCCACTCTCCGGGGTCTTCTCCTGCTCTCCGGGGGTCTTCTCCGCTCTCCGGGGGTCTTCTCCGCTCTCCGGGGGTCTTCTTCTTCTTCAGGACTCGCCGCCGCTAACTTTGTGTGTTAGCTCAATTACTAGCGGCGGCGAGTCCCCTCCTCTGTGACGTCGTCTTCTTCTTCTTCTGTTCTCCAGATGTTGACGCGACGCTTCCTTCCGCTGTTATGCCGGGCGCGCGGCTCGCAGCGAGTTATATAGGCCTGTCTTGTGACGTCGCAGTCCCATCATGCTCCGGTAGGTACCACGTGCTACCTACCGGAGCATGATGGGACTGCGACGTCACAAGACAGGCCTATATAACTCGCTGCGAGCCGCGCGCCCGGCATAACAGCGGAAGGAAGCGTCGCGTCAACATCTGGAGAAGAAGAAGAGAAGATGACGTCACAGAAGAGGGGACTCGCCGCCGCCAGTAATTGAGCTAACACACGAAGATAGCGGTGGCGAGTCCTGAAGAAGAAGAAGACCCCCGGAGAGCGGAGAAGACCCCCGGAGAGCGGAGAAGACCCCCGGAGAGCCGGAGAAGACCCCAGAGAGCGGGAGAAGACCCCGGAGAGTGGGAGAAGACCCCCCAGCCGCCGAAGACGTCGAAAGAAGCCCGCCGGGTGGTGGGCGCTTTTATCAAAGCGCCCCCCCCGGCGGCGGAAGAGAACCAGACGGCGGTGAAGAACAGCGGCACCCACCCCCCACAGAAGCCCGCCGGAGGGGGGCGCTTTTATAAAAGCGATCATACACACCCCCCCCCCGGCGGCCAACTAATAAAATATTTCAATACCCTGTGTGGTTTATTTGTGTTTACACTTTTTATTTGCAGGTGAATAGGTAGGGGTACAATGTACCCCATACTCATTCACTTAGGGTGGGGGGCCGGTATCTGGGGGCCCCCTTATTAAAGGGGGCTTCCAGATTCCGATAAGCCTCCCGCCCGCATACCCCGACAACCAACGGCCAGGGTTGTCGGGAAGGGGCCCTGTGCCATCAACATGGGGACAGGGTGCTCTGGGGTGGGGGGCCGCAGTGCGCCCCCTGCCCCAGAGCACCTAACCCCCCCCATGTTGAGGGCATGCAGCCCGGTACGGCTCAGGAGGGGGGGGGGGCGCTCGCTCACCCCCACTCCCTTCCTGACCGGCCGGCCGGCGTGCTTTGGATACGGGTCTGTTATGGATTGTGGGGGGACCCCCACGCCGTTTTTTCGGCGTAGGGGGTCTCCTTACAACCCATAACAGACCTAAGGGCCCGTTATGCTCCTGAGGGGGGAACCCATGCCGGATTTTTCTTTAAAAATCCGGCGGGGATTTCTCCTTCAGGATTCATAACAAACTCCGCCCACGTGTAGAATTGGCGGGAATCCGCGTCGGATCCCCGTCGCTTCTATGACGGCTTTGTCTCCATCGCGGCAAGCCAGCTCGGCGCTGGCTCCCGCGATGGGGCTCGCAGGTGGTCAATCTCGCCGAGAAAGGGAGCGAGATTGACACAATATCCCAGTCACCTACTGTAGCAAAAAAAATGAAAAACCCAGTTGTGATTAATTATCACCCAAAAAGCTCTATTGGTCTAAAAAAAAAGTATAACATTTTTATTTAGGTACAGTGTTGCATGGCTGGGTAATTGTCATTCAAAGTGTGACAGCACTGAAATCTGAAAATTGGCCTGGACTTGAACAGGGTGAAAAGCCTCGTACACACCGCTCGTTTTCCCTACAGGAAAAAAGAGCTTTTGGCCATGAATCCCAGTCGTGTGTATGCTCCTTGCAGTTTTTCCGACAATTTTTTGCAGTTTTACTATGGGAAAAACTGTGATGGCATACACACAGCCGGGATTCCTGACCAAAGCTCCATCGCAGGGAGCAGGGGGAAAGACTGACCAAGCAGGTTTCCCCTCTGGGTTTCCGACGCAAACTTTTCCTGTCGGAAATCCTGCACGTGAGTACGGGGCAAAAGTGTCCAGTACTGAAGTGGTTAAACAGGAAAATGCCTTTCACATGATTGGTTAACTGAAGTGAATACTCACACAATTGAAGATTCTCAATTTTTTGGGGTAAAACCCCAGTTTTTATGCTGGCAGCAGTAATATAGTATATATGTTTGCTGATAACTGAACCTATACTCATTTTTTGTTTTTAGGGAACACCTGGTCCATCAGGACTCCCAGGTGAGCTTGGTCGCGGTGGTCCAGTGGTAAGTGTCTTCTGAGTTGTTAAAGGTTCTTTAATTTAGTGATGTGCTATTTTTTCATGTAACATAATGAATTACTATTTTACCTCATTGTGTGGTTCAATGCATTTGAGCCATCCACATCAAAAAACAATTCAATGTCTTCACATGTCATTAATTAAAATGTTCACATTACAGGGGGTGTCCCAAAATAATTGTTTGCCTCATGCTATATGCCCAACTACATTAGTAAAATGTATGCACCACCTTCTCTGTGAGCTTACTGCACTCTCACCTACAAACTGGGAGGATGAGAGAAACATTTGCAGAATAGACTCTTGAGTTACATATTTTTGCTGGGAAACTAGTATTTAAATGCATGAATACCTACCAATGTAGGTATCTGCAGGTTTTTTGGACATTGTCCTACAATCAACATGTTTGGCAATTTTGAGCTATGCCAAAAAAACATTATTAGCTGCAGAAGAACCGTTTAACATGTATTTAAAGGGGTTATAAAGGTAAAAAAATAAAAATAAATCCCTAAATAGCTTCCATTACCTTAGTGCAGTCCTCCTTCACTTACCTCATCCTTCCATTTTGCTTTTAAATGTCCTTATTTCTTCTGAGAAATCCCCACTTCCTGTTCTTCTGTCTGTAACTACACACCGTAATGCAAGGCTTTCTCCCTGGTGTGGAGAAAGCCTTTTGAGGAGGCGAGCAGGAGTGTCAGGACGCCCACTACTAACAAACAGCTCCTTTCTCTGACACTCCTGTTCACCCCCACCCCCTCAAGAGGCTTTCTCCACACCAAGGAGAAAGCCTTGCATTACTGTGTGTAGTTACACACAGAAGAACAGGAAGTGAGGATTTCTCAGAAGAAATAAGAACATTTAAGAGCAAAATCCTAGGGTGAGGTAAGTAAAGGAGCACTGCACTAGGGTAAAGGAAGCTATAAGTTACCTTTACAACCCCTTTAACTTGCATACCCAAAAGTACTGGGTCTAGAAAATTCCTTAGCGTAACCAACATATTAGTAGGTGTTTTGTTCATGTTGTAGTGTTAGTTATATATTAGTTAGTTAGTGTTAGTTATATGTTAGCTGCTGCCTTTTGTGAAAAAAGGTGGCTAAAATAAGCGAGATTAGATGTTGCACATTATCATTATGTAAGTTAGAAAAATTCAATATATCCTGTAACCTCCAAGAAGAAGAAATGTATGCTTAAATAATATAAAAAGGAAAACTTTGAAAATAGCTTTGCTTTATATGTATCATTTTCATTGTTCTACTGTAGCTTACTCAGTGTGTATATTTCTATTGCAGTGCCTTAAGCGTGTCTCATAAATATGTTTCAATTGTATAGTGGCTCAATAGTAACTAATTGTGAAACTGTTAGAATGAAAGAGAAAGCTCATGCACTAATTAAGGAGGAAACCTTCCTGAACCATATAATCTACAGTATTGACAGACAAGCACACTTTGAATGGTCACAAGAGTTCTTTTCAATGCAAGATTGGGCTATTGATTCGATAATTCAATACATAGACCAAATGAATACGTATATCAATGCTTCCAACCAAATGACCAAGCTAATGTTCCACAAAGCTACCTGTCACAATCAAGCTATAAAGAGAATGGGGTTATAGGACCACCTGAATTGACATCATCACCATTGACTGTAATTTCAGTGTTGCAGAATACATTAATTCAGCTGATGTTGGCAACCAGCATTTATAACAGGGATACAGAATAATTTATTGCAAGAAGCTGTCTCTCGTTAAAATGCTAACTTTTTCTAAATGAAAATGCATTTTGTGACATTCACAAATATATTTATAATATTCCAGAATTTGAGAGATTTGGTTGTTACATTATATGTGGATTTTTTTAACCCCCCTGAGGGTAGCAATTTTCATCTGCTCCTTCCATGGAATATTAATGAGCAGGAAATGGCAATGTAAGTTCTTAAATGCAGAAGTTTTGTGAACGCACAAACACTCTTACAAATATAGAGTAATAGATGGCTGCATCACTTGAATCATTATTGTATTATATATTTGATATTCAAAGTTTAAAAAATGGGTTTGCATTTTCTCACTACATGCTTTTTTGTGTGCAAACAGACAATAACATAAGATTCATATACTTTTAAACTCCCTAAATCTTACCAAGCTGCATAAATAACTGTATACTTGTATTTTGCTTTAGGGTGATGCCGGTTCCAGAGGTATTCCAGGGCCTCCAGGGCCACCAGGTCCTAGAGTAAGTAGAAAATAATAAAATTGCGCATAACATGTCTGTCGTCTACCATATGAAACATACTTTATGATGTAACAATAATTTACTCGCTGTACAAATATGGCTTGGTAATCAATACTTTTTATGTCATCATTATGTTTGCCAAAGTATTAAACAAGCTACAAATGCCATGTATGTATATGAATATTTTTTTTTTTTTTTGGGGGGGGGGGGGGGGTTTGTGTTGTTCTGTTTTTTTTTTTTAAATATATAAAAAAAAAAGAATAACCTTAATCCCCCTTTTTTTTTTTTGGTGGCCAGAATTATTCCAGTCAGGAAGATTTAACTAATTTATTTTTTTGCAGATGGTTATAAAGCATAGGGCACATGGTTAATCTCTGTCTGTTTTTTGACTTACAAAAACTCTCTCTCTGCCCCTCTGCTATCAAAGTAATGGCTATTCATCATTGCTTTGTCAGGTGTTCACTGCCATATCATATTAGTCATTAGCTGGCAGTTAATGTGTTCAACTTCAAGTTCCACTATGACTATGGCTGCTACTAAGAGAGTGATCAGCACACAGTGCATGTGAAAGTATACACATGTACTGTACAGGGATTTGGATCCTTCTTCATTGACTTTGGTAGATATAGGGGGTAAAGGGGAGTTCATTTTTATAGTAAAATAAATAGGGGCAAATTGGAAAAAAGTAAGTCACTATGCTACTGCAATAGAGCAGACATAAATTGTCAAGCAAAGTTAACTATAGTAGATTACCAAGGAATTAACAAAACAAGTTAGTAAGCTAGTGTCAGTCAAAACACGAGCTATAAAAAGCAGGTCTTATAACTCTTCAGTTCTAAGTCACACATTGGTGTTATCAGCGCCACAATGCACTTCATAGAGTCTTCAGTGAAGTTGACCTAAAATGTTGGCTTAAGGAAAGGTGGCCTAAAGTTGTAGTAACAACTAATCTCAGGTTTATGGCTTAGAGGTAAGTTTTGATGCATTTAATTCTCCTAACCGTCTTCCCTAATGCCTGGCTAATCAGTAGAAGTGAATTAAACTTTACAATTTAAGGACCATTTAAGCAGGATATAGGTCTACTCTTTTTGGATGTTACCATGTCAAAAAAAGGCAATGTCTACCCAAAATGATAGATCAGTGTAGATGGATTCCAATGGAATGAATCTGAAACCAGCTTCTTATTTGTTGCAGTATTATCAGGATCAAAATCACCTTATTAAACATTCTAGTTTTTTCACTTACCATCCTTATTAGAAAGTCAAGGAACATGGTTTCAGTCTCCCTGCAGCATTCTGTACAATTTGAAATAAAAAGACAATTCAAAGGAAGAGCACCTCATTATGGCTTGTGCAGGTTTGATGAATCTGGGAACTTAAGTGTTAAGATCTTGACCTTGTGAAACCCAAGAGGTTAGGAAGACGGTGAACCATCCTAAATGCAAATATGGGTCAGGTTGGATTAATTTGCTCATTCTGCAGTGCTACAGTCCATAAATGACCTTGGATTTTTAATTAGACTTTACATCAGGATATGGCTGTTAGCCCCATGCCAGTCCCCAACCTGACATACCAGGTTACCCCTTTTGCGTCTAGATCATCACAGCTTTTTTATCACACCTTTCTATAAGAGTGGTTCTAGTTATGCTACCTCTGGAATACCTTTCAGGAAAGATATTTTGTCTAAAAATGGCTAACATATTCTTAAGACAGTCCCTTTCAGCCATGATAAGCCAGCAAAACCATATATTTAGGTAAGACAAAAATTCCATATTTGAAAACGATTCAGCTCTTGGCTGTACATCAGCATTCTTAATTCTCATTTTCAATTACAATTGATTTTCCTTGCATTTTATGATCACTGTGTTTCTGAGCAAATGCAGAAATAGTCTATTTTTGCTTTCAACAGGGGACAGTTGCAGTACGAGAAGGAGATCCCCTGGTGAGTTCTGTGTGGAAAGCATTAACAAGCGTGTCAATGTTCTGCATTCTTTCAATTTGTTGTTCATTACAACTTTTATTTTATTTTCAGTGCCCCAACTCCTGCCCGCCGGGCCGCACAGGTTATCCAGGTTTGCCTGGCATGAAGGTAAGGACATTCTTTCAGCTTGAAATAGTCTGAATTTATTGATACATGATGAAAACTTAATAGAAAAAAAATAATAAATAAGTGACCATAAGCTATACATTTATTTAAAAAATATCAGGTTGTAAGTATGAGTGATAAATGTAGACGTACTGAGTATATTAGAAAAGATATGGGAGGATAGAAGGAAGTATAGAATAAAGAATAGATGGATGGAAGGATGGATAAGATTGCTTTATTATGTATATACGAGGTCACTTAATCACTTAAGCCCCGAACCATTTTGTTGCTAAATGACCGAACCACTTTTTGCAGTGCACTGCGTCGATTTAACTGACAATTGCGTGGTCGTGCGACATGGCTCCCAAACAAAATTTATGCACTTTTTTCCCACAAATAGAGCTTTCTTTTAGTGCTATTTGATCACCTCTGCAGGTTTTATTTTTTGCGCTATAAACAAAAATATAGCGTCAATTTTTAAAAAATTCAATATTTTTTACTTTTTGCTATAATAAATATCCTCAAAAAATATATAAAAACATTGTTTTTCCTCAGTTTAGGCCAATACGTATTCTTCTACATATTTTTGGTAAAAAAAATGCAATAAGCGTTTGATTGGTTTGCGCAAAAGTTATAACGTCTACAAAATAGGGGATAGTTTTATGGCATTGTTACTATTTATTTTTTTACTAGTAATGGCGGCGATCAGCAATTTTTATCATGACTGTGACATTATGGCGGACACATAGGACACTTTTGACACATTTTTGGGACCATTGTAATTTTTTCAGCGATCATTGCTATAAAAATGCACTGATTACTGTGAAAATGACATTGGCAGTAAAGGGGTTAACCACTAGGTGTCGATGTAGGGGTTAAGTGTGCCCTAGTGAGTGTTTCTTACTGTAGGGGGGATGGGCTGTGTGCGACAAGACAGTCATCACCGCTTCCGATTACAGGAAGCGGTGATCACTCATTGTCACTAGGCAGAGGGGGGAGATGGTTGTTTACATTAGCATCTCCCCGCTCTATCTCTCCGTGAGACGATCGCGGGTATGCCAGCGGCGATTGAGTCCGGGTTCACAGGGCTTGTGGCAGGCACCCGTGCACAATGGCGCTTCCTTAAAGGGGACGTATATATACATCCTTCTGCCCAGGAGTGCCATTGTGTCGACATATAAGCGAGTGCGGCGGTCGGGAAGCAGTTAATAAGGACTAACACAAGACAGTTAATCAGAACAAATCTCCATTAATCTGAAAAAGTATTGGTTGCTATTAGTTACTGCATCTATTAAGAGACATTAGAGGTCTGCTATGTCTTTGGCCGCGTACACACGGGGAGACATGTCCGCTGAAACATGTCCGACGGACCGTTTCCAGCGGACATGTCTCCTCGGATTTTGGTCCGATGGCGTGTACACACCATCGGACGAAAATCCCCTCGGACTGAGGACGCGGTGACGTTGACGCCCCTACGTCACCACTCCAGGAAGTAAAATACTTCCACGCATGCGTCAAATACATTCGACGCATGCGGGAGATTTATGTCCGCTGGTTAGGCGTACTAACCAGCGGATATGTCCGACGGACAGGTTTCCAGCGGACAAATTTCAAAGCATGCTTTAAAATTTGTTAGCTGGAAAAACCTGTCCGCTAAGTCGTACACACGATCGGATATGTGCGCTGAAACTGGTCGGCGGACCAGTTTCAGCGGACATGTTCGATCGTGTGTACGCGGCCTCAGTGGAGGCTTCTTTTTTTGCAATATTAAATTATAAAAACATAGCATAATTTCAGTGAGAGACATGGTATAAATATTGTGTTGCAGTTTAGGGTAAACATAATTTACAGATATGTGAGGTTTAATTCATTTTTCAAAGTGAGTTGTCTGATTTTGCTGAATAAGGTTTTGTAATGAATTTAACTCAATTGTTATTTCAATGAAAATGAAAAAAAAAGCAGTACTTTTATTTAGAATGATCTTAAAGGGGAGTTCCAGCCAAATGTAGTGTTTATTAAAAGTCAGAAGCTACAAAAAGTGTAGCTGCTGGCTTTTAATAAACACACACTCACCTGCTCCACGATCCAGCGACGTGCCGGCCGGGAGGTCCGCTCCTCTTCAACCTCTCCGGCCGGCATCTTCATCCTAAGTGTGGGCACCCGACCGTGACAGCCTTCGGCTTCACGGCCGGGCACCCACTGCGCATGCGCAAGCGGCACTGCGCATGAGCGAGCGGCGCGGCCCGCCGCTGATTGGACAGGCGATCGCATGGGACCTGTCAGTGTTCCATGCGTTCGCCTACAGGGAGGGGCTGCTGTAGGCGATTAAGCTTAATCGCCTAACCAGCCCCTCGGCGGAAGCAGGAAGTGGGACAGGAAGTCCCACTCCTCCTGAAGCCCCCACTCCCCCCCCAAAAAAATTACATGCCAAATGTGGCATGTAAGGGGGAGGGGGGTGGGTTGAGCGGAAGTTCCAATTTTGGGTGGAACTCCACTTTAAAGAATCATTATTTTCTACCTAAAGCAAATCTAAGCTTCCCAGTTGTAGTAGACTGACACCACTGGGCCAATCTCAAATTACCAATGCTGTTGCATAAGAGCAAGGGGCCTTAAAAGTGTTACTAAACCCGCAACAGTAAAATCAGTCTGTATATGCAGTAAAGCATGCTTGTTATACTCACCATGGAACCAAATGGGGTTAATCTCCTGCATTGTGTAAAAATGCTGTGCGATCCTGTCTCCTCTGATCATCTCCTCCTTCCACTGGCTCCAATATAAATCCTGATATTTACAGAGCCAGGGGACAGACTGCACAAGCTCAGTTTGGTGTGTATTGCTAGAGTTTTTTTTCTTGGGCGAGTGCATGTGATTAGCACAGGATCAATCAGCACTGTCCAGACAGAGGGCCAGGTGTCCTGCAATCTCATAGTACAATCATGGGCAAATGAAAACTCCTTTTACAAGCTTTAGCCAGCCACTCATAGAAGTCACAAGACTGCTCTAACTGCTGGTGAAAAAAAGGTATTTAGCAGTTTATATTTACTAAATAACTTAATTTCCATGTTCTGTGTACTGTGAAAGACAATATATAGTGAATGCAGAGTCCTGGGTTTAGCAACACTTTAAAGACACCTTTTTCATAACACATGGATGAGCAATCTTAGAAAACAGGAAGTGAACAGTCACATGATTATACCTTATTATTATTATATAAACAACACATAACTATGCTAAAACACATGTATATTTTGTCTATTATTTCAGGGACACAAAGGTGTAAAAGGAGAAATTGGAGAACCTGGAAAACAAGGCCATAAGGTAATAATTTTACCTATAATATACTTTAAATGTACAGAAAAATAATCAGTAGGTGAAGCTGCATGTTTGCCATTGGTATTGGCAGGGGGTAGTGAATCAAGCAGCTGGACTTTTTAATTGTTCTTGAAATAGTTTCACCACTCATCCAATGTCCTGACCTAGCCACCTCTGTCTACAACAGTTCGCTCTCATCCTCACTGGATGCACTTGCTCCTCTAGCTACATGCAGAATCAGGTCCCGACCCTGGCAAACTAATGTTGCCGTGCTCTTGAACATGCTCTTGAAAACCAAATCCCTGCAGGACTTTACCCTATATAAACCTGCCCTCCTAAAATACAATTCCTACCTCAATGCTGCCAAACAAACCTACTTTGCCTCTCTTAACCACTTAACCCCCGGACCATATTGCTGTCCAATGACCAGAGCACTTTTTGTGATTCGGCACTGCGTCGCTTTAACTGACAATTGCGAGGTCGTGCGATGTGGCTCCCAAACAAAATTGGCGTCCTTTTTTTCCCACAAATAGAGCTTTCTTTTGGTGATATTTGATCATCTCTGCGGTTTTTATTTTTTGCGCTATAAACAAAAATAGAGCGACTATTTCCTCAGTTTAGGCCGATACGTATTCTTCTACATATTTTTCGTAAAAAAAAAAATCGCAATTAGCGTTTATTGATTGGTTTGCGGCAAATTTATAGCGTTTACAAAAAAGGAGGTAGTTTTATGGCATTTTTATTAATATTTTTTTTTTACTAGGAATGGCGGCGATCAGCGTTTTTTTCAGTACCGAGACATTATGGCGGACACATCGGACAATTTTGACAAATTTTTGGGACCATTGGCATTTTTATAGTGATCAATGCTATAAAAATGCATTGGATTACTATAAAAATGCCATTGGCAGTAAATGGGTTAACACTAGGGGGCAGGGAAGGGGTTAAGTGTGTTCCTGGGTGTGTTCTAACTGTATGGGGGGGTGGACTTACTAGGGGAAATCACTGATCTTCTGTTCATACATTGTATGAACAGAAGATTAGCATTTCCCCCGCTGACAGGAACGAGAGCTTTGTGTTTACACACATAGCTCCCATTCCCCGCTCTGTAACGAACGAGTGTGCGTGCCCAGCGGCGATCGCGCCCGCCGGGCGCGCGCACGGGACTCGGGGACGAGCGGGGGCGTGCGCGCGGGCCACCGGCGGCGAGCGCGCCCCCTAGCGGCTGCAAAAATGCGGACCTATAGCTAAGGGCTCTCGCTCAGGAGAGCCACCGTCCCGCCATATAATGACGGTGGGCGGTCGGCTAGTGGTTAATAATAACTTGTCAATCTGTCCCTGTCTAATCTTTTCTACCTTTAACTCTCTGCTTTGTCCCCCCCCTTTACCCACTAACTCACTCACTTCCCAAGAGATTGCCAATAACTTCAAAGAGAAGATCGATGCAATACTTCAGGACACCTCCACTGTACAGATATCTATCCCACTTCACATACCTTGTCTAACAGCACAGTTAACACTCTCCCCTTTTGAACTGGCTACTACTGTAGAGGTTACAAAACTATCTCAGATGCCCACTTAAGCAACTGTCCCCTGGATCCTGTTCCCTCACAACTACTACGGTCACCCTCTTATTCTATCTTATGCGCCCTAACTCACATCTTTAATTTCTCCCAGTCTGCTGGCTTCTTCCCCTTCCCTCTAAAGCATGCACAGATCACTCCCATACTTAAAGTGTTTGTTAAGCTAAAAAATAAATAAATATCCTGTTCCTTTAAAGCATGTTATACAGCACAGTGCTTGTGCTGTGTCATTTGCCCCCCTGTATCACCTGAAATGCTTGGCTGAGCCTGACAGTTTTTTCCCTTCCCTTTGTAAGCTGACTACGGTATATCATGGCTGCTGAACCCTGACACTGTGGTCAGTTTACGTGCCTCCAACATCCTCTGTCTCCCCTGTCTCTCCTCTGTGCTCTCCTCCATCCTGTCCACTCTCCCTTCCCTGCCTATCTGTAAAGAGGTATATAGCCTTTTTTTTTTTATAAAGCACAGTCACAGGGGGACATTACATGAATCAACCGAGAGGATTATGTAAATTTAACCCCATGGGTTTACAACCACTTTAAAAAGCCCTCACTGGACCCCACCAACCTGAACAATCTAAGACCCATGTCATTGCTCCCATTCACCTCTAAAGGTTTAGAACTCTTAGTCTACAACTGTCTTAGTTCCTACCTCACTGACAACAATCTTCTTGACCCCTTTCGTTTGCAGCCCTCCACATAAACGGCTCTTCTAAAACGAACTATTTACTAACTGCTAAAACCAATGACCACTACTCCATACTCTTACTACTTTACCTCCCTGTGGCCTTTGATACTGATACCACCCGCTCCTTCGCAATAAACTCAATTCACTTGGCCTCCAAGATTCCACGCTATTCTGGTTCTCCTGAATATCACAGTGCTCCTTCAGTGTTGCCAACAACTCTGCCTCCTCGTTCCCTTTTCCTCTTTCTGTAGGGTTCCCCCATGGCTATGTTTTTGGATCCCTTCTCTTCTCTATCTACACCTTCTCCCCTGGTCACTTGATAACCTCCCATGGCTTCCAATACCACCTCTACGCCAATGACATCTAAATCTGTCTACTCTTCACCTCATTCTGTCAGTCTCCTCTTGCATCACTAACCACTAACTGACATATCAGGATGGATGTTGCATGGATGTCGCACCACTTCCTTAAACGAAATCCCTTTAAAACCGAGCTGATAATATTCCCCCCCGCCTATGCCCCTTGTTGACTTTTCCATCAAGGTCAATAATACAACCATCATCCCCTCCCCTCGCTCCTGGGTACTAGGTGTGAATTTGGTGCTGAAAGGACAGGTCAGAGTCTAGGATTAATCATTGTCAAAAGCTTGTAGACTATAGCTCCATAACATCTCTAAAATTAGCCCCTTTATAACTACCGTTATTAAACCAACAAGCTACTCATTCACTCCCTCGATATCTCTCTCCTTGACAATTGCAACTCCCTTCTGATAGGCCTACCTCTCCATAGGCTATCCCCTCTTTAGTCTATCATTAATGCTGCTGCCAGACTCATATACCTTATCAACCGCTCCGTGTCTGCTACCCCTCTGTACCAATCCTTACACTGACTTCCGATCGCCCGGCAAATTATATTCAAAATACCAACAACATACAAAGCCATTCACAACACCGCCCTGAGCTACATCATCAATCTTGTCTCCAAATATCACCAAAACCTACCTCTCTGCTCCTCCCAAGACCTCCTGTTCTCAAGCTACCTTGTCTCATCCTTCCATGCTTCTTTCCAGGACATTTCTAGAGCCTCTCCCATCCTCTGGAACAATCAATCTCAATCTGCTTGACTTTCTCCTACTCTGTCTGTCTTTAGGCGATCAGTGAAAACTCATCTCTTCAGGGAAGCCTATCACGTCTCCAACTAATCTTTTACCACTTCAATCAGTTACTGCCTTCTGTAACGCTTGCCCCACCCTATTAGATTGTAAGCTCTTGCAAGCACTGCCCTTCTAACCCTCTTGTACTTTATTGTATTGTAAATGTAATGTCTCTCTTTTTTTATTGTAAAGCGCTGTGTAAACTGTGGGCGCTATATAAATCCTGTATAATTATAATAATTAATTGACAAAATAGTTGTGCCCCTTGGAGTCTGATTGGGCCAAGATTACACTTACTTAAAAAAAAAATGTAATTGCGTAAGAGAAAATTGCTTGTGGCAGACATTCTACTGATGTATGTAAAAATGAAAATAAACTTCACCTGGAATTTTTATTTGTGGTTTTGGACAGATGAGGAACATTTAAAACCAGTGTCAGTTTATTTTTTATTTTTAAGAGTTAGGGTGGAGAAACACTAGGCTTTAAGCTTGGTGAAGGCTCCAAATTATTAATTTGATTGATAACATGTGGCAGTTCTCTAATGCCTGGAGGAAGTTCAACAGGGTACTTGGGAAAGTTAGATTGCATGGACTAAGAAAACGAGTTTGCCAAGTAATAATGATCAGTAACATTTTTATTTTCAACAACAAAAAGTTGACATTTAATGCATTTCAGGGGTTATACAAAAATCCTCCTTTATAACTGTGATGTTGACATGGTGTGGTTTATCATATGGAGACTTACCAAGGCAGTAGTAGGTAGCTCACGTTTTGCGCTTGGAAACAGGGATACTCTGATATTCAGTACATTACCCAGTGCAGCAAATAAAATAACGAAGGGATTACTTCAGACTAATTTTGTTTCCTATTATTACAGGGAGAAGAAGGAGAGCAAGGAGTTATTGGAGAAATCGGAACCCAAGGCCCTCCAGTAAAGTGCTTTTATTTTGGAAATTATTCTGACAGATATATTTGCATAAATCTGATTTGCTTATGATTAGTGACATCTAGATCATTTTATAATTGAAATGAGGACATGTGTCACAATTATAGGTATATCAGTAGATGTCTTCAGAATTGTATGTGATCACAAAAACCCAAAGTTCAACTGGGTTTTGGTATAATGTGCATATAGATAATTTTATGTCTAAAAGCAAGAGTTGATTTGCTTGATAGAGTAATTTTTACATAACCTAATACAAGGCATTTAGTTGAGCAATTATCTGATTAGGGTTTTATACATTTTCGGTGCTATGGTGTTGCATATTATGCCTCACTCCAGTATACTATGATGGCCTATTTATGTCCTCCCATCCTAGGATTATCAATGTGCAAATCTTAGGTGCAAAGTAAACACAAAAAGATTCGGCCTCTTGTTGCTTTGGAATGAATGTCTCTATGTATTTCTGAATATTCCTTTTTAACAACAAGCCTATATAAACCATGCCTTAAAGGTAAGTATTTTGTATTAAACAGAGGTGTTTATTCCAGTGCACATTTAACACTGAGAAGTTGTTAATGTTATGTCTCCACAGTTACAGATTTACCTTGTAAGTGTGTGACCTGACATGGCTCACAGGTTAACAGGGCACATTGCCTGCAGACACTCTCTTACACGGCAAGGAAATAGCATTAAAGAAAGAATTGTTGTGACAGTAAAGCCATTGCAGTTCTACATATATAAACTCCTTATAAAACGAATGTTTAAAAAATTAGCTTTAAAAAAAAAAATTCCGGCAGCATACAATAACAAAAACTGCTGTGCAATTGTATATTTTTTGCTTAGTACATAAAATATTTAATATTACCCACATATGTATAATTATGATGACATTTGATTTACAACATCCCATGTTTTTTGTTATAGGGACCACAAGGCTTAAGAGGAATCACTGGTGTCATGGGACTCAAAGGGAGTAAAGTAAGCTTAGCTGGTATTCGTTCTAGACAAATCTGATTTTATACAAAAAATATCTTACTTATAATTTCATATCTTAGGTATTGCAGAAGAATAAGTGCTTTGAGAGGATCAAAGGGGTCTATTAACAAAGGATTTGCAGTGCAATTCACCCATCAGAATACAATATAATAGAGAGATTCCAATAACAAACAAGATTCACCTGTCACATTTAAATGTAAACAATTCTCCCATCAGCACACAAGATAACAGATTCCAATTTCAAACAAGACTCACACTTTTCATTTACATTCAAGCATGATTTGTTAATCAGTACCAGTATACAACACAACAATGAGATTCCAATTGCAAACAAGATTTTTCCATCACATTTTAACAATGTGAGGACTTTAAACATATGGGATACAACTTAAAAAACTTCAACAACATCATTAGAATGCATCTCTTATGTCAAGCTCCTATCCCCCCACTGCTACTGCCCATGTCACTATTACTGGCAATTACTTGCTGTCAAAAGGATAGCCAGTGATTGTACTGTATTACACAGCAGGACAGGCTGTCAAAATGCAGCTACTCGTGTATAAAATTACACTTGATCACTGCAGATGCATCTTTGCACTACCTCATGGGGTAAACAGGAATGCAAAACCCCCAGTGCATCTCAGCACAGGGGAAGGCATTGAAAGGGGAGTGATGGGATTTTTCTCATTTAATTATTGATTGCAGTCATTTATAAGCATGCCTTAAAAACCCTGTGACTGATCCTAACTTTTCCCTTTCCCAGTATGGCCCGGATTCACATACATCAGCGCATCTTTATGCTGCCGTAGCGTATCTTCTTTATGCTACGCCGGCGCCACACAGAGAGGGAAGCATGGAATTCACAAAGTGTAGCATATAGTCATAGGCGTAAGCCAGCGTAAGTCAAAGTAGGTGGAAGTGGGCTGGAAGTGGGTGTGATACATTTAAATTAAGCGTGACCCCATGCAAATGATGGGCTGAGCTTCAGACAAGTACTTAAAATGAACTGCGCATGCGTCGTACATTGGACGCTTCCCAGTGCGCATGCTCACAATCACATCAAAACAACTGGCAAAGATACGTTGAATCACTGCCTACGACGTGAACGTAACCTACGCCCAGCCCTATTTACGTACAACGTAAACTACGTAAAATTAGACGGTGTTCGTTCCCTGGTCCATACCTTTGCATGAGTTGCGCCTCCAATATGGGGAATAACTTTACGACGGACGTAAACCTTCCGCAAATTTCTTAAAACATGCGCCAGGCGCAAGTACGTTTGTGAATCGGCCTATCTCCCTTTATTTGCATATTTGCATTGAAAATCAATGGAAGTGCCAAATGCATCTAGCGTAAATATTCGCCCACTATACGCTGGCGTAGGCAAGTTACGTCGGTCAGATAAAGCCTATTTTCAGGCGTATCTCAGTATCAGAGTCCGGCGCATAAATACGACGGCGCATATTTGCACTTACGCGGCGTATCTGGAGATACGTCGGCGTAAGTACTTTGTGAATCCGGGCCTATGTGTTGAAAAGTCTCAGCATATTCACGTACTCAGTGATAGTTATAACCCAAAGTAGATCACTAATATTTTATAGAGGTGTGGTAATTATCTTTCTGTGTATGATTGACTACAGGTTGGCAGTAGACAGGGATGTGTTTCGCCTCCCATAATTGTCAGAAATACATAGGTCCATCCTTAAACTTAGTTTTGTAATGCCAGGACCTGTTGTGGCAAGCAAGCTCTCTCCTGACTCACTCAGTGTGGTTGATTTACCAAAGCCATGTTGGTTGTTCACTTTAGAAAGCTTGGTGAAAGAGCTCTGATGACTTTCATCATCTAACCACGTGCATTCTAAATTGCTTTTTTTTTTTACTTACATGTGATTGGATATTCTTCACAAATTAAAATTCTACCACATTAATTTTGATTGTGGTGGCAAGATCACAACCATATGGTCAGGATCCACTCAGAAACCTGAATTGGCACCGGGCGCAGCCTCTCAGCAAGAACAATAGCCCAAGGAAATGTTATTACCTTTCCTTTACCCTTCTTACCAAATACATCTAATCTTATACCATGTTTAAGAGTCCACAATTCTGAAAAATACTGTTTCTAGATCCTTGTGATGGTATAAATCATCTGACAATTCATCAAAGGGGATCTTATTTGCTGTATTTTTCCAGATTTATATTGAATATATTTAAAATATATAACCCTTCCAGTACTAAGTTGCATTTAGAAAATGTATACCATGGCTGGCTAGACCAAATGATTTTATAAAAACAAAAAATGTACAGTGAAATAAATTTATATTTGCTACTATTATATCTACTTTGTTTTTATAGTGTAATAATTTTTACTTATAAGGGTAACCGTGGAGTGGATGGAGAACCTGGTCCCCGGGGAGTTGCTGGTGCAACTGTAAGTATCACCAACTATATTTTTTAAATCTTAGATCATGTCAGTACAATTCACAGAACCAATTTAGGTCTGACACCTCCTACAACTGGCAGTTGGCTGAGGACAATGGGAGCAGGTGCATTGACACAACATACATGATTATCATTTTACATTTTGCTTGTTTGATTTCTGAATGGATATTAATGGCCTTTGGGCAATTTTATTAACACCTAGGCTGATTACAAACATAAAAGGCAAATCAAATTGGCCTCATAATTGGTCCATACCAGGCAGTGGGAGAACAAGATTAAATGTGTTGAGTTAAAAAAAAAATATATGTATATCATATTTTTTGCAGGGTGACCAAGGCCAGCGAGGTTCAATAGGAGAAGCTGGACCCAAAGGTGAAAGAGTAAGTATATTTTTTACTTGGTCTTGAATAAATACAAATCTGCTAGCTGTTGGGCCTTTCTGATTCCCAAATATGTCTTAGGCAGATAAATAAGTAATGCACAACATTTTATTAACATTTGCTTTTTTCAGGGAATTGCTGGACCAAGAGGAATTTCTGGAATGCCAGGATCTAAAGGGGAAGCGGTATGTTAATTTTACTAAACTAACTAGCAGTTTAAATCTACACAACCACAAACTTTCACTTCCCTTGGTATTAGAAGGTTATTGTGAAAAGGATTTTGGTTGGCTTTTCCTCCAAAGCACAAAATAACTTGAGTTGAGTATGATGAAGGTTGTTTTACCAGGTTTTAGTAGGCAGTGTAAATTTCCATATTACATAACACATGTGTTGGCATACCATCCATTAATCCAGTACTGTAAGTGGGACGTACAGTGTCTTGATATTTATACCCCTTGAAATTTTCCACATTTCGCCACGTTACAATCACAATAAAATACATTTAAGTTTTTGGTTGTATGTGATAGACCAACACAAGGTGGCACATAATTGTGACGTGGAAGGAAAATGATAAATGTTTTTTAAATATATATTTTTTACAAATAAATATCTAAAAAATGTCAGGTGCATTTGTATTCAGTCCCCTTTACTTTGATAGCTCTAACTAAAATCGAATGGAACCAATTGCCTTCAGAAATCATCTAATTAGTAAATAGAGTCCACCTGTATGTAATTTAATCTCAGTATAAATACAGCTGTTCTATGAAGCCCTCAGAGGTTTGTTAGAGAACATTAGTGACCAAAGGGCATCATGAAGGCCAAGGAACACACCAGAAAGATCAGGGATAAAGGAGAAGTTCAAAGCTTGGGATATTGTCTTTGGAACTTAACCCTGCTTTAAACAGCTCACGGAGCACTGTTCAATCCATCATCTAAAAATGAGTATGGCACAACTGCAAACCTACCAGAACATGGCCGGCCGCTTAAACTGGCAGACCGGGCAAGGGGAACAATAATCAGAGAAGCAGCTAAGAGACCCATGGTAACTCTGTAGGAGCTGCAGAGATCCACAGCTCAGGTGGGTGAATCTGTCCACAGGACAACTATTAGTCATGCATTCCACATATCTGGCCTTTAAGAAAGAGTGGCAAGAAGAAAGCCATTGTTGAAAGAAAGCCATAAAGTCCAGACCTAAATCCAATTGAGAATCTGTGTCAAGACATGCAAATTGCTGTTCAGACACTTTCCATCCTATGTAACAGAGCTAGACAAATTTTACAAAGAAGAATCAGCAAAAATGTCACTCTCTAGATGTGCAAAGCTGGTAGAGACATCCCCAAAAAGACTTTTATCATTTTCCTTCCACTTCACAATTATGTGCCACTTTGTGTTGGTCTATCACATAAAATGCCGATAAAATAAATTTACGTTTTTGGTTGTAACATGACAAAATGTGGAAATTTTTAAGGGGTATAATACTTTTCCAAGGCTTGTTACAAATACACAACACCAGAGTGAGTTCTTACAACTCACTTACCAATTACATTGGTAAAACATAGTAGGATATGTGAATCAGTATTAAAGCGGAGGTTCACCCAAATAACATGTACATACGATCATATTCTTTAGACTTCCAACATGTACATTATGCTGTTATTTTATTTATTTATTTTGGCTGTACATACCGTATAATGGCTATTTTCCACCAGGCTTCCCGGTACTCACTCCCGCGGGAATAGGCATCCCTATGCAGAGGCGCAATGTCATCTGGGACTTCGCCCAGATGATTGACGTCCCTGAGAAAAACGTCCTCCAGGCGGATAAGGCCCCCCCTATTGCGTAGGTGTGTCACAAGTTTCCGAAAGTAGCCGAACTCGGAGTCAGCTCTATACGGCACCTGCGCAGTCAGCTCTACACGGCTCCTAGTCGGTGCGCAGACGCCGTATAGAGCTGGCTCGCAGTTCGGCTACTTTCGGAAACTCGCGACGCCCCTATGCAATAGGGGGGGCCTTATCTGCCGGGGGGACGTTTTTCTCAAGGACCTCAATCATCTGGGCCTCTGCATAGGAATGCCTACTTCCGCGGGAGCGAGTACCCGGAAGCTGGGTGGAAAATAGCCATTATACGGTATGTACAGCCAAAAAAAAAAACAGCATTCTATACATGTTGGAAGTCTAAAGAATATGATCGTATATACATGTTATTTGGGTGAACCTCCGCTTTAATACATTAATAGCTAAGACTGTGGTTATTAATATCAGTCTGAAACAATTCACTTAAAGCAAGGTTGATATAAGTTTATCAATCCAACAAGAAAACTAGGGTGTACACAAAAAGTAAGGTGTAATGTATGCAGAAAATGTAAAGATCTGGGAATTCAAACACATAGATCTCAGCAGCGGGGTTCTCAAAAGACTTAAAAAAACGAATTCATCGATTTAACTCTCCAGCATCTGCCAACATTTTCAATGTCAGCTTAAAATGGACAGCCTACTTAATGAAGTAAAAATAAATCATTACTATTATTTTGTACATGACTCATACCCAGCTAAACTCAAAACTCAACTATATGAGTTAGTTATTTAAATGGATGAATGCTAAAGTGCCATTCAAATCGTTTTTTATCAAGACTTCCTACTATAGTCCAAAAATGTTAGTAGAGTTGGCTATTGTTGATCAAGCTCACATACAAAGCCAACACGATTTTTTTGCTTTAAGTAATGTTTTTAATCCAGTTTTAAAATTGTCACAATTGCATGTATTGAAATATATTAATAATTGTGCTTGTTCTATTGTAAATACCCAGATTGATCAAAGATTTTTTCTTTAGGGCTTGCCAGGCGTTGATGGTCGAGATGGAATCCCTGGAATGCCAGCAGCAAAGGTAAATTGAAAAACAATAAACACACAGTGTGGTACCAGTATTCATAATAGCTTGATGTATAGCTGGCTTATTAAGACCTAAAGCAAGCCAAACACTAGGGGATATGTCACAATTAATAAATCAAAGTCTAAACCACTTGCATTCCTGTGATAAGGTCTGTGTAAGGGAAGATTACTGCTCTATGAGGCACTATGTACAGTATATATCATCGTTGCACAAAGTAAATGGTTATGTTTGTTTATTGTTTATAACTGGAACAAAGGCAATCATATGGATATAATGAAAACAATTACGATAATACATAAGGATTTCATTGGAGTGTCACTTATCTCTTTAGAACTTCAATATAATCAATGATATTACTGCTACCATATATCAAATACATGACGTTAATGTCACGAAACACATGACTTATTTTAATATCCCATTCTATAATGCTTATTTCAAATGCAATGAGTGTTATAAAATGTGGAACATTTGATGCAGAATTCTACAAATGACAAGGTTAATGATAGCTTAGAAGTGTCACTAGTCTATGAATAGAACTTGATTGATCCTTCCCATTATTATACCATTAGAACCTATTCTGGCATTACGTGCTGATGATAATGGTTTAAAAGAGGTGTAAAGCAGTTTGTTACAATGATGTTACAGCCTCATAACCAATATGACACCTAAAACCATTACAAAGATTAAATGTACATATTTTGCTTTTATTCACTTTAATGAAATCCTAATTCTTTAAATGTGGTTTACACACTTATAAATTCTTTAATACTGGCTCCCAGAGCCTGAATGGAAACAAAAAAGTCAATTGGTCCTTAAATAAAAGAGCTATTGTGCAGTTAGGAGTATTATAAATATATTTTTAAGATTTTTATTGCTCAGCCAATCTTAGAGCTGATATTATTACATAATTATACAGATATTCTTTGAAATATACAATTATATGAACAGAGAATACTTATGAATGGAGAATAGACGTGTCACATTTGTGTATATAGAAAATAGTAAAGCTTCCTCCGCTTCGTGCTTTTTTGAACAATCTCCATGACAGGTTTCATAATGATCAGTAAAGGTAAAATACATAAATTGTAAATGCTTTTACAAAGAGGAATGCATATGATGTAAAAAAAAATCACCCACTAAGAAATAAAAAAATGTGTATTAGAGCAATTTTGAAGTGTCCGCACTTGTATTTAGGGCTTAGCCTGGTGAGTCATATTTATAGTATATATAGAACTACCTAGACTTTCATGTTTCTCTGCTGTAAAATATATGATTATATCTGCAAGTTACAAAACGCTTACTTTAACTAATCTACCCATAGGAGATATTTTATTTGTAGGTGCATAGGTCAGCCTATGGATTGCTAATATGCCTTGGATACTTTATCACTCAGCGGCAGGATCTCCTTGCCTACATTCCTGACTGTGTCTCTATCTAGCTTAGAACTGTGAATACTCTTGTCCACCATTTGTTTGTTTCAGACTCCCTGTTTGCATCCTGTATAATCTTATATGAAATGTTCAACAGGGAGCATGAGACCCTTTTATAATTGCCACAGAATATATGCAGACCTAGGAGCCCAAAGAGATCATAAACATATCAGTTTTGATTGTAATTTATCAGTTAATTGAAAAAAGAAATGTATTTATTTAATCTAGGGTGATTCTGGAGAGCCTGGCGCCCCTGGAGAAGCTGGTCTACAAGGATTGCCAGTAAGTTTTTTTCTATATACGTATCTATTTGCATTTAGAAGTATCTCATGGAGCAAATATGGAGCTATACATAGCTAAGAAATGCTGTTCAAGCTTGGAACAATTCACCAACATGTTTCACATTGCTATTTTCTTATGTTGAGTGTTACTAGATTATTATATCCAGAATTAAAGTGGAACACCAGGTAAAAGAAAGCTTTAGCTTTGGATAACACGTGGAAGGGTTTGAACTTAATTTTTTGTTCGATTTAGCTTTTTTCACTTCCCTCACTTCCTGTTCTAGTGACTGCCTGGTACCACTAGCCAGAAAATTATGGGAAGTCTCTGCAGTGTGGAGATTTTGACATCCGTGGCGGGTGCAGGTCCCCAAATACAGACAGTGTGGGTTTGGTTACAGGCAACTGCACCCACACGGATGTCAAATTGGGAGCAGCATTTGTGTCCATACAGCCACCGTGTCCCAATGATATCAATGGAACTGCCTGCATGGGGATGCACAGAAACTCTGTGCATTCCTGTGTGGGTAAACATGGCCCTCACAATGGCATATATTGTGAATGAGGCTTAATGCATCTGAACTTGCATGTGTTTTCCTTTACAATATTATGCTTGTGAATTTTTTACTTTATTGATACGGCTCATGCTAAGATGTCTGACTGCAGAGTGGCAATATATGCATTAGGGTGACCACTGGGGATAATTTGGGGTTTTACTTCTGCTATGGGTTTGTGATAAATCCTTGGGATCTACGAAACTCCAATATTTACTCCTTTCTTGAAAAACTTTACATTCACAAGAACCAATAATTTAAATGAATGGGTAATCCAACCCCTTTTAATAAAAGAGTGGGCTCACAGCAGCCATATTAGTATGTTTTGGAGCTGTTGGTCAGAGCTGAAAATAGTGCTTAGGGAGAGATACTGTTTTTAATTTATTTAGGCATTGGTACATGATCCCCACGGCAGTGCCCAGCTTTCCACCTTTACCTTTTCGACAATAGCTTGCTTATTAGCTCTAAAAAAGGCCATACTCGAACAACAAGATTCATCCCCATGCGATGAAACACAGTAAATAAGAAACACTCATGAAAGAAAAAAGAAAAAGTTTATTAGGCTGAAGACGGCCGCAGTAAATTAAAGGGATTAGCCAATATAATAATTATAATAATACAAACGCAAAGAGGAAACTTATAAACAAACATAATGGACCTAGCTTTAGCTGCTCAGGCTGACCTTAACCACTGTATATCATAAATGTAATTATTTCAGCTCTAAGCTGAACAACCATTGCCTCCCTAATAAAATTGTAACAGTAATTAACACCAAAATTATTACAAGTGTTAAGGCAGGAAGGAGAAGAGCTCTGACTCCAATACCTGACAGGAATCCATTGACAGACTAATTAAAGGGAAATCCACACTATCTGCAAAGAACGCTGAAAGTCAATTGGTTAAAAATTCTGTCTCTTTGAATGGATGACAGCTGTCCAATGAGGTGGCTGTCACTATGCATATACCACATTTTACAGTTGCTGCTTCAAAATAAAGAACAAGTGGTTACTAGCGCCCCCACCCAATTTATTTATTTAATTTTTTTTAACAACCTTCAACCTTATCACGTGGTCACTTTGCTATTTGCTACAGTTGCCTTTCATTCAATTTCAAAAGGTTTGCTGCAAAGTTTGCAAACTTCTAACTCCAAGCAACAGTTGCAAAACTGTTTGCGAACTGAACCCAGATAGTTTTGTTCATCCCTAATGACCATAGATATGCTTTAAAAGTGATAAACTTGCTTCAAGGCATGACAGAAGCTGGATATTCACTTGTGCACATCTAGCTTCTCTCTTGTCATAAAAAGGTTTATTAGTATAGTCCTCTTTTTAAAATTTGCATCGCATACACGTTTTAAAGTTTGGAGATAATGTGCAGAATGAAGTGGCAATATGTTGTTTTGTTTTATTTAAGCTTTAAAACTGCCCCATGAGAGCCATGGATGGATGAAATTACATTTCCAATGCCTTTATACGGCAAACAAAATGTACTAATTGAATGTTGAGTTTTGAATTTTATACAGAGTAAAATAGATAATATAACACTATTTTGTGGCATTCTGTGTTCATGTGAATAGATTTTTTTAGTTAATTGTATTATACTATTGGTAGCTGTTGCATTATAATACAAAATAGATTAGTTGCATTTGAAATGAAAGACCAGGTAAGCAGCATAGAGCATCATATGACCATTCAGTGCAGGATTTTTATTAGGAAAGTGTGACCAAAAAATATACGACCATTCATCAGTCTTTCATTTATCACTGTACTCTGCCATCTTTTCTTGCAAAACATGTTTGCAGTCGGTTGTAAGTGTCTAATTAATGCCACTCATCATGTCTCACTTCAACTGCTGCAAAATGTTCCAATTTGGCATCCTAATAAACCATATGTTCCCTCTTGAGTCTATACAAAACACTGCTACTAGGCTCATCCATCTAAGCCGCCACAACCTGTCTTGCCAGCCCGCCATACAAATCTATTCCATTCTTTCCAGTTATGCTTCACATTAAAGTCCCCTGTGACACAGACAGCAGGTTAAAACGCTGCGCATTGGCTTCATTTTAGTAACCAAGTACATTATATAAATAAGCTGCCAAAAAAATTAACACCTATACAGGAATAACAACAGTGATATGTACACCTGTCCTTTAAAAAAGTTCCAATATATGAAGGTTTTGCTGGTTTCCTACAAAATTTAATTTACAGCCGATTGGTCACCAAACATTTTCTCATACAGTTATTGCATTTCTTAAAGTTACAACTGTTAGATAACATATTTGAAGTCAATATATGTATAAGATATTACATAAAATTAAGAGCCACCTGCAATAATTACAATATTATAGTAGCATTTTTGAACTAGATCTTTCAGTAACTCTACAAGCCTGCAAGAATAAATTCCAAAACAGATGTATATTCAAAAATGGGGAAAAAAACTGACAAGTGACTTGTCTAGTTTGTCATAGGTAGGAGGAAGCTTTTCCTCAGTTTCCTCTCTTCTAGTGATTGTGACATTTAGGCTGGGTTCACACATATGCGAATTGAATGTGGATTTCCCAGCATCCAATTCGCATGACAGGTAAGTGTGACACATGTCCGGGGTGGTCGCAGTCCAGATTGAAAAAGGGTCCAGTGCATGTTTGGGTTCGATGCGAGGGGGTCCAGTTCAGTCAGGCAAAAATTCTGACCTAAATCACAGCTGAACCGGTAAACAGACATCCACCAGACCCCAGGCACAAAATATTGGCTACACATGTCTGAACCCGGCTTGAAACTATACAGAAGGTTACAAGGGGAGAGGTTACAACAGGGGGCTGATCTGAGTTAGACATTTGTAAATACAACCAAGAAATGCGTTAAGCCTTTGTCAGGAAAAGATTGCCTAATAAATGAAGGTTATAGATGTCTGTAAGTGTTATACCCACATATTAGTATATATGCAGTTAACATTTAAAAAAAAAAAAAATATATATATATATATATCTGTTAGGTCCACTAATAATTTTATGCAGTATGCCAAATGGTTGTAAAGCTATGAGCTGAAAATAGTAATAATGAATTGCTAGAAAACTTTCAACAAGAAATAAAAATTAATCGTACAGTATGTTATAATCAGTTCTACATCATTAGGCTATGTGCAGTGATGGACCGGTATGGCAGTTATCTGTAACTTATTGATTACATATGACCCACATCTTCCAGTTTTACAGTTAGCTATTTTGTAGTGGGACCCTTTTATCTGTACAGGTGCCAACAAAGGTGCCCTTTAAGCATCCTAGATGATATCTAATAATTAGAAGTATGGCATTAACAATATTTTACAAGATCTCCATGTGCACCTCTATGTATGCCATTGTTTTGCTCCTTTCCATTTGAACAGCATTTGTAATGTGTGACAGATATCATAAAATTTTATATTATTTTCACTCTTTTTCTAAAGTGCATGCAAGTGATATTCAGCACAAGCTGTCAAATTAGGTAATTTTTTTCAAAGGTGTATAAATCTGAACTACCATTGTTATGTGTTTTTAGGGTTTGCCAGGCAATCCAGGCGCAAAAGGAACTGTTGGAGAGAAGGTAACACTGCTAACATAGCTTCTTATACATATTCAAAGCAACACTCATTAAAAAAAAATATTGTTATAATATATGTTATAATAAGTGCTGCAAAGCAGGTGTTCTGTTAATATCATTAAAAAATCATATTTCCATCTTTATTTGGCAGCCAAGGTTGACATTATAAAACTGCCAAAAAATGTAAATGCTGTCTTATTGCAACTATGGGAACACTAGGGGCATTATATACATGTTATGCAAAAGAAACACCCCCAGAATCAAATATCCTGCTTATTGTTTTATCTCCCTGTAGTTATTGTGCAGTCAGAACTCACAGGGCATAATATACAAGACTAATGTAAAAGAAGAGGTAACAGGGAAAGTATGGACAAGAGATCACGTATGAACCTTAATACTGGCATCTGACTCCTTCAGGTTCCATAAATTAGACATTGGGGGTTCTGTCCCATCACACAATACAGAAATATTTTATAAAGGTAAAAAAAAGTGAGAAGTTCAATAGAAAATATTTTAAGACTAAATTATTAGCCACTACCACTGTAGGGAAATTGGGGAGGTGAACAGCTGCATGTATGAAGTACAGGCATATCTGCAGTAGCCTACCAAACCCTCTTGTCATTAAGAGTTCCCATCAGAGTGTTGAGCTTTGCCTCTTAGTGCAGCCCAATATTAGTTCTAATAGGAATTTATAGGAGGCAGAATGGCATGGGCAAGCTTCCCTACTTTCAGGGTCAAACATTTACTTGTCAAAAAGGCCTGTGATTCTGCCATGACAAGAAGGTTTGGGAGGCTTTTGTAGGTATGCACAGGCAACTATCCTGCACTCCATACCTGCAGCAGTTTGCACCCTTCCTACCAGTGGAATAACCTGTGTACATAAACAGGCTGCAGGCACCTAGTAAGATCCAGATACAGTATTCAAGGTTCTGTCCCATCTAAGAAACTTTGGAACCCTCAAGTTCCAAGCCCCAATCCTGGACTACAGAATCTGGAGAAAACCAACAAGACCACTTTTTACACTCAGAAACGATAAGCCTTAATGTGAATCCTGAGTTATTTTCTCCTACATTTCCACAGTGGCAGGGTCACTATATATATATGGATAGTATTTTAAGTTCTCCTTTAGGTGATTGTTTGTGGTATTGGGGCATGCAGTGTTCTCTGAGTGCTCTTGGCATAGTATATTACCCTGAATGATATGAAGAAGAATGTTGTAATTCTGTAAATATTTTTATCTTTCAAATATTTTTATTGAGGATAATACAGTACAAGTAATCATACAAGATTTCGTAAATAAAAGAGAAATACAAGTATGAAAAACAAAGTTTCCCAATAGCTATACAGAAACAATATATTTTGTTTAATTAAACCACTCAAATGTAATTAAAGAAATACGGTAAACATTTTTCTAAAGTTTATCACTGTGAATGCAACTTTAGCCTGGGGAACTATAAAGGTGGCTATAAATATGAAGTCTTTCAATATTTATTTCCATGTCGTTCTCCCCTTTGCAGCTTTGCAGAAAGATGGGCTTTAGTTGTGCCCAGGGAGATCTTTTACAAGATCTATTAGCAGTAAATTGGAGCTAAGTCATAAGCCATTAAGTCATAAGTCATTAGTCATAAGCGTAGACTAGTAGACATTATGGGCCATTGTGCACCTTCCTCCTGTACAGTAAACAGTTTTTAAGAAAAGCAAGCTAACACACCTGTGTTTAAAACTCTTCCGCTTGACATGTAAGATAATAGAACAGTGTAACCATTGTTAGGGCAACTATGTGTGCTGATACTCCAATGAGGTCATTGACATCTCAGTTTATTCAGCCATGGGCATCAACAAACATCACCCTTCCTGACGGCCACCAATGTCTAATGCGTTTCACCTGGATGGGCTTAAGTGTAGAGACTGCCTCATGCCTCTCATGGTTGAAAAAGCAGAGATGTCAGTAACATCATCAGATTCAGATTGTGGCATCTCTGTGTTCATTGTGTGTAGGTAGACTGTGGATGTGATCCTAGGATTGGTACCTGCAGCAAGTGGAACTTGGGAGTGTTCACATACAGTATATGTGAGAATGTGGTTATGATAAGTGAGATATAAATAAATTAATAGATTGATCTGAAAAGCAGACTTATCTCTTGGTCTAGTTTTGTGCACCTGCATCAGAGTATACCTAATGACATTTTGTGGAGAAGACATGGAGAAGATATATAATCATTGACCCTTAGGAATTCTGAATGCCTTTAAAGGCAAAGAAGATTTTTATAGAGCACCAATTTCAGTTATTTAGTTCATGAGTTAATATCAGTTCAATGCAACATTTACAGGGTTTTCTTTCTAGGCTTAATTTGTGAGCACCAGGGTTCGGCCCCAGTCATACTGATTCCCCATGCAAAATTAGTCATTTAATAATGTATATTGAACTTGTAATGTGCTCCAAAGCAGTTCACTTCCACTTTAAAAAAAACATGTCTCCCAAGGTCTGAAGAAACCAACCAGACTGCTGTATTTGTTATGATGAAATTGTTGCCCTTATTTATACTTTTTATGAATGTGCATGTAATAAAGACAGGTATATCTATAATGCTATGCCCCTTGTCAATTTTACTAAATATAAGACTCTGACTGATTGCCTCATTGAAAGTGGGACACCAGGGCATGTGAATATAAAATGAACTGGTAGGTGATCTTCTTAGGAACGCTTTATCAATTCTGTTCTAGCAGGCAGACCAGTAAAGTATAGAGAAATTTGAACCATCTCTTGACTCCACCTTGTCCACTATACGTGATGGATTCAGCAATTCTTTGTGATAACATTTCTTTCTACATTTAAAAAGTGTATTAAAAACATAAGTGAATGTTAAATATGTAATTTGAATGCTATATTTGTAAAGACATCTGAAACGAAAACAATGTAAGAATGAAATTAGGGTTGTCCCGATACCGATACCAGTATCGGTATCGGGACCGATACCGAGTATTTGCGGGAGTACTTGTACTCCCGCAAATACCCCCGATGCCTAAATAGAATACTCGCCGTCCCCCGCCGCCGCACCATCGCCGCATCCCCGCCGCTTAGTTAATACGGGCGGGGAAGATAACAGCTTTTATTTGAATAGCTGTATCGTTTCCCGCCGCGCCGCGCCGCACATAGACACTCCCCCTTGCTTGTGATTGGACAGATCCCAAACAAGGGGGAGTGTCTATACGCGGCAGGAAACAATACAGCTATTCAAATGAAAGCTGTTATCATCCCCGCCCATATTAACTATGCGGCGGCAGCGGCGATGCGGCATCTAGGTATGTGGGAACTGGCTGCATATATGGGGGATATGGAGGTGACATAGCTGCATATATGGGGGTGACATGGCTGCATATATGGGGGTGACATGGCTGCATATATGGGGGTGACATGGCTGCATATATGGGGGTGACATGGCTGCATATATGGGGGTGACATGGCTGCATATATGGGGGATATGGAGGCGACATAGCTGCATATATAGGGGTGACATGGCTGCATATATGGGGGATATGGAGGTGACATAGCTGCATATATGGGGGTGACATAGCTGCATATATGGGAGTGACATGGCTGCATATATGGGGGTGACATGGCTGCATATATGGGGGTGACATGGCTGCATATATGGGGGATATGGAGGTGACATAGCTGCATATATGGGGGTGACATGGCTGCATATATGGAGGTGACATAGCTGCATATATGGGGGTGACATGGCTGCATATGTGTGGGGACATGGCTGCATATGTGTGGGGACATGGCTGCATTTGTGTGGGGACATGGCTGCATTTGTGTGGGGACATGGCTGCATTTGTGGGGGGACATGGCTGCATTTGTGGGGGGACATGGCTGCATTTGTGGACACATTTAAAAAAAAAAAAGTATCGGTATTCGGTATCGGCGACTACTTGAAAAAAGTATCGGTACTTGTACTCTGTCCTAAAAAAGTGGTATCGGGACAACCCTAAATGAAATAGAACATATGTCAGTCTGAAAACCAAAGTCTGCTACTTGTACTAAGTAGATATGTAAAAACGTTGAATTATTATTTCTAAACTTTTGCTTTTTATTTTCTTTAGGGTAATTCTGGTGCCCCTGGCGTACCTGGCCTAATGGGGAACTCTGGTAAACCTGTAAGATTGAATTTATATTTTCCTGTAATAATTCTGATGTTTATTTTTTCAAAATGTAAAAACAATACTTTAGTTTTAAATAGTTACATTCTCTGTTAATTTTTTTCCACCCTCTGTGTCCCGTTGGGGAAACGTTCCTTTACTTCCTAACCCAGAGACTCAAAAAATAAAAGGAAATATTTGCAAGATCAGTCCCCTTGTAGACAGTTGGCACCAGCTGGGTGTCCATGTTGGAATATTTCACCTTACCCCTTGTTCAGTCGACAGCTGTAAAATATTGAATTTCTATCAGGTGACAAAGGTCACAAAGTTTCCCTCCCCTTGTAGATCATTTTTATTTTAATATATATTCGCTTTATTTCTGTATTAGCGTATTACAATGAAAGACTACTTAGAAGAATATTGTAATTTAAGGTTTTCTTGTGTGCTGATGTCATATCAAAGACAATCTCTGAATTTGTGTGTTTTTTATGCTTTTGTTAAAACCAGGGTGATCAAGGACCACAAGGCGAGGTTGGGCCAAGAGGACCCATTGGACCTCCAGTAAGTGAATAAATAATTTTAAAAATATTATTCTATTTTAAACAAACAATAGAGTGAAGAGATTGAGAGATATATACCGTCTTTAATCTCGTACTGTACATTAACCTATTCTGTTGGTTGAAATGCCTACTGGAGTAAGAAAACATGTATCATATTTCTTCTTACTCTTTTAATAATTCAACCCTCATGAATTATTCAGCATTATTCTGTTGTAATAAAAAAAGATCTTCATCTTGTGCATCCTATGTTCATACCGCATCATCTATTAAAGTGGTAGTAAACCACCAACAAAATGTATTGGACCTCTGCAGGATAATAAAATGCGATGCATACTAGCTCTTTATGATAACACATTATGACAGACTTACCTTAAAATTAAGTCCACCAGTGGCGTGCTGTCATGTTCCTTTCAGGTCTGGGGGCTCTGGCCATTTGAATAGCAAAGCTGCAATGACATCACTCCCGCACATGCGCATGGGAGTCATGGCTGTGGCACAGCTCTCTAAATGGGACCGTATGCTACTATCTTCCTTAACAGTGTGCAAATTTACTGTGCCTACAGGTAAGCCTTATTATAGGCTTACCTGTAGATATAAAAAAAAAAAGCAGATTTTACTACTGCTTTTGGCAAAATTACTTTGCATGATGCAAAATGTGATCTACAGTATAGGCTACCCATAGATGGACTTTGTGTATTCTGCAATCAAAAGCAGGTTTCACTGTGAATGAGTTACCTGTCCAATAAAAGAAAATAAACACTCATTTATCAGCCATAAGGGTTTCTAGATATTGTAGACAATTTACTAAAGATGTAAAGCATGTTCACTATGCAAAGCATATTTTTACTTTGCAAGGACACTTTTATTTACAGTAGATTAGTGAATGAGGTGTACTGAGAAGTTGTACTGACATTTATTGTCCAATCTTGTACAATCATTTATTTTTTTCATTGCATATGTTAGGGTATTCTATGCAAAGTAAATGTACATTTTTACTACATTCACCAAGCTCCTTTAGTAAATCAGCTACATTGGGAGGACTAAAGCTTACAACAGCTGCACCTGATTAGTATTGCTTGATCATTACCCCTATATGTACCCATTATCTTATTTTAGACACAGCTTGCCCATAACATAATTTACCAATAATATAGTCCTTCTGTCCTTATCAACAAATAATTTACCTTGGTGATTAACTGAAATAATTTATTTGCCTTTGCGTTTATACACATACTGATTAGTCATTATAAAAATAGTTACAGTTACAGACAGTTTTTAACTGTTCTATATTTAAACTGTATTTTATATTTATAATTTAACTTGCACAGTTAGACAACTTTAAAGAGAATCTTTTACTAAGAAAATAACTTTTGGACATACAGCAGTCCATTAATTAGATAAAGTTTCATGTTTCTGCCAAGCCTGTCAGTGTCTGGTTTAATATTGAATAATTATATGCAGTGTTCAGGCACATAGTCGTGTCAAGAGCTCACTACTTTATCCAGCTTTCTAATCAGATTTAAATTGAAGGTTCCAAAATCAGTGATTTTTTTTACTGTTGAGTAAACCAAAATGGCAACAGAACTCAAATATAAACATCATTACTCCATCTGCCATGAATTTCCCCTTAACCAGAGGATTAATCATTTTTAGAACCTCATCTGTGTAACCCAGTGCAATCAAACATGGCCAACACATGGGTGTATGCTATAGTACACCCATGAGAACGAGGCCTTAGGTTCACCTGTTCAGTAAAAAAAGACTAGGGTTAAAGATGAAAGAGAGAAGCAACTGTACTGCAATAGAATAGTATAGATTAATATAATAACAGAAGGAATGGTATTTGGGATAGATGCACTATCAAATTCTATTCAATGTATTCATTTATTAGGAATCGCTATACCTGTTCAAGTAAGCTGCATCCCCACACCATCTTTTTGGGGAAACAGTGGTGAGCTTTGAATTGGGGGTACATATCCCTCCCCTCTGTCCAAAGCTCCTGGCTAATGCTGAAGGGCATAGTTACTACATTAATGTAACAGGTGTTCTGCTTGCCTGCAGTTCTCTTATCACTGGGGTAAACAAGCCATATGCCTAGGGAATTACTATACATGAGATAGGCAACCTTTGGTGTAAATTCTACAATTTTTTTTAAAGAGCATGCATAGCAGAAGTTCCTTTTCCCTTCACAAACTTGCCAAAGAAGTAGACAATGTTCTTTTATCAACATGATTATTCACTTTGTACTATAACTACAGTTTACTTTGAATACTCAGGCCCGTTTAAATAACATTATTTTCCTTGCATGTTTGAAGTGAACATAGCTTCACTTTATTCATTAAGCTATAAAATGTTCTTAATATTACTATACAGGATTATTATTGCACAACACTTTACAATATAAGAGAGACAGTACAGTTACAATGATGGTACAAAAGGTAATAACTGTGAAGGATGAGCTGAAGAATTCAAAGTTCAGTTGTTAGGTGGAAGCAGGATAGGCTTCCCTGAAGGGATGAGTTTGCAGGGATCGCTTAACCACTTGCTTACTGGGCACATATACCCCCTTTCAGCACTGCATCGCTTTAAATTAAAATTGCGCGATCGTGCGACGTGCCTTACAAACAAAATTGACTTCCTTTTTTTCCCCCACAAATAGAGCTTTCTTTTGGTGGTATTTGATCGCCTCTGCGTTTTTTTTTTTTTTTTTGCGCTATAAACAAAAAAGAGCGACAATTTTGGAAAAAAATACACAGAATATTTTTTACTTTTTGCTATAATACAAATCCAATTTTTTAAAAAAAATATATTTTTTTTTCTCAGTTTAGGCCGATATGTATTCTACATATTTTTGGTAAAAAAAACAATCACAATAAGCGTATAGTAATTGGTTTGCGCAAAGGTTATAGTGGCTAGGAAATAAGGGATAGAATTCTGACAATTTTTATTTTTTTTACTAGTAATACGGCGATCTGCGAATTTTGTCAGGACTGCGATATTGCGACGGACACATCGGACACTTTTGACACATTTTTGGGACCATTCACATTTATACAGCGATCAGTGCTATAAAAACACACTAATTACTGTATAAATGTGACTGGCAGTGAAGGGGTTAACACTAGGGGGTGAGGAAGGGGTTAAATGTGATCTAACTGTGTTGGGGGAGGGGGGTGACTGGGGGAGGTGACCAATGCTGTCTCCCTATGTACAAGAGAAACAGCATCTGTCTCCTCTCACTGACAGGATGTGGAGCTCTGTGTTTACACACAGAGCTCCACGTCCCTGCTCTAAAACTGCCGATCAGCGGGTACCTGGCGGACATCGCGACCGCCAGGCACGCGCACCGGCATCTCGGGGACGCGCTGGGTGCGCGCGCCCCCCCCAGTGGCCGGAGAAAACGATGCCTTCAATTGACGGCAGCTTGGATATTCAGATCCCCTAAGCTGCCGTCAATTGACGATGAGCGGGGACTGAAGTGGTTAAAGGTGGCCAGAGTAGGAGATAGCCAAACAGATATGGCTAGAGAGTTCCAGGGGATGGTAGTGACTTTGGAAAAGTCCTGAAAATGAGCATGGGAGGAGAAGACAAGCGAGCTAAAGAGTAGAAGGTCCTGGGAGGACCGGAGAGGACAGTTTGCGTGCTAGATCTAGCTTGAGGCAGAGTTTTGAATTGCTTTGTATGTTGTTGTTAGCATTTTGGCTCCAATTCACTGGGCAACTGTAATCCAGTGGAGGAATTGGCAGATACTGAGTGGTTGGTAAGGTATATGAGTCTGGCAGCAGTATTCATGATAGACTAAAGAGGGGAAAACCTACGTAGAGGTAAGCCTATAAGAAGGGAATTGCAATGGTCAAGGTGAGAGATAACAAGAAAGTAAATGAGTAGCTTGTTGGTTTTATTCGTTAAAAAGGGATACATTTAGAGATGTTACAGAAGGGAAGTCTACAAGCTTTTGACTGTCATTAGATTTGAGGCTAAAAAGACAGGTCAGAGTCCAGGGTTACACCTTTAACCCTGGCGTGGGGAAGGGACTATTCTTTGTAATTTCGATTTTGATGGAAAGCTCAGAGAAGAGGGTACGGGAGGTACAAGATTTTATTTAGAAATATTTAATTTGAAGAAGTGGTGTGACATCCATGCTGATATGTCAGTTAGTAAGTTAATAATTTAGTAAGTCAGTAACGTGATGAGTACAAATGCACTAGGAGCCATTCACATACTCACTATTCAACTCCCCATCAACCCTTTGTCTCTAATTGAAACCTTGTACATATCTTTAGAGAAGTATGGTGAGAGAGGGGGAATGGGTCACTATGGGTGTGTAATGTGTGTGCTATAAACAGTTTTTTTTTTAACATGAGGTAAGGATAAAGCAGAAAAACTATTTTACAATATTTGAATCCTTACCATAATAATTAAATCAAATATACTGTATACAAAACCACTATACAATCATTCAATATCAAGCGAAAGGTGGACCACCAGATCAGATTATGGGCTACTGTCCTGTGTATTGAAAATCGCAAACAGAAAACAAATATGCTTGTAAATGTTTTCTTTTTATGTATATGTGCATTGAAAGCTTAAATATACATACCCCAAGCCAGGGATATTATATACCATTTTAATGCATATGTTGTCTGTTTATCATAAAGCACATATGCTGGTGTTTACTCATTACAGTGCTATTCCTATACCACCATCTCTTAGAAACATTCTGATTTATTTCAGCATTATATCAAACCAAGTCATGGCCCCATGTTTGTTGCTGCTAAGCAAATTAAACTTTTTTATAATGAGTTTGAAGTGTAGGCTCTTCTTGACCTAAAACAGCTGGACAACTCTTTGTAGGACTAAATCTATCAAGAAGGGAATTATTAATAGTGAAAATTAGAAAGATAGGAGGCTTACATGGAAACTATTATTTCCATTGGGTGCAGATTTTAATTATTACATAATTTACATAAAAAGTGACTTTCAATGTGACTTTGTCTTCTTGCATACATGAACTCTGTGTGCAAGATATGTCTATAATATGCCAGTGCAATCAGTATTTTTCAGAATGACTGCTGATGTAAAACAGTTACAGATTGTACTTTAAAAACATGCACTTAGTTTTGTTATCCTCATGAACCAAAGCTGACCTATTGACTATTACTGACATTCTGTAAGATAAAACAAACTACATAACAATAAAATATGGCTTTCCTCATGTATAGTTACAAAACGATCCGGTTTTTAGGTTTTTAAAACATTTGCACAGTTATAAAGTTTACATTTTTCACATTACCTAGAAATAAAGTATACTACAGATTCTCTGTCTATAAAGCCCCACATAAAACAACAGTTTCCTAATTATAGAGTTCAAACCAAACAAGTAATGCCTCTTACACACAACCAGTTTTCCCGTCTGGAAAACTGCCATGACAGCTTTTGGCCGGGAAAACTGTCCATGTGTATGCTCCATGGCAGTTTTCCCAAAAGGAAAACCGACAGGAATCGCGGAAGGAAAAATTAGAACATGTTTTTCCTGCCGTGGTTCCAGGCAGTCTTTTTCCTGGCAGTTTCCCTATGAGAGACACTGCGGTGGAGCATACACACGACTGGGATTCCCGGCCAAAGCTCTCACCGCAGTTTTCTCGACGGGAAAACCTCTGGTGTGTACACAGGGAAAGTGACCGAGCAGGATCTCAGTTTTCCCCCGGGATTCCCGGCAGACTTTGTACTGCCGGGAATCCCGATCGTGTGTACGGGGCATCAGTAATCATTTTAGTTTAACAAAATATATTTAAAAGATACATCTTCAAATTGCTGAAAAATTCATTATTAGTTTTACAAAAATTCTAGAAACCTCACTATTTTACTTTTAGGTATGGATATTCAGATTTTCATCACTAATACATGTAATGTTGCATATCGAGTTAAGGCAGGCCACTCTTATAGTTTTATTGCATGAATATAAACTTATTTTTGCCGGACCAGTGCCTGCTAAGTTTGTTTGTTGATCTACCTTGCAATCATGTAGTCATTACATGACTAAAAGATGGATCGATAGAAATACACAGCAAAGTGTGCGCCAGGCGACGCGATCTCTATGCCCCACCTGTAATCTGTGAGATTGATCTGCTGATGCAGGGGGAGACGGGACATTGGTGCCTACAGACAGTCTGAAACACAGCTTTTCCAACACTGCCCACTTCTGCATTCCCTGCCACCCTGTTCAAACATTGCTCACCTCTGTATCTCCTGCCACCCTCTTCAAACATCATTAATCTCTGCATCCCGTTACCCCCTTTCTACACTGTTCACTTCTGCATCCCTGGCCAACTTCTTGCAACACTGCTCAATTTTGTTATTCCTGTCACCTTTTTCCAACACTGTTCACTTCTGCTCCCCTTGGCAATGCTGTGCACCTCTACAACCCGTTTCCAGCACTGTTCATCCCTGCACCCCGATGCAACACAGTTTTTTTCTGCACCCTTTGCCATCCTCTCCCAACATTGCTCCCCTCTGCATTCCTTGCAACTCTCTTTGAGTGCTGCACACCTCTGAATCCCCTTCCACCTCTTCCTACACAACTACCCCCTGTGCCTCTGCCAAACTCTCTTCCAGTGATGCTTACCTCTCCATCCTCTGCCACCTGTCTCCATGACTGCTCACCCATGCACTCCCTGCCACCCTCTTCCAAAACTTCTCATCACTGCATTCTCTGCAACCCTCTTGCAATGCTGCTCACTTCTCCAACCTTATTTCAGCACTGTTTAAACCTGCAATCATCTTCTTTTCTGCACCCTTTGCCACCCTATTGCAACACTGCTCACCACAGTGCTGCTTGCAAATCCTCTTACAACACTGCTCATATCCCCTCTCACCCTCTTCCATCATTGTGTACCCCTGCATGCCCTGCCACACTCTTCCAGGGCTGCTCATCTCTGCACTTTTTACTGCCCTCTTTCAACTCTGCTAACTTCTGCACCTCCTGCCCCCTCTTACAGCACGTCTCACCTTTGCATGTCCTTCCATCCTCTTAGAACACTTCTCACCTCTGTACATTCTGCCACCCCCCACCTCTGCATCCCTTGCTATTTGCAAGTAAAATGACTGATGGGGGGCCAGGGGCACGGCTTAGGGAAAAATGTATGTACCTAGCTGCTTTGCTTGCGCCATGAATGGACATCCTGGTTGGGTTTTTGCCAACTCCAGGAGGGGGACAACTACAATCTGATTCCTTTAGGTCCAAAAGTGGCACTTTATGGCAGCCAGTATCTTCTAGGAAGCCTCCCAGGTGGTTAGGTTTTTGCAGCACTCCAGATTCCTAGGTCCCAACACCTAAGGACATGATAGGTATTTTCACAGGGCAAAGGGCAAGGGGGAAAGACCATGTGCTTGACAGTGCCTCAAATAATTAATAAAACCCCCAGCATGCACCAGCAGCCACCCCCCAAGCATGCCGATTGGCCAGGTATTAAATAACCTTAACACAGAATGATATCTGTAGCACACCCTGCTCATAAACACGCATGCGGCAAGGGGCTAAGATGAAACACTCTATGGATAACAAACTTGAGAACACTGACAGACACATAGCTAGGCTGACTAAAGCTCATTAGAAGATCATAAAATTTCAAAAAGAGAATTTGGAAATATGATATACAGTTTACATACAGTATATATACAATTTATATACATGCATCACTTGCAAAAACTGAATTATATACTATTAAGCAATAATAATAGCAGTTGACCATTAAATATTGCCAGAATTTCTGGGGAAAACCTTTCATGTTACTAGAGCATATACGGTACATTCTTTAGATATAAAGTTACTGGAAAAAGAGCATTGTACCTAATGGTACAATAACAGACAGCAGTTTGAAACGGTGTTCAGAGCCATATTTCAACATCATGATGCTCTAGAAACACCCATTTCTACAAGCTCCTACCCTGATATTTTAGGGGAGACGAATAATAGAGTGCGCTGTTGTAGGCAGCTTGATCTCTACTTCATATGCAAAACTACCTACACTGTATCAACTGTAGAAGGTACCATACAAGAGAAAGGAAAGATTGTAGACCAAGTGGCAGGCCAGCCCCCCTTCATAGCGAGCATGATAGGGCTACATCTGTGGCTGCAGGGGTCTGCCCAGATGTAGAAGGCCTAAGGTCAACTACTACAACTGTCACTTTCACATGAACACAGGTATAGTATTGAGCTCAATTTCCCCCAAGATAACCTCTGCAGTCCACAGGATGTTTCCCTCTCTCTTTACCCCCACAGAGACTTATTGCAGTTCCTGATAATTGGGGCTTCCAAAGTACAATCCCTCACACTACCAATAGTCAAGGCCAGGTGTGGGATGCTTAACATTCAATACTCATACAAAAGGTCACAGGATAGATATGAATACTTCAGCCCTTTCTATACAAACAGACTGTAAGGATGCCTGACCCCTTCTTTAGTTTGTTATCTATCTTTCTTTTCAGTCTAGCTCATACAGACACAGAGGGGTTGTTTTACTAAAACTAGAGAGTGAATAATATGGTGCAGCTCTGCAAAGAAACCAATGAGCTTCCAGTTTTTTTTTTTGTCAAAGGTTAACTAAAAAAGCCGAAGTTAGAATCTGATTGACTACTATGCACATTTGCATCAGATTTTTCACTTTCCAGTTTTAGTATCAACCCCAGATCGTCCAGTCAGTTTCGGGTTAAAAATTTCAAGAACTTTACCTAATAAAACATATTAACAAACATCAATTTTTTTTTCAGAGGTCTCCCAACAAAGTGGCTTGTACAGACTTTCCAACATAAGTCTGTTCATTTTTTTTATGGGCAGGGGTGCTCGCCAATGTGTAGGCATTCAGACAGCATCCCGTTTAAAGTAAATGATCCTGCTGTTCTAAGCCAGTTAGCTATAAAGTAATTTGCCAATAATTGGTTCCCACGTACTGTGGCACAGTAATTCATGATGCCAATCCTAATGTGGGGCTTGCTCTTGCAACTGTCCCTACTAATCATCCCACGACCATTAAATTCTCCAAAACCTTGGTAAAATAAATGACAGTCCTATTGCTTGATTAGCAAAGGACAGAGCCTAATGGTCTTAAACCCTCTTACAAGATGGCTTCATGTTTCCTGAACTATAGTGAATTTTCTGACAAAAAATAACCCTTGCAACGCCCTCACCCTACAGTTTTCCTACTGAATGTAGCCACAAATGTCAGGTGAAACAAAGGGCCAGATTCAGATACATTTACATTGGAGCAGAGTATCAGAGATACACTACGCCGTCGTATTTTACCTGGCTCTACGACGAATTCATGACGATTTTGGCCCGTAAGGTACGGCGGCGTAGTGTATTTCTCGCGGCAGAATTGAAATATGCGATTAGGGGGCGTGAAGCATTTAAATTAGGCGCGTCTCCGCGGCGATCAAACTGCGCATGCTCCGTTCAGAAATTTCCTGCCGTGCATTGCGCGAAATAACGTCGTTACGTAATTTTTTGTTTGAGTAGCGTCGTTTACGTACATTCCTATTCCCGGACGACTTACATAAAAAAAAAACAAACGTTGAAATTCGACGCGGGAACGACGGCCATACTTAATATGGGCTGTCTAATATTAGACCAGATAAAAGCTGGAATAACTTTACGCGGCAAAAAGATGACTACAGATGCCGTAAGAGATGGCGAATGACACTCGTAACTTCGTGGATCGTCGGAAAAAGCTCATTTGCATACCCCGACGCGGAAAACTACGGGAACTCCACCCAGCGGCCGCATATTTATTGCAGCGTAGATCCGAAGGTGTACGAACACGTAAGCCAGTCGGATTGAAGCCCGAAGCCATAGTTTCATGGTTTGAGGATTCAGACTAATGAAACGACACGCGTAATTTGAAAGTACTCCGGTCTAACGCGAGATAGACCGGAGTAAGGGCTCTGTGAATCTGGCCCAAAATTGGGAAATATATACTAGTTTGTAGGCAGAGGCTTTGTGCTGCCCTCCCATTTCCCTGCTTTCCTAAGCACTGGCCCACAGGTGACATTATGGCAAACACATCCCAGTTTGTACTGTAGCTAACAATTGTTTGACCATGGAATATGGATGATAACTTGTATTATAATAATGTGATTGACTTGGTATTTTCAGTATTATTTTCATAGATATGATTGCTTTTATACTCAAGTTGCATATTCTTGACCCATAGACTATTGTCTCCAAAATCAAATATGACTGATACAGTTATTTGTACCCCAGTTATAAATCTGGGAACATCTTGCTTGTTCCTTGATCCAAATATACCTGTCATTGTCAATAAATCATCATCTGATAACTCTGGGCACATATACAGCCCTTTATTATTTGGATTAGATAAATAAACAAGGTCTTAATGGATTTCAGTAGTTGGTAATTTGAACCTGCTTCACTGCAGCATTTCATTTCAGAATAATTTGTGACATGCACAGCTGATATTGATTATTTCTCCTACTATTGAAATCACAAATAATTTGCTCTGATATGGAAAACAGTAAACTAGTAGCCTTCCAATACATTCAAAAAGTGATGCAACTACACAGCCATTTCAATCCCTGATCATCCCAAAGTTGCTCCTAGTTTCACCATAACAAGCTATCCTATACAGTATATGTATCCTATATATTTTAAATGACAAACCATTCTAACCACTTTCAAACAGCATGTATTAAATAGACCTTAAACAATAGCTCCACCTTCTGCTAGAATTACAGCATGAGCACAGTTCAATTGAGTAAATATATGCTCTTCCTGTTCCTAGGTTAAAGCAGAATTCCACCCAAAAGTGGAACTTCTGCTCATTTGTCTCCTCCCTCCCTTCGGTGCCACATTTGTCACCTTTCGGGGGGAGGGTGGAGTGGATACCTGTCTTTGACACGTATCCTGTCCCCACTTCCTGGAGCTGCGGCCGTTGACGTCACTGCTCGGCTCCCTCCTCTTTCCCCTACCCCTGGGCCAGTAGGAGACAGGAAGGGAGCCTCGTGAATGCGCAGTAGGGTTCCCGGCGTGAAACCGTAACGCTACACTGCCAGGTTCCCTTACCTGCAATGGAAACATCAGCTGTGGTGCCGACATCGCTGGACTCCAGGACAGGTACGTGTCCTAATATTAAAAGCCAGCAGCTGCAGTATGTGTAGCTGCTGGCTTTTAATTTTGGGCGGACCTTCGCTTTATGTAATATGAATGTGAACAGAACGTTTATTAAGGTTATAGAAAACAAATGTAGTTACTTTCTCAGGATGTATTTTTATGTCCTCCAGATATCTCTGTGATTTACACATTTAAGGATAAACATATATATTGAATTGAAAAGATGCACAACATTTTTGTGTAGAATGAAGAAAGTGATTTGCGGCAGTGAGATTAGTAAAATATTGATTCTGATTTGCACTTTTAACATAATATATATTTATATAGTTGATGAGGTTGAAAAAAGACACAAGTCCATCAAGTCCAAACTGTGTGTGTGCTTTTATGTCAGTATTACATTGTATATGCACTGGGCCTTATTTAATAAGTCTGAGAATGTCATTAAAATACAGTTAAATTGACTTAAATGATCCAATGCAGCACCAAATGTTCATTAATGAATAAGTACTGTTGAGGCCATACAAAGCTCAAGAACTGTCTGTAGTTAATTAAGGGCTAATGTAAATTACATTGTATTGAAATGACTAAATGTTCATTTTATTGGAATACATAGTGCTAGAAAATGCTTTAAGTTTTCTATGGTAGATTGTATTAAAAATTATTTGGTGCAATATAGTTGACACGCTATTCAAATAATTTCAGTGTCAAAATACATAATTGTATGTAAATGCTAAAGTGTTGCATTCAATAGTATATGACATTTTTATTTTTAAGGGCGACAGAGGAGAGGCAGGTCCCATTGGCCCACCTGGACCACCTGGAAAACAAGTAAGTTGCACTTTTAAATGCCTACCTACTTGACCAAGAATCTACACTATACTGTATAGTATTATATTATCTTACTGTGATCTATTACGCACATGCAAACACTCTTGTATACCAACAATGATATTATATACAAATCTTATAGAGAAACTCTAAGAATCTTTTTTTTAGGAAGCAAATGTAGCTATGGACAGAAATGCAAAAGATGTTCTATGGCTGGATCTAATGAACACAGCTATGAATAGCCTCATTCACTGTAGACTAGCCACTATTTACACAGCACAGCAGCAACAGAAAGGGAATATACACAGTCCTTTGTGAAAGAATGCACTGTTGGAAGGAATGTAAATCATAGGTTGGGAAGGGGGGAAGTTGGGGTTTATCTCACAAGGGAAACGCAGAATAAATATTTCAGTCTCCTTTATTTTTGACTTGCTTTATTTAAAGTAATTTAATTTACAATTCAATTTAAAGCTAATCTATAATACAACAATCTATGCCCTCAAATTGTATATTCTGTTTGCTTAATTCTAATATGTGATTGCTTTTTAAGGGTTCCAGAGGAGATCCTGGATTCTTAGGCTTGCCAGGACCCCCTGGTCTTCCAGGACATAAAGGTGACAGGGTGAGTCTTACACAAAACATACCCATTGATAAACAAGAAAGCTTAAATGGTCCAAAGACACAACTGCAAAATAAAGCTTCAGTCAGCACATTATCCACATACATGGATATATATTGACTCAACGTGTCAACTAATAACTGTATATTTAAAGGGTTAGCCTACCCAAAACTAATATTCCCATGTTGAGTAAGAACCCATGCACAATTAATCACCTGATGTCTTATATATCTCATTGAATAATCTGGAGATAACTTCCCACTGGCTTCCTTTTAATTTTAAATAGTCTCTCTTCTCCTGCAGTAAAATGAGTCAATATATATATATATATATATATATATATATATATATATATATATATATATATATATATATATATATATATATATGTGTTTGAAATGTGTGAAATGAATTAATTCATTGATTTCACATACCACAATGGCCATACCAGATGACCTGACTTAGAAATTCAGTTCATGAGAGCTTACCAGCGGTGTCCATGACATGAAGCGTTAAAGGGAGGCTGAGCCCACAGGTAACTAACAAAAACGAAATGTTTTGACAGGATTCACCTTTATTTCTTTTAATAGTAAGCAGCCTGTGTGGAAGATGCTAACTGTAAATTTTATCTTTTTTTTTCTATAAAATCATGACACCATTGCAGTACAATACTGAAATTTGACTTTATAACAAAGGAGCTTATTCCTGCTGGCTAGACAGCAGGTAACAGTGAGGACTTGTAATTACGAAAATGAGAAGCTGCACTTTTTGGCTACAAATGCATATTTGAGATGGAACATTGGCAAATTATGCAGAGATAATGATAACAGTGAGCATAACAATACTGTTTCTTCTAGCTATGAAGTACATAAAGAAAATGCAGGATCCCATTCTGAATCTTAACCTTAATTAATAATTTTGTATGCTGAAGATGATATTTGAACTTAATGGCATCCTAGTGGTAAATAGTTTAATTCGCACAAATGTGAGCATTGTTGTTTTATTGGTTCAATGAGACTTACGTTGGGAGAAAGAAAAGAGTGCATTTGAGATTTTCAGTATAGCTGTACAAATACATGAGCTTATTTTTTCATTAGTGTCCATGATCATTTAAAACATAAGGCCACAAATGGAGTGCACAAGTCTTGGAACTGTAAAATTACTTATAAAATCCTTTATTTTTCAAAATGAGAGAACTGCATCCCCATTCAGGTAATTTTTGTTTTCTTGCAATGGGGGTTTTACTCTTATCAGCAGGGGTTTTAATCACACCGGGCATTTACTAGTAAGGGTATTTACGAAGCCCACCAATTTAATGTGGGATTTAACCCTGGCCATCAATATAATGGGAAGATTTACACTCACCACCAATTTAGCAAGGTCATTTACACTGGTGGAAAGCAGAAGGGTGAACCTGTCGTGGTCACCCCTCTGCCACATGGCTATATTGATATGTTCACCACAGAACAACTTAATTCTACCAAACTCCACTTTAGATACTTGTTAATTTTAAATGCTTAGTTTGTTTTCAGGACTTGGGAGTCAATAAATCATTAGTGGGATTCTATTTTGGGTTCCAATCAATGTGCTACAACCTTGGACTAGCATATGGAATAGCATGCACCTACTATGGATTAAAACAAAAACATACCACAAGTCAGTTTTTAATTGTGGAATTTGTTGTACAGAGCTTAAAGTGTATCTAAACTCAGAATTTCAATATGTGACAGTTTTCCAGTCCTTAGATATGATGGCTGCATTAGGTTCCAATTTTTAGGCTTTCTTTATTTGTTACTGTCAAGATCACCGGGGTCAAATACACACTCCCGTTCTTTTATGACAACACTTACTCCCCACACTTAATCTATGGAACAGTGGCGTTGTCACTTTAGTCTGCTCTCCTGGTTTGGATTAAATACCACCCCCACTAATCTCAATTACATAGAGGGATTTTGCTTTATAGTTTACAGAAGATAGCTGTGAAAGATGATTGTTCAAGATTTCAGTTCAGTCTACAGGAAAATATAAGGCTTCCAATAGGAACAATAGGTATTTTTCCACACTTTCTGAATATGTACTTTGCTTAAAATACTTTTTAAAGTGGAGCTCCACCCAAAAAGGAGAAGCTCCACTTGTTTGCCTCCTTCCTGCCTCCGCTGCCACATTTGACGCCTGTTGGGGGAAGGAGAGGGTACCTAGTTTTGATAGGTACCCGCTTTCACTTTGACTTAGTTTGCTGAATAGGCGGAAGTTTGTTCCCCTCCTTCCCCAAAGTATTCTGGGACATTTTACAGGTCTCAGAAGCCCATTCATAAAGCGCAGCACACTTTGCACATGCATAGTAGGAAACCAGCAGTGAATCCACAAGGCTTCGCTGCCAGTTTCCCTTAGTCAAGATGGCAGCTATTGGTTCAGGTGAAGACACCGCTGGATGCCTGAATAGGTAAGTGCCCTATTACTAAAAGTCAGCAGCTACAGTATTTTTTTCTAAAGGAGCCTGAAGCTCCTCTTTATTGCAGTTTACAAGTATTCAGATGTGGTGGCTGTATTAGAGCACATGAAGAGCTTTTCATTACAATAATTAAAAAAATATGCTAAATTTACACTTTTAGCACACTCTGCATGAAATCATTTTTCACATTAGCAGTTGATTTGGTACAGCAATTACAACAATCACAACTCAGCAGGTTATTTTGGTTTCTAGAGATGTCAAAGGTAAAATTAGGTAAACACTAGTAAGATATGGATTCTGGGTACAACCTGCTAAGAAGCTAATTGCAAAGCTCTTTAATGTAAAATTAGGTGTAACCTCCATGACAAATATGGTGTTTTATTTTTTAAATAATTTGCAACTAGCCAGCTTGTTTTTAATACCATTAAAATGCAGTTAATGGCAGCAATGCTATTTACTTGCAGTAAATTATTACTGCATTTTTTTTTTATGTGGTGAATATAAGAATGTGCTTTTAAATATAAGAGCTACCCACTGATTTGTCATAAACAGTCCAATGGGTGGGGGTGAAGAGCAAGATATGAATACTCTACCAATAGTAGCATAGGTGTGTGCAGCCTATTGCATTAGGGTGCACCCCAAAGCTCAAGCACACATGCATGCGTGAGTAGTGACTAAATTGTGCTCAGCCCAGCTTACCTTTTCCTGTTAGGCTGAAGTCTGTCCCACACTGCAGGCTGTGTTTACTCTTCCCTCTCCTGCCCGCTCCAGCTGCCGACACCCCCTGTTGTAAGGTCAAAAAAGACATGCTGAGGAAGGGGGCGGGTACAGTGTCATTCCCATTGCCCAAAATGCAGCAGAGATTTGAAGCAACTGTAGCCTCTGGCTTTTTACAGACACTGCACGATTGGCATCCTTGGTGATTAAGGTGTGCCCAGGCACACATGTCACACCCCATGCACATGCCTATTAATAGTAGTGAACGCCCTAGTGGAGCCAACTGACCACCCAAAAAAGGAGATCCCTGAAAAATACTCATCACCCAAGTTGAGTAGTTTACATACAGTTGCACCAGAAAGAGTGTCAAACAATCCAAGAGCCCAACGTTAAAAATGTATAAAAATCCAAAATGAATGTTTAGGTAATATTGGCTAAACATATCCTTTGGTTTACCCAAGTACTACAAATTGTAAGCAACGGTAAACCTCTCAACCATGCTCTTGGTAACCAACTCAAACAGTGATGGAACAGGGGGTTGGCAGAGCCTTGTCTGTGTTGATGGACACAGCAGCGAGTCTTGGGAGCGAGCCCCCACAAGTGCCCTGTGAAAATTGGCTTCCTATTAGGGGCACCAGCAAAAGAGGAGGAGCCAAGAGCGCCAGTGTGAACCCCATACGAGGAGAATCAGGGCAGCTCTGTGCAATTCTATTTAGGGAAGTATAGACATGTTTGTTGTTGTAAAGGAATTTTTTTTTTTAAATAACTTCAACTTCAGTCCATAACACAGCTTACTTGAAAGATGTATAGCCTTTTTTTTTTAAAGGTGTGTAAACCAGCCTTATGCAATACTGTGGTGCATAGAGTATATGCTAGGAGTAATAAAAATAATAATATTGCAAATGCTGTATGCAAATGCAAATATTGTAGATAATTGTATACTTCCATATGTGAAAATGTATACTTCCTCTAAATGTGAAACAAATCTAAAAATAAAAAAAAATATGCTTCATTTTATGTGAGAAAAATAAACAATCACCACATCTGTAAATCTGAATATTATTTTTTCTTTTGGTGTATCTTTATGTGATTCAATAAGGGTTTTAGCTGTTCTGTAAATCTAAAATAGAGATTTGTTAGAGCAGAGTGGGGATATATTATTTAATTTTACAAATACTGATTGCTGAACCCTTTACAGATCACATACTTATTTTTCTCTGCATTAGTTTACCTGTGTTATATTTCACAGTGAATTGCTTATGTTATACTTTACATCTATCTTTAATTTTCTTAAAACTCTGTGTGATCCTTTGATCAATTACAGACAGAAGTCTGAGCATTCACTTCTGTTTGTACAATTCAATGCATGGCATAACTTAGTGCTCCATGTGTCTTCCTTTTATTTATTTACTTTTTGTTTTGATTCCGTTTGCTGAAGGTTTAGTCTTACTGAATGCATTTTTTTTACGCATACTTACAAAGGTAAAGCCCAAACATAGCGTAATTTCTATCCCTTGGTGGAGCAAAAACATCTGTACAGCACATGTACCAGAATTGTTAGGTTAGTAGTAAAGTAAAATCATGATCACAAGTAGAAAACTATAAAAGCAGTTAATATTATATTGTATGTTATTTCGTAAGATTGGATTCTGCATATTATTTGTATAGTTCTTTGTAAGAGCAAGGTCTTGTGGCAAACCATTTGGGTTATTTAAATGCATTATTTATAAATGGGTTTTTTAAATCTATAATTGATTTTGGTCTGAGGATCACGAAAGAGAAGAAAACAAATCAATATCTATGCCACCCCCCAGCAATATTAGATATCTTGCAATTCTCATTAATAATAAATTATTTCTAGATCCGGAAGATGCACCCACCGGAATGTAATCTCAAAGGAGTTGATTTACTAAAGGAAAATAGCTGTTTACTTTGCAAGGAAATGTTTAATTTGCAAGGGGATTTTCCTTTAGCTTCACCTTGCAAAGAATATACGTACAATCACATACAAGTGAAATAAAAAAAAAAAGGTGTTTTTACTTGCGAATAATAGAATGGTGGAAAAAAGAGCTTTACCTTATTTACTACGCTAAATGAAAAATGTCCTTATAAATTGCAAAATCCCAGTCTGTTTGCTTTAGTAAATCAACCCCATAATGTTTTCCTTTCCCCTGCCTTCTGCTACATGCCCTATCTCTTGCACACACTTCTGTGGGGGAAAGTTGTATAGAATTTTCCTTCCCAAGCAGTGCTGTTCACTGTATCAGTGAGGATGAGAAGGGAATGCCTACTTGTGACTGCAACAACTGTCAGACAGGAGTCATTATCATACAGTGCAGGTTCTAACCTGATAAGCGGCACTACTAACCTTCTATCGTAAAAGGTGATGTTGTGACAATCTGGATAAGTTATGGGAAAGGGTAGCTTTCAATATTGGGGAGGGGGGCAGGAAACAAAAAAAGTAGGCATGAATAAAATGATACCTATGAGAATGTACAAATTATGAGATGGGACAGGATGAATGAACAGCATATAGCTGTAGTGGCTGATGGATTGGAACTGAGAAATAATTGGCTGAGAGAGTAACTGTTAAAAAAATTGAAGCTAAGGCGGGTCAAGGAGATATACATAGGGGGTTATTTACGAAAAGTAAATCCACTTTGCACTTCAAGTGCACTGCAGGTTCACTTGAAAGTACACTCACTGTAGATCTGAGGGGGACATGCAAGGAAAATAAAAAGCAGCATATTTGCTTGCACATGATTGGATGATAAAATCAGCAGAGCTTCCCCTAATTTAAGATCTTCTCCTCAGATCTAAAGCAACTGCACTTACAAGTGTACATGCTGTGCACTTGTAGTGAAAAGTGGATTTGCTTTTAGTGAATTAACCCCATAGAAGTACTCACTCAAGCTGCTACACTGCAGGACCCAAATCAGGTTTAACCACTTAAGGACCGCCTACTGAACATTTACGTCAGCAGAATGGCACGGCTGGGCACATCAACGTGGGTCACGGGCGCGGCGATCGGACCCTGGAGCTGAAGAACGGGGCTTCCCCGTGCTTCACTGTGGCCGCATCATCGATCACGTCATCCCTGTTATAGGGGGACGTGATCGATGACGTCACACCTACAGCCACACCCCCCTACAGTTGTAAACACACGCAGGGAACACACAAATCCTACAGCGCCCCCTTGTTGTTAACTCCCAAACTGCAACTGTCATTTTCACAGTAAACAATGCAATTTAAATGCATTTTTTGCTGTGAAAATGACAATTGTCCCAAAAATGTATCAAACTTGTCCGAAGTGTCCGCCATAATGTCGCAGTCATGAAAAAAATCACTGATCGCCGCTATTAGTAGTAAAAAAAATAATTAATAAAAATGCAATAAAACTATCCCTTATTTTGTAAACGCTATAAATTTTGCGAAAACCAACCGATAAACGCTTAATGCGATTTTTTTTTACCAAAAATAGGTAGAAGAATACGTATCGGCCTAAACTGAGGAAAAATAAAATTATATATATTTTGGGGGTATATTTATTAAAGCAAAAAGTAAAAAATATTGCATTTTTTTCATAATTGTCGCACTATTTTTGTTTATAGCGTGCAAAATAAAAACCGCAGAGGTGATCAAATACCACCAAAAGAAAGCTCTATTTGTGGGGAAAAAAGGACGCTAATTTTGTTTGGGAGCCACGTCGCACGACCGCGCAATTGTCAGTTAAAATGACGCAGTGTCAAAGCGCAAAAAGGGGCAAGGTCCTTAACCTGCATTTTGGTCCGGGTCTTAAGTGGTTAAAGTAAAACTACGGACAAAACTTCTTTTACATTTTAGATAGAGCAAGAGAGGAATTATAACACCTGTCAGGTTTTTTTTTCACCATCTGTGTCCCATTGTGGAGACTTCCCTTTCTGACCAATAGCCAAACAGCAAGTGAGAGGAAATCCCTGCAAATTAAGGGAATTCTTTGAGGACCCCCCTGGTCACTAGAATTAGTGTCCCATTGGAAGATTTCCCATCTATTACTTTTCCCAGGGAAAGCGCAAAATGTGAGATTTTCCTTTACTTTCAGTTTCAATGATAATGGTAAACAGGACAAATTCAAAGGGAGAATCTCCTTAACGGGGGTACAGATGGCGAAAAACAAACAAACGGACAAGCATTCTAATCACTCTCCTCTCTATAAAAAAAAAGTTTTACCTATAGTTATACTTTAATTTCTTGCAAACAGACATAAGATAAAGGACTATTCCATTTTCCAGGTGGAAAATAAACCAATCCCAGAAAACAGCCAGGTCTAACATGCTGGAAAATCAGTGTGTGAGGTTAAATAAAAATGAGCTAAAGTAGCCCATTATGCTGCTATGGGCAGAAAAACCGATGGGGGATCCTGACCCATGCACTTATTCTGTGACCAAAACAGCCTCATGGTTTTTCTGGTTCATCCTCCACTTAATAATTGCGCATTGCTTGGTTTGTGGGCAGCCACATCAGTCAAGGTTTGAGAGAATGATTGGGGGGTGAAGGCTACTGGTTTAGGGAAGTACCCTGAACCTGTATGTGAAGTGACACATCTGTAGGATGTATGTAAGCAACACTGACATTTGGAAAGGAAAAAAATGATGTCTACATGCTGGTAAATGATATTTCCCTCCCAACTTGTTTTTTTTTTGTATAAAATAGCATAGAAATCCCCCAAAATGATAAAATACTCTTAGGGGTTTCACCAGTATTTTGGGGACCTTTGGGGGCATGTTCATGCTGTAATTTACCATACATTTCGAAATGTCATGCCCTCAACTTTGGGGTACCCCTTGACAAAGCACCTTGTCCTTATGTTGATGAGGACAAGAGACTTCCCTAAAACCCTTGCCTGGTGGTTGTGGGGGTCTGTAGGTGGAGGCCTATTGGAATCTGGAAGCCCCCTTTAACACAGTGGTGTCCAGATACTACACCCCCACCCTGTAGTACTTCTACTCATTCACGAAAAAGTCAGTAAATTTAACCACTTTGCAACCGCCCTATGCCGAAAGTACGGCTCTAGGGCGGTTGCTGTATTCTAACTGGCCGTTAATTAACGGCCTGTCAGAATCGCGCTCCCGCGCGCCTCCTGAGGCGCGCACACGGGAACATCCGTGACCGCCGGGTCCAGAGGACCCGGCGCATCACGGATCACGGTAAATCGCCGCTGATAGCGGCGGTTTACCACGTGATCGCTCCGTCCAATGACGGAGCGATCACTTGTCAACAGAGCGGCGTCATGTGCTGACGCCGGTTCCTCCCTCCTCTCTCTGTACCGATCGGTACAGTGTGAGAGGAGAGGGGAGGGAGCGGATGGCAGCGCCAGTGCTGCGGGATGGATCTGTGACAAATGTAGTCACAGATCCATCCATCCATCCCTCCCTGCTCAGCCATCCCTGCTGCATATACTCTGCAATACTCTGGGCAATACTCACCTGGGCATACTCGGCAATACTCAGGCATACTCTGCCAATACTCTGGGCATACTCTGCCAATACTCTGGGCATACTCTGCCAATACTCTGGGCATACTCTGCCAATACTCTGGGCATACTCTGCCATACTCTGGGCATACTCTGGCAATACCCTGGGCATACTCTGGCAATACCCTGGGCATACTCTGGGCAATACTCTGGGCAATACTCTGGGCAATACTCTGGGCAATACTCTGGGCAATACTCTGGGCATACTCCGCAATACTCTGGGCATACTTAGCAATACTCTGGGCATACTTAGCAATACTCTGGGCATACAGCAGCCCCTGTCCCTGCGAGCTCGCATGCAGAAGCGAACGCATACGCAAGTCCCGCCCACATATAAAAACGGTGTTCAAACAACACGTGAGGTATCTTTATATAATGTTTTGGGGTTCTATGTATTTTTCTAGCAAATAAATGATGATTTTTACATGTACGAGAGAAATGTCAGAATTGGCCTGGGTGCTCCCTGCATGTTGGGCCTCTGTATGTGGCTGCACTGTGTAAAAGTCTCACACATGTGGTATCGCCATACTCGGGAGGAATAGCAGAATGTGTTTTGGGGTGTAATTTGTGGTATACATATGCTGTGTGTGAAAAATAACCTAATAATATGAAAATTTGATGGAAAAAAAAAAATCTTGATTTTGCAAAGAATTGTGGGAAAAAATTACAACTTTAAAAAACTCACCATGTCTCTTTCTAAATACCTTGGAATGTCTTCTTTCCAAAAAGGGGTCATTTGGGGGGTATTTGTACTTTTCTGGCATGTTAGGGTCTCAAGAAATGAGAGAAGCTGTCAGTACTTCAGGTGTGATGAAATTGATCAATTTTCAGGATTTGGTACCATAGCTTGTAGACCCCATAACTTTCACCCAGACTAAATAATATCCAACATTTTTTATTTTTTTTTACCAAAGATATGTAGCAGTATACATTTTAGGCCAAATTTATGAAGAAAAATTACTTTTTTGCAAAATTTTATAATAGAAATGAAGAAAAATTATTATTTTTTGCAAAATGTTGTTCTTTTTTCATTTATAGCAAAAAAAAAAAAAAACGCAGAGGTGATGAAATACCACCAAAAGAAAGCTCTATTTGTGGGAAAAAAAGGACAAAAATTTCATTTGGTTATAGTGTTGTATGACTGAGTTATTGTCATTCAAACTGTGGGAGCACCGAAAGCTGAAAATTGGTCTGGTTATTAAGGGTGTTTAAGTGCCCAGTGGTCAAGTGGTTAAATATCTATGTTCAGACCAAACACTCAGCTCGCCCCTGCTATTAGTATACATAGTTGAGAGAACTTGCAATGTATGGTCACACAATGGTGCTTTGTGGAAGACCAGCAATGTTTTCTTAGTAGGTTCAGTGCTTTCGTATACGTCTAAATTGAGGTGATGAAAGTTGAGATGTCATTAATGACAAACATGGATAGCTCAGTACACAGAAATTGCACTGACTATTATATCTGAAACAATGCAACCCTGATTAGGAAATATAGCAACATTACACGTTTTGATATTATGCAAAACAGACTGTGGTGCTATATCAACTGTATAAAAAAGATATATATATATTTATATATATATATATATATATATATATATATATATATATATATATATATATATCATTTTTTTTTGTTCAACTTATATAGCATTAGAGAGACTTATGTTTTAAAACCATTCCTATGTAGATACCATATTCCTTATGGCACACTTAAAATTGACTGGAATGTATTTTACAAAAATCTATTTTTTTATGAAATCATTTATGTTGTATAGGAGCTAACTTTACATTTGTAAATTGTGAAATGTAAAGAACAGGAGTAGCTGCATGCTATTTTTCTCCTTGTGCCCTTGCATTCATTTACATAATTGATGTCCATATTGCTGCCATTGGGTTATGTGTGGTCCTTTAATCTTTTACAGGAGTTCAGTGGATGAATCACATACAGGAGAAAATGTAGCAATAGGGATTTTCCACATTTCTTTCCATTTGCTAACTTCTCTCCGGCATGGGTTGAGATAACATGCAAGTCAGTGTAACCATTAAAGTTGAGCTTCAGGCACAAAAACTATAATTTAAACTTATTCTCGGTGGCTATTGAGAAATATAACATTTGCTTTGTGTACACCAAACATCTTTGCAAACCCAAATATTACAATTATAAAAGTAGCAGTGACATCATCACTGCGCTACACACAACTTGTGCAGAGGACAAAGCTTTTGATTACTGAAAATGCCAGCATTTTTATTGTTAAGCCTTAAAGACATTGACAGTGTAATGCTAAATATTGCAGTTATTATTATGCACTTACCATTGTGTAAAGACATGCACATGTGTTATTGTTTCCTTATTCTCAAATAATTATTTTAAAGCAAATAAAATGTAAACTTTAACATCCAGTTATCAGCTGTTTTTAAAAGGCTAAAGTGTATCTAAAGGCATTTTTTTTTGATTTAGGCTCGGTTGACATATATGCAAATCAAATGCATTTTTAACCGGATCCGATCCGCATAACCTGTGAACCAGACCGGCTTATAATGGAGCCGGTTCACATATATGCAGGCTGGTTGCGGTGTGAATTAAAAAAGGCTCCTGTGTATTTTTCAGTCTGGTTCAGGTGCATTTTTCAATGTCAAATTTGCACCTGAATCGCAAATCTTCCAGTGGAGACACTTGTTCAAATAGCTTCCTGCTAAATGGGGGTTTGACCACTCTTTACTATACACAAGACTAAAAATAGTTTTGGCTTTAGATATACTTTATGCACAAGCTTATATTTTGCCCAGTGGCATAGGGACAGGAGTAGCAGGGGTTGTGACTGCAACAAAGCTATGCACCTGGGGTGCCCATAGGGCCTTCTAAGCCATACCAGGACACCCTTTACATTAACATTACTTGTTACACACAAGTCTGTGGCAATTAGAAAAAAGGGGAGGGAAACATGTTATAGGGGTTAAGGATGCAACATTTAGGCTGGGTTCACATATATATGCGACTTTGATGTGCTTTAAAGCGCATCCAATTCACATTACATGTGATTGTGACCGGCTCTCAATGAAGCTGGTTCACACATGTCTGCATTGGCTGCGGTGCAGTTTAAAAAAGGGTCCTGTGCGTTTTTATGTCTGGTTCAGTTGCAAATTTGGGCAAAAATTTGCACCTAAATCGCACCTAAACCGGTGAACAGAAAAGCACCGAAGTGCAAAATGCAGCGGCACATATGTGAACCCAGCTTTAGAGAAAGGGGTTCAGGAATTTAGCACGGGGGTCATGGTTTATATCTTGCAACAGAAACCAGAGGTATAAAACGATACCACTGTTCACCAGGCTTGCTTATTACAGGTCTTAAGGCATACGTTGTTCAGTCATTGATTGGTCCCATTACTCTAGTTACAGTCTTTGTTTGGTTTGTTACAAATCTTTATGTCTGGTAGTCATAAGAATATTATATTTTCTTTCAGTCTTGTAAAATTTGCTTTGAGTTGCAAAGACGGGTTCCTTCTTTACTGCATTTAGCTTGATTCTGTTGTTTTATTCTGTGTATTACTTGGAAATATTTTGAATAAGTCGCCATCAATAATTCTGTTAATCTGCATATCTCTGCCATAGATGATAAAAGATCTGTAGCTCTCTATTAGTTTACAGATTTGTTATATTAAATTTCCAATCAAATCTGAAAGTGATATATGATCCCAGTTCTCTAGTGACAAAAATTATTCTATTTGTACCATCACATCTTACAGTTAGTCAGCTATTTACTTAATGTCAGATCACATACTCTGTATGTAATTAGTCTGACAGGTCTTTTTTTCTATTTATTTGCTTTAGTTTGTTTAATTTTCTATTACCTTTTCAACCCTCCTTGATGTATCCACTATGCAGCTGCAAGGGAATGTGGGATTTGTAAAAAAATTACATTTGTTTGATTTACAGAATTTAAACTGCTGTAGCTTTAATCCAGCCCTGGCAATTCCTGACTGCACTGATTACTAAACATATGCAAATAAGTGTTGAGAACAGCTCCTTATAATTGTAGGATGCTTGGAATATCTTCAAAAGTCGTTTTGCTCATGGGATTTAATCAATTTATCTCAGCTGATTCTTCTAATATTCTCAACCTCCTCTCTCATTCTATTTGTTTGCTTTTATTTGCTAACAGTCACAAGAAAGAATAATTTACAGCACACAACAAACACTGCAAATAAATATGGATAAAGAATCTGCATAAAACTATTATATTAAAACATACATTTGCTGTCAGTTGTTTATTTGAGATCTTAAAGTGTGACTGTGCTTTTCCCATGCAAGGTAAAGTAATAGGTTCACCTTTTTCAGGACACCATATGTGCCACAGAGAATGAAGATAAGTACCTAGTACCTAAGGGTATAGGAATCATGTGACTCGTTTCTCTTATCTTATGTGATAGTGGATAACTGGTACTTGCCAATTGGCTTAGCCCTGTGCAAGCTCCAAACTGAGTAACACTGAGCTTACACAGGAGTTCCTTTTTATAAGTTAAAGGAATCGGCAGGGGAGTATTAGGAAAGATTGTTCTCTTTGGCTGGTTGGTTTGGGATGGGGGCATTTTACCCTGCAAGGCCAAAGCACAGATTTGATTTACAAACATGTCAACTAGGGCAATAAATGCATACATATATAAACCATATAGGTATTTTTGCAAGGTTTAAATGTAACCAAGTATAATGAAGATATATATATATATATATATATATATATATATATATATATATATATATATATATATATAATTGATATGCTTAATTTATTTAATTTATTTCTGTTCTTTTCAGGGTGGAGTTGGTGAAACTGGGCCTAAAGGTGAACAGGTGAGTGATACATTAGAATAGTATATGTTGAATAATCATATTTTCATTAAGAAAATAAGTAGTTTGTGATACTAAATGTATTATATTAAATGCAGGGTGGTGCTGGAGAAGAAGGCTTTGGAGGAGAGAAGGGTGAACAGGTAAGAGACATTTTACATAACTTACCGTAATCACTGAATTAAGGCCTTAACGCTACAAAATTCCTATTTTTGTATATACGCACCTTTCCTTTTCCCAGGAGCAATCTTGCTCAATCATTATACTTGTATTGATAGGTCTGTGCCTAAAGATACTGAGAATGCATGACCTGTACAATTTTCTAAATTGGTTATATGTCCCTTCATAACATGCAATACATTTACACTGTCTTCACAGAAGCTATAAAAAATATATAGAATTAATCAGTCATGAAAGACAGCATAAGAATAGTAATAGGGGGTTACTTGTGTCTCACTTGATGGAAAGGGCATAAGACTGAATGATGATCAGTAGTGCTGTCATTTCGGGGCACTATCTCATGGAGCATATGAAAATGTAAAATACATTACTATTATTTGTATATTATTAAAAATAGTGCATATAAATATGTAATATGTTTTTTTTCTTTATTTAGGGTGATTTAGGAAATCCAGGACCAAAAGGATCTGTAAGTATTAGTTATTTAATGACAAATTAAAATTGACACTTGTGTGTTAGTTTTTTAACTTCATGTTTTTCCTAGACCCCTTTCCTGCTAAGATGTTTAAACAAGAAAGTCTATTGATTATATGAAGCCCTTTTTCGCTTTTTCTGATTAAAATTCTTGAGCCAACTTAAAGGGGTTGTAAGCCTTCTTGTTTTTTCACCAAGGTGAAAAACTTCTGTCACTGACCGGCCACCCAGCCTCCTTGTTTTACTCACCCAAGTCTTGTAATTCCCACAGCGGAGACGCGCTCTTCCCCTCTGCCTCAATCTTGATTGAAAAGATTGATAGCAGTCAATCAGCAGGGATTGCTGTCAATCAAATCCAATGACGTGGGTGCCAGGGGGCGAGGCCAAGTCCGGCATTCTGCGTCTATAGATGCAAATGCTGGACTTGGGAGCGTGCCCGTAAGGTAACACCCCAGGAGAGCGCTTCTCCTAGGGGGTTATGCGATGTGCGGAGGAGCTACCAGCGCCGCCAGGGGACCCCAGAAGATGATGATCGGCGGCACTCTGTGCAAAACAAACCGTACAGTGGTGGTAAGTTTGACATGTTTGTAAGACTTTGTTTTGTTTTTAATTAACAATCACTTTACGTGATTAGGTTTTAGAAAGTATAAAAACCGAAAGTTGGTCTCAATGTCTTATATATTTGAAAAATGGTACATTGGTTGTCAGCCCAATTTTAGCTAATCTGAAAACTCCAGTTGTTTGGCACTTGAAGATGATCTTCACCCTAGAGAGAAAAATAAATAAAAGTCAACAGCTACAAATACACACTTACCTGTCCAGAAATCCAGTGCTGTCATCAACCGGGCCAGTTGTTTGCCAGTCTTTGGGTTTCTGGCACTGGCATGTTCACCTTGGGTAATTGGCTTCCCACTGCACATGTGTGAGCTGCACTGTGCTGTGTGATTGCCCCACAGTCTTCTGGGACCTATGACAAGTCCCAAAAGGCTGTGTGCAAAGAGAGGGTGGCCGAAGTGGGAGCAGGTACCCATCAAAACTAGATATCCACTCGCCCAAAATAAATTTAATGTGCCAAATGTAGTAAAGGAAGGGGGCAGAAGGGTATAAAGTGTAACTTCCCCTTTAGGGTGAAGTTCCTCTTTAGGATAAAGGGCTGACATAGAAAGGCCACTTTTTTTTCTGTGGCTAAATGATGTTCACAAGCCATGTACTGAAAGAACCAGGTGAAGGTTATGCTGAAGGCATATAACAAAGACCACTGTTGCCATGGTTGAATTATGACCACTAGCACTATTGTGTTTACAGTAGTGTCTACCTCCGAGGGTATGGCAAGATGTATTGTCTGCCCCTGCCTTTTTTTTGAGCTTCACTACTTTGAACGTCTAGGATAATATTACTATAGTGATATTATTAATGCTGTTCTCGAAACAAAGAACTTTTCATCATGTTCAAAATACCTCTGTCATCACAGTGAACAAGGAAGTTAATTGTATTGTACAGAAATGTAAATTATTGTGTGCAAATGTGTTATGGGGGTCAATAGCATAGATTATGGTAGAGAAAATCAAAATGATTAATTAGAAAATATAAAGCGGTTTTATGAAAAAATTGCTTTGCGAATGTCTCAACAGTCATGAAAAAGTCACAAATTGCCCACATATTACAATCATTATGTGTACTAAGTCAGTTTCTCACGTGGCCTTCAACAGGGCAAATGTAACATTGCCTAATATTTGATCCTAGAAGAAAATAGCAATAGGAACATTCAACCAACAGAGAAAATAGCCACCAACACTATAGGCTAAGAACATTTGATCAAAAGAAGAAATAATATGAGGGAGATCTCTGCACTGTACAAAATGTGTACAATTAAATTACAGCTATGAAAGTCCAATGTGTGAACAACTATTCACCACCACCAATTAGTGGGTGTACTGCTCACCTAACAGTTAATTGATTGATTGCCAAGCATTACACTATTAAGTTAAATGTGAGTGTAACTATCCAAACCTCTTGTTCTACTATTCCATAGCAAACCTGCACAATGATGATGTTTTAATTTTTCTTTGAGAATCACTACATTTGGAGAAGTCATGATATAGTTATCCACTTTATACAAAGAGTGCCAGTCTATGATGTAAATTCTCTATCTGGAAAACTACCACCGGGATTTATTTCTCAATCAAGAAAGATAGAGGAGTGTGTTTTTTCCCTTTCTCTTGACAATCAACCAATTAACTGTTAGGTGAGCAGTACACCAACTAATTGGCGGTGGTGAATAGTTGTTCACATTTTGGACTTTCATGGCTGTAATTTAATTGTACACCTATCGTTTTTATGCCATTGGAATTTGTAAAAGTTTATGTAATATTGAAGGGTTGATTTTAGCGCATTATCACTTTATTAATTCAGCACTATATGGTGATATCAGTACACTTTTGAAATAGTTGCAGCTTTAATCATTCATTTATCTTTTAATATTTTTGGTTCAGATCAGCGCTTAAGTACACAATTTTTATATACTGTACAAAATGTATGGTGTATGTGGATTTGTATGTACTCTATGGAAGAGCTGCAGGTTCACCCATTGTTTAGAAGGTTCAGCAAATGGCCGATTGAACGTCCATTCAGCCTAATAAATCTCCAGCTGCAGTTGGAAGTAAGACATCTAGCAATGGCATTAATACCACTGTAGAGTGTGTAAACCTGCCTAACTAGGGCTCCTTAGGCCGCGTAGACACGATCAGACCGGTCCGATGAAACTGGCCTGAAGACCAGTTTCGTCGGACCAAATTGATCGTGTGTACGGCCCATCAGACTGTTGTCCATCGGACCAAAGTTTTAAAACTTGCTTTAAAATCTGTCCGATGGACAACTGTCTGTCGGACCAAAACGATGGTTAGTACACAAAATCATCGGACCAAAAAACCGCGCATGCTCAGAATCAAGTCGATGCATGTTTGGAAGCATTGAACTTAGTTTTTTCAGCACGTCGTCGTGTTCTACGTCACCGCGTTCTGGCCCGATGGGATTTTGGACTGATGGTGTGTACGCACATCAGACCATCAGATCACTTCAGCGGTGGTCCGATAAACGGTCCGTCGGACCAGTCTCATCGGTTTGGTCTGATCGTGTGTACGTGGAGTTAAATGGGGGAGAGAGAGGGGACTAACTCTTTTCCATATGGAAAGGTCAGTATCTGGTCCCCTTTATTTTTAAAAGGGCATTCCAATAAGCACCCCTCCCGCAGATCTCTGCAACCATCAGAACAGGTACCCTGGACACCCTGAACAGGAATCTGTCACATTTTAGCAATGGTGGTAGTACTTACAGTGTTACATTTAGCAGTGGTGGTAATATAAACATTCATACGAAAACTCTTCGTACAGAAAATACTTCAAATTTTCCACCCTGCTTCTTAGAATTTTCTCATCACTGTGGTCAAATATCAATGTCGATTTGACACCACTAATGTTTAGAAAATTAAATAATTGCTCTAAAAGTGAAAACATTTGAAAAACTATTCGACTTGTATGTATACAGCTTTAGTCTATTTTCTCAATTGGTTGAATAGGATCTCTCAGGATTGAAAGTTAGGAAATGTCATATTCACTCTGCAAAAGGCAATAAATAGAAACTGACATTATACATAAACTACAGGTATTATTTGTGACTTGCATGAATGCTAAGACATTCGCAAAGCAATTTTTTTATACATAGATCCCAAAGTGTGAATAAAGACTGTAATTCTGTTCATCTGAAATGTCCAAGGATAAGCTTTAAGATATAATAACATATTTTACATTTACAGTGGCAGTATTAAATATACTTGCTGACATTTAAAGTGTTCTGTGAGCTCCGTCTGTCTGTATCTTAAAAAAAAATTGATTCTGACCATTCTGTAATTAATGACATATCTGCATTTATTACATTCTAGGATTTTTTTTCATTGTGACTAACGATTTGTTTCTAATGATCCAAATCTTTAATGTATTGATATTGATTTGGTCATTGCTAAATTTCTTCAGCAATGTTGGTATACCCCTACTAACCCTCAGCACAGGGAAATGGACTGGGTATCCAAGAAGTAGTGAAAATGTTATAATAAAAGGGTTTTTACATTTTATTTATACAAAAATGTATTAAAAAAGGACATATCTCTATATACATAAAGCAAACAATTGCAATGATATATTTGTTGTGTTGGTATTGCTGGTAATAAAGTATCCTCAGGTGGGTCCTAAGGACATAGGTTGTAATTAATTCTTGATGTGCAATGAATCCTCTACATGTTTTGCGGTAAGGACCACTTCATCAGGAGGAATTTATTACTACCTGTGGTAAAAACAATATAGCTGGTTCTCAAATTTTGCGATAGGAAATGTTTGTATGCATAGGCGTGCGCACAGGGTGTGCCAGCTGTGCCCAGGCACACCCTAATCACCCCCTGCAGTGAAGATTCTCCCTCCTGCCCGGTGCCCCCTCCAACAGCATGGCTGGCTTCCTTCCTCTCCCATAGGCTACTGCAGTGGGCACACACATGATATTTCAGGATGAGTGGGGGAAGGGGTAATGTCATTTACCGGCCCCTTGCCTTTCTGAATGAACACAGTGAGAGATTGGTATCGTGTTTTTGAGCTTTCAGGTGCAAGCACACCCTAATGCTACAGGCTGCGCACACCTATGTTTGTATGCAATTCTGACGCGCAAAAAACAACGTATGCTTTAAATCATTGAACGTCATTTTTCTTGGCTTGTTGTAGTGTTGTACATCACTGCGTTCTTGACGGTCGGAATTTTGTGTGACCGTGTGTATGTAACACAAGTTTGAGCCGAGATTCAGTCGGAAAAAAAACACGGTTTTCTTGTCGGAATTTCTGATCGTGTGTACGCGGCATTAAAAGTCCCACATTTGTAAAAAATATTTTCACAATTATTGACCTAGGGATGTTGGTGCTTTGTCGTTCAATTCTGACACTAGATACATATATGCAATTTCTACCTAATCCAATCTAGGAATGCCTCATATTCATTGAAAATTACATTCTGCAAATGGTGACAGTGCCAAGCGAATGACACCTTATGGTCAGTATATAGCGGAACAGCCACTTGGCATAGGACTCAGAAGACCTTGGTAATCACTTAGGAGCTCCAACTGCTACAGTGATTGTCAGCGTCCATAGAAGCCCCTCAGGTGTGAAATGTGCACAGTGGTCCAGGCTAGACTAATGTAAGTATACAATTAGATTAAACCGGGTATTTAGCTTTAACACAAACAGTTTGTGCTTTGTGAGACTAAATGAAAATCATACAGTAGATTAAATGGTTTTGTAAGCCACAGCAATTTATAATTAAAATACTTGCAAGGATGTTTCTGGTGTCCCTCAGTTAATCTGCATACTATTAAAACCCTTCTTTACATACAGACTGGAAGTCCTGGTGAATCTGGTAATCGTGGTCCTGAAGGAGGTCGGGGCATCCCTGGTGTAGAAGGTCCTCAAGGGTCATCTGGTCCACGAGGGATGCAGGGAGAACAAGGAGCCCCTGGATTACCTGGAGGTCAAGGTCCTGCAGTAAGTAATCAATGATTTTTTTTCTGTTAAAGATAAAAAACAGCAACAAAATTGTGCAAAATCCCACAGATCCAGTTTTTTGACTGAGTGTTAGGCCACTGTTCATTGCCTGAACATAAAACTGCCACATCTACAAGCCTAACAATATGTAAACCAAACATCAAACATAAGCTAGCTACTACTGTATACAAATCTCCTATTCTGGTACAATAATTGGCCACCTTTTGGGTACTTTTACCACCATTTGCATTAGCTAGATTCATTAAAAACATCATTAATTTAGCTTCAGTATTTTGGCATCATTCTAGTGTGTCTATGAGCATGGGTGAAAACTCTGTAGCTTTTTATAATGCTTTGTGTGTGTGTGTAGAAGAGAATATAGTGAAGGTTCTCACCTTCCTGCATCATTTATTCTCATCCTATGATACCTACAGTCATGAATTTGTCTCACTGATAATTTGTTTGAGAGTTGAGTCATACAGCCACTGGCAAATTCACCTGCAGACAGGGTGAATCATTTTACAGACAGGAGAGAGAGGGTCATGGTTTGTTTCCATGTTTATGTTACTCACTGCATCTATATGTGACTAGAATCACAAAAAATATATAAAATATTGCACCAAAAATGATAATAGTAAAGGCTGCTAACACAACAATAGGACGGAAATTGTAACAGTGCAAAGATGATAAAGTGTAGCGCTGAGTGTTGGAAGAGATGAGATGACCCCAGTCTATAGCAAAAAGATGCTAAATTATAAAGTGTGAAAACCAATGATGATATGTGCATATCACTGTACACATACTAAAATATCATACGCAACATAAATTCATGAAACACTACTGATCATAGTGGTAAACAACACAAAAGAAGTAAGTGTAAAACCCACTGCAATAAAAGAAATTAATCAAATGATGGCTGAATGGAATATAAAACAAAGTCCAAAGTGAATTCCGTAACATCCACCACTGTGAAATTATCAATAAGTGTCCAGGTTAAATGTCACAAATCGGTGTGAAGAAATAATAAATAACTTCAAATGATCTATATAAGCAGAAGTGGTGTGCTGTTCGGGAATGTCACCAGGGAGTGCCTTCATCTTAGGGCTGAGGGGAGAAATAAATACCCTTACCCTCCAATGTGGACCCAACTCACCCTACAGTGATGGATCGCTTGCGCTTATGTCCAAATCAAGGACTCGAGGGAACCGGATCTGCAGATCATGTCCTCTCTCATCCACGGCACCTCCTCCAGGATTGATAGCTCCGAAACAGGGACCTGATATGGTGAGGTAAAGTATCCAGACCAAAAAAACTTTCCCAGATGTCAAATATATAAAAAAAGAAAGGGAAATCCTCCACATGATGTAAAACCAAAAAAATGTATTTATTAAAATCTTAAAAAGCTCCACAACTTAAAATATTGTAAAAAGTCCAAATAAACAATCCTAAGGCGTGGTATGAGCATCTGGAGCTAGGGTCATACAATAGCTCATACCATAGTTAAAAAATGTTTTAACTAAGAGGGCTTGAATTCTCAAATCAAGCCCTGCAGCTTACATTTCAGGTGTTGTTTTACATTTCAGTGATAAACAAAAGAAATGCATCCTTTCATTTTCTACCTAGCTGATAATTTATTCCCTTGATGGTGGTGTCATGCAAAGGTCTACAGTTTATTACTTCTCACTGATATTGGATGATCGAAATCTTAGGCCTTGTACACACGTTTGAATATATCTGCTGAAACTGGTCCGACGGACCGTTTCAGTGGACATGTCCCTCCGTGTGTACGCGGCCTTATGTGTCAGTTCATTATATCTGTTAATTTTCCAAAATATGGTACCTTTCTCTGTTCATTCTGCTTAAATGTATTTAACATTCTTTGTTTGCATACCATAGTTTTTTTTTTGTATTGTAAACTGCTGTTTGTTAGCTTTATTTCTTAGCTTCTCTAAAAATTATTTGTTTCATTATTTAGGGAAGAGAACCTACAGACCAGCACATCAAACAAGTGTGTATGAGAGTGTTACAAGGTAGGTTAAACTGCAGGACAAAACAAAAATGTAATTTTCATTTGTCAATTCGTGTAATTTATCTTTAAGCTGTTACTCTGAAGAAAATGTTGTTACATGCTATATTAACATATTCTATATAGCATATGTAATGAATAACAGCTTTAGTTTTGTATTCTATTAGATTTGAGTTAAATTGAATACAGTAACTGTGGAATGGGCTTCCTTGCAAGTATGATGATGTCATTAAGCAGGATGCAAAGGCATTGTTGAGCTTCAAAAGTCAAGACAATTTTGGTTATAAAAGGATATGATTATTTCACTTCCTGGTCCTCTATTGGAATCCACTGATTCTTTAGCAATTGCACAACCGGATAGTGAAACCAGCCACTGTGGTATACTCTTAATAAAGACAGCCATGTTGTGTCGACTGACAGTGATGTTGTAATCACATCTGAGGAAAGCACAGTACAGATGCAACTGGTCAGACCAAGCTAACTGTACAGTATCTCAGCGCTACAGACTTTAGTATTATAAACTTAGAGCTAGGTGTGATCAATTTAATTTCTGTTATTGCAAATTAGGAGAGTACAGGTATTAGTGATCAGATCTTACTTCCTCCTTGATGTTTTGTATGACTTTGAAGAATTAAATGCTTAGAGCTTGCATTAAGAAACAGACCACAGCAAACAGGGGCCGTGAGGTTTTAGGGATGGCGCAGTCTGAAGGAATTTCTAGTGTATCTGTGTCATGGTTGTTGGTGTAAATTGAATAAACTCCAATTAATAACAATGAAAATGTTGGCTGACCTTTTACTACTGGGCTTTTTTCCAAAACTCTCCATGGTAAGGAACATTAGACTTGATCTCCTTCAGAAAACAAGGATTGATTAAAATGCTTTCTAATGTGCTGTGTAATATATCAGTATTTTAAAAACAGGAGAAATAAATACAAGTAAGCATGTACAAAAACAATAAATGGGTTAACCTGACTATATATGAGTATTAAATTTGTGTTTGAATTTTATTTGTACAGATCAGTTAGCAAACTTGGCAGCCAGTCTACGAAGACCAGAATCTGGAGCTGCTGGTCTACCAGGGAAACCAGGACCACCAGGTCCTCCTGGAACTCCTGGGGATAATGGTTTACCAGGACATATTGGACAAAGAGGACTTCCAGGGCTTAAAGGTCCTTCTGGGGAACTTGGTCTTAGAGGGCAAAAAGGTAAATGATTGCATTTCACTAATCAGTAAGTGTGTATATGCTTTTCAGTATACTGTGTTTAGAAGCTGAGACAGATTGTCAGGAAAATGCTTGCACATTATTCCAACTTGCACTGGTAAAATCTCAATACCAAGGTTAGTTTGCCTATAATGTATGTTACATTTTGGTTTATGAAAACTAGCACATTTGTGTTTGGTGTAGAATGTTCAGGACCAGAATTTTCAGCAAACACATTTTCCTACTTATTCACTTTTATTAGTAAATGGTCCTCAATCATAACATCTCAAATTATATATATATATATATATATACATATACAGTAACTAATATAGACTTAATGACTCTTAACCTGAATATAATCCCTTAATATTAAACTAACCATACACATATTTCTTATTCTAAACCTATATTTAACGCCTAACCTTAACTATACCCTAATAGTGGCCTTAAAGCGGAGCTCCACCCGCATTTTTTTTTCAAAGTCGGCAGCTACTAACAGTGTAGCTGCTGACTTTGAATAAGGACACTTACCTGTCCTAGGCGCCCGCGCTGACGGCCCCCGCCGATGCCGGTCCTCGATCCCGGCACCGCCATCCACAGTCAGGGAAACAGGCAGTGAAGCCGTGCGGCTTCACTGCCCGTTTCCTACTGCGCATGTGCGAGCAGCGCGGCGCTTTGTGAATGGTCCGGCTGCTTTCTGGGATACACACAGTTCCCAGAATGCAGCGCGGCCCATTCACAAGACTACACCGAGAAGAGGAGGAGGAAGAAAACCACATCGCGGAAGATGAGGGCAGATTCGGGACTTCCGCATAGCAACAGCCTATTTAGGGTGAGTATTTTTTTATTTTTTCCATTTAATTTTTTTTTATTTTTTTTTAGCTTTTTGAAAAAAAAAAAAAAAATCAGGGTGGAGCTCCGCTTTAAACCCTAGTTGAAACCCTATAGTAAATTATTGTGCTAATTATATCAATAAAAATTTACCACAACGGAAATGCCAATAAACAACTTTTATACTTACAAAACATTGGTGCCAAAATCACGTTTTCAAAAGTTGTTGGGTAAAAAATATGACATTGCTATAGGGCAGCAAATATGACATTGCTATAGGGCAGCTGTTTTTCTAGTAACTGAACTGTTAGCTTTGGCGAATGTTTACCTGAATTTCCAAGGAAAACGTCTATTCTTTCCTTTCAGTTGGCATTTAAAGAATCACAGTCCCTTGTACTAAAATTTCACAGTGTGGTAGGTCCACAGAAAGTCAGGCAACATATATCACTGCTGAACTTTTTTACTTTTTGGGAAAATTACAAACAGCACCATGGTCAAAATATTTGGAAGAATGTCCGATTATGCTTGCCCATTGCCCATATAACCAATTTGATTCCAACAGTTTTGGAATCAGTTTTAAAGCCATTTTTCCAGACACTTTGATATTTAAGTCCAAGTGGTATCATGGGAATTGCATGCTGGCTGAGTGACAGAAGTGTTTTTTTTATAAAAGGCCTGGTTTGGTTTGGGGGGATCCTGTGAATCCAGCTTACCCCGGATGAAAGCAAGAATGAGTCATTAGTTGTTAGGACCCAGGTAGGTGCTGGTTTCTTAACAACCAATGACTTCTGCTGCTGACAGCAGGGATGAGATACTGGTTATTAGGATGCAGGCAAGTGCTGGTTCCTTAACAACCAATGGCTCATCCCTGCTGGCTGACAGTATTTTACAACTCTGTGGATGGACAATAAAGGTAAAATGCATTTCATAAAGTATCAATGAAATCTTCTGCAACATTACAAGTATTCTTAAGAACAAAAAAATGAAGCCAACATTAAACTACATTTGCCAGTTATAGTTTAATAGATGAGATACCTTTAATAGTATCAATCATCTCTATCTCAGCATAATGTTTAAATTTACTGTAAAAAATATATATAATTTGTAAGAGAATAAAAAGTGTGCAGCAATTTATTAATGTCCTATAGAAGTTCAGCAAACCTTACTTCAAAAAATGTCCTAACTAAAATAAATATCAGAATAAAACCATAAAAAGTGTACTAAGGAATGCCCAAAGGAGACTTGACTTATATCTCTTGGCCAATGCTTGAAGATACAATGAATTCACAAGATGCTAGATTGTACCCCTGTAGGAAGATAAAATGTCCATAGCATTATAATCCTGTGAAGTCGGATTCTTTTAATTAATTACAGTGCAGCTGTAGAGGTTTGATCTCAGTATAATCTCGTGAATCATGCCAGCAGTGTCAACGACAATTGCAATGCAATGACTAAATACAGCATTATGTCACTATACAATAAAGGTTTTCAGGGATATTTATTCTGGTACAAATATATTTAAAGCAATGCTTCTTTACAAACATTACTCTTTTTAAAAGGTTATTAGCTGCTAGCATCTTCCCAAGAGCCTCTTCCTGCTTCAAAAGCACAAGGATTGCTGTGTCAAATATCCCGAGTGATTATGGCAGTGCACCTGTTGCTTAGTAACACTGATGGTCTGTCAAGGACATTGCAACTAGTTGCTAGACTCAGATTATTAGAACCTATTACAGTGGGGAAAATAATTATTCGATCCCCTGCAGATTTTTTAAGTTTGTCCTACAAATAAATTAAGTGTCTATAATGTTTATCATAGGTGTATTTTAAGTGATAGACACAGAATATCAACCAAAAACCCAGAAAAAGCACATGATACAAATGTTATAAATTAAGTTGCAGTTCAGTGAGTAAAATAATTATTTGATCACCAAGCAAAACATGACTTAGTACTTGGTGGAAAAACCCTTGTTCGCAATCACAGCAGTAAGATGTTTCTTGTAGGTAGTTACCAGGTTTGCACACATCTCAGGAGAGATCTGAAATCTGTCCACTCTTCTTTACAGATCTTCTCTAAACCTTCAAGGTTACTTGGCTGTCACTTAGCAACTTGAAGTTTCAGCTCCCTCCATACATTTTATTTTTTAGTTTGCATTTCTTCCATTTGCGAATAATCGCTCCAACACTTGTTTCCTCACCAAGCTTCTTGCTAATGATCTTGTAGCCCATTCCAGCCTTGTGCAGGTATACGATCTTGTCCCTCACATCCTTTGACAGCTCTTTGGCTTTGCCTATGACAGTGAGGTTTGAATGGAAGAAAGAGATTGTGTGGAGAGCGCCTTCTTAAATTGAGAGGACTAATCTGTATACAGGCATACCCCACTTGTAAGTACACAATGGGGTTTATTTACTAAAGCTGTAAAGCGCAAAATCAGGCTCACTTCTGCATAGAAACCAATCAGCTTCTAAACCCATTGGGCCAAATTCAGTAAGAAGTTACGCGGCGTATCTCGAGATATGCCACGTAACTTCTTAGATGCGCTGGCGTATCTTTTTTCTGTATTCAGAAAACAAGATACGCCAGGATTGAGCTAAGATACGAGCGGCGCAAGTCTCTCACGCCGTCGTATCTTAGTTGCATATTTACACTGGCCGCTAGGTGGCGATTCCGTCGATTTAAGCGTTGAATATGTAAATTAGCTAGATACGCCGATTCACGAACGTATGCCTGGCCGTCGCAGTATTGATACGACGTTTACGTAAGGCGAATTCAGGCGTAAAGATATTCCAACAAAAAGATGGCGCAGCCAATGTTAAATATGGACGTCGGGACCGCGTCAAAATGTATAAATTTTACGTTGTAAGCTGATTCAGAATGGGGCTTGGCGTAAGTTACGTTCACGTCATCTTCATTGACTATTTGCGTCATGATTTGGAGCATACGCACTGGGATACGTCCACAGCCGGCGCATGCGCATTTCGTTCAGCGCGTCATTTACGTGGGGTCACCGTTAATTTAAAAACAACACGCCCCCCTACCTGCCCAATTTCAATTGTGCACGGATACGCCAGCCCATTTACGCTACACCGACGCAACTTACGGAGCAAGTGCTCTATGAATACAGCACTTGCCTGTAAAAGTTGCGGAGGCGTAACGTAAATAGGATACGTTACGCCCGCACAGAGATACATGCTCCTACGTGAATCTAGCCCATTGTGTTCAACTAAGCCTAGTAATAAAATCTGGGCAGAAGTGATCCTGATTTTTCTCTTTCCAGCTTTAGTAAATATACCTCATTGCGTACTTAAAAGTGGGGTATGCCTGTACTACATGAGCACATACTGTGGTCTGTGGGAGCCAGAATTATTGCTGGTATCAAATACTTATTTTACTCACTAAACTGCAACGCAATTTATAACTTTTGTATCATGTGTTTTTTTAGGGGATTTTTGGTTGATATTCTGTCTCTATCACTTAAAATACACTAATTATAAAAATGATAGACCCTTCTTTGTGGCACAAGGGAATCCCTGGCTGACAGCAGGGATGAGCCATTGGTGGTTAGGACACTGGTAGGTTTCGGCTCCTTAACTACCAATGACTCATCCTTGTGGCTGTTTACATATCTTATCTATTCAGGTCTGTTCCATTTAAAACAAAATGGACTTAAATGTTCATCTGTTTACATTCATTTGCCCATAGAAATGCATTGCTGCCCATTTTTCCTCCACCAATGGATTGACGGAAAATGGACAGATGCAATGCCCATGTAAAAGGGGCTTAAGGGCTCTTTCACACGTCCGTTCAGTTTTTTAGATCAGTTTTTTCCCCCTTTAGTTGATCCGTTTTTTCATCTGTTTTTCGTCCGTTTTCCGTCCGTTTACATCAGTTTCCGTTCCGTTTTTCATCAGTTTTTTTCATCCGTTTTTTTCATCCGTTTTTTTTTTTTTTTTTAGAACTTTTTTTTTTTTTTACATATTTTGATGAAAAACTGACGTTAGCGGATCGGATGGTAAACGGATCATCCGCTAACGTCCGTTTTTCGTCCGTTCCGTTTTTTTGACGGAAGAAAAATAGGGTTTTCTTCCGTCCAAAAAAACGGAGCTTACCGCAGACGGATGTTAACGGACGTTAGCGGATGCTCATCCGCTAACGGACGCTAACCCATAGGGAAGCATTGAGGTCCGTTAACGGACGTCCAAAAAACGGACGAACTGAACGGACGTGTGAAAGAGCCCTAAGGCAGTGGTTCTCAACCCCTGTCATCAGGATCCACTAACAGGACAGGTTTGCAAGATAACTGAAATACATCACAGGTGATATCATTTGCTACTATAATTTGCTGCTCAGTGATTTCAGTATCTAGTCTGCATTTCCCCAGGTTAAAATCTGGCCTATTAGTGGGTCCCGAGGACAGGAGTTGAGAACCACTGGCCTAAGGGATGAGTGGTTTGAGCCACATGGTTTAAAAAATTATTAGGATTGGGCAGATTCACAGACGAGCACCCAAATTATCAGGGCGTTCGAGAGTTTGTTTGGCCCCATGAATTGGAAGCCCTGAGCAATGAAATCTTTGCCCAATCAGGGCACAGAGCACTGTCAGAGCTCTGTCATGATGACTCTATCCAATTATGGCTCATTGCTCTTAGTTCCGCCCCACACTGAAAATATTTTTTCAGTAGCAGCAATTTTTAGTGTGATACAGGCGTGGAGAAAGATAGAACAGGGATCTGTTCAGTCAGCATCTGTGTAAATCGTGCCATTTAACGCCATATATTTCTGTGCGTTAGTACAGTGTATTTCATTGCGTTACTGCAAGTTTAACGCCGTATTCTTCAAATCGTTATGTGCCGTTTAATGCAGTATATTTCAGTGCTTTAATGCACGTTTAACGCTGTATACCATATTTATCGGGGGATTGCGCGCTCCGGCATATAGCGCACACCCCTAATGTGCACCCGAAATTCCTGTAAAAAAACATTTTAGTACTTACAGTTTTGGTGTCTTGCGCGGCATCCATCGGCGTCCGTCTTTGGCTTCAGTAGTGTCCTCCCGGCTTCTCCAGCACTGTCTCAAGTCGAATCCCTGCATCCCGCACTTTGTTTGAACGCCTCTCCTGACATATACCGAGTGCAGTACACTCGGGTACATTCGGCCAGGCTCGGCTTCTCTCGTGCTAACGCTCTGTGAGGTTTAAGCGTAAGCACGAGCAAAGCCGAGCCTGGCCGAATGTACTGCACTCGGTATATGTCTGCGGAGGTGTTCAAACTGAGCGTGGGAAGCGGGTATCAGCGTATATCGTGCACCCACGATTTTCCCCTTATTTTAAGGGGAAAAAAGTGCGCAGTATAAATACGGTATTTCAGTCACTGACACGACTTGAGTGCTGCCAGATAGAACAAAGGAGGAAATTGAGGGTGAGGCACAACATCAACGATAATGGCTTAGACAGAGGAAGTTGACACATGTGCCATGCCTGGCACATGTCCTCAATTTGGTGATGTAGCATTTCCTAAATAGGTACCCATGATTGGAAGATCTGTTAAAGGAGGCCAGAAGAATGTGTAGCCATTTTAGGCAGTCATACACAGCCAGTACTCGGTTGGCTGAAATTCAATGGGAATTCCACCTGCTGTAAACCGCCTGATTTGTGACATGCCCACCAGGTGGAACTCAACTTTGGCTACAGCAGCTGCACATGCAGTAGAGGGTCGTCAACGAGTACCTGTGTGAGTATGGTACAATGACAGGCTCAGGCTGGCTTGGCTTTTTTTTGGGCAAAAACAGAGATAGAGAGCTTTCCATTCCATGATCCACCGTCTTACTGCATCATGAGAATAGACCACTGGCCAGAACTGGCCCAGTATGCAATTGAGCTGCTGGGCTGCCGTACATTCAGCAGGATTTTCAAACAGGCATTCAGTGCTGCTGGAGGTTTTGTTACTGATAATAGAACGTGTCTGTCCACAGACTCTGTGGACTGTCTGACATTTATCAAAATGAATAGCTATAAAACCCCTGATACTGATGTCACTGATTAAGTGTTTTTGGGATGTGGAATCTGTGCAGGACTTCTAGGCTGCCTTGCATTGTGGGTGTTGATTTCATCTGGAAGAATTTTTTGGTGCAGGTTTCATAGGCACAATTAACACCCAAAAACCAAATTTTCCACACCTGTTTGACAGGTACATATCATTGAAATTTTTGACAGCAAAGCCAATTCCTGCTTTCATCAAGAGTACTTCAATAGGGTTACGGTGTGTAGGCACCACCAACACCCAAAGACCAATTAAACCGCCTGATTTGTGACATGCCCACCAGTTGGAACTCAACTTTGGCTACAGCAGCTGCACATGCAGTAGAGGGTCGTCAACGAGTACCTGTGTGAGTATGGTACAATGACAGGCTCAGGCTGGCTTGGCTTTTTTTTGCCCATGCAATAGCTGCTCATAAAGGATGCATGCACTGTAATATCACCATTTGAGGATGCCACAAGGATGCTGAGCCATGACAATGCATCAGTGACACAATCCTGTTGTGTTCCTGCTGGAGCAAACTCTGCCTTGAGTGCCCTGTCCAATATGCCATGCAGAGGAGCTGAAGGAAGGCAATAAAGAAGAGGAAGACATGTTAAACTGTAAGAGATGGTTTTCCCTTCCCAGAATCCTTGAGAGTAGGACCCTGAGGAGTCTGCTTTTCATGCTTTCACAAATTGCTTCAAAGCCTACGAAATGACCCAAGAATATGTGGTGTAAAGAAGAAAGATCACTATTGGTTGGCAACCCTCCTTCACCACCATTACAAGGGGAAAGTCTCAGAACTCATTCCATCCTTTACAGAGAGTGCAAAAGATTAAATCTTTTGAGGACACCTTAAAGAGGAGCTCATCTAACATTTTTCCCAACAGTGGTAGGTTACAGTGTTGTGTAAAACATAGTTTTGAGGCTTCTTTTGGTCAAGAGAGAAGCAGTGGAGAAGGCGGTCACCTAAGTGATGCAGTTCACAATTTTTTTAGTCAGCTTCCACATCCCATTGGCAGCGTCTGCATCACATGGTGGACAATTATCTAGGGGCAAAAACAGAGATAGAGAGCTTTCCATTCCATGATCCACCGTCTCACTGCATCATGAGAATAGACCACTGGCCAGAACTGGCCCAGTATGCAATTGAGCTGCTGGGCTGCCGTACATTCAGCAGGATTTTCAAACAGGCATTCAGTGCTGCTGGAGGTTTTGTTACTGATAATAGAACGTGTCTGTCCACAGACTCTGTGGACTGTCTGACATTTATCAAAATGAATAGCTATAAAACCCCTGATACTGATGTCACTGATTAAGTGTTTTTGGTGATTTGGACAGACAAAACTGTCAGTTTCTTCGGTATCTGCTTCCTGGCCAAATCTGATAAGAAGTGAATAATTGCATGCATGCATAGAATAATTTCACACTGACAAAGCTGCAGTTTGAAATACTTCCTCTTTTTTATTTTGGTCTTGACTTAATATATGGTTGATGACGTGCATATTCTTGAATATCCAACCTGCTCATTAATACGTAATATTAGTCTTGTGACGTTCTGATTTTGTGAGCTATTAACTATTTTGTGTTAGGATGGTGCGAAGCATGAAGCAACAATGCTATATATATATTTGGTTTGTCTGATGTCTGATGTCTGGTTTCCTGCGGTTCGATATCCAGACAGGGGCTTTCTTCCCAGGTCTAATTTCGACTTGTTTTGCAGACAGAGTTCCCCTTTTTCGTCAGATCTTGTGACACATATCTGATAGCAGCATCATGTGAGCAAGGATTGCAAGGGTTGTATAAGATCATTACAAATTATGACTATGTATGATAGCAATCAATAACATATAGAGTATATAGGATATATATGAGATATAGAGCATGTGGAGCATGTGTTTGCGCATTGAAATAAGCATTTCACCATCTTCCTTTGGCCATTTTTAGCATATCCATAACAGTTCTCCCCCTTGAAATGCTATTTTAATCTATTTTAATCTGTTCCTGTCTTTAATCCGAGATTCCCCACCCCAGGGCGCGCGGAGTCTAAGGTCCAGCAGGTGTTCCCCAGAGCCTCTAGTGGTGAGGATGGATTTCGCTGCAGCTGAACCCAGGTCGCGGCTCTTGGGTTCCCTACCCTGTCTGTCCCTGTTGTCCTGCCTACTCATGATGTGAGACTGGGAATGTCTGTAATGGAATGTGTGGTTCGTCGTACTCATCTTCCTCGTGTCCTACATCTTGGTTCACGAATGTGGGGATTCCTTGTTCCACCGCTTTTTCTATACATTTCTTCAGACAAGGGAGTATGCAACAAATTACCAGAGCGAGGAGGAATAGGACGATTAATATAGTTTCTCCTATTTGGGTTAAAATTCTCTGCCACCCGTTCATCCAACTGAAGTATTGGTCCCATGGGTCTGTGATGCCTGAATTTTTCTTTAATTCAACTGACAGATTCCTTAACTTTTTAAGAGCTACAGTGACTTGGCCATTCGGGCCGTTGTTGTCTGGGATATAGGTACCTGCATGTCTCCACATATCCAATACACATCCCCCAAGGATTGACTTTGATTTTCTACTAAGTTGGCCGGGACATGACTGTAAGATGTACAGTAACCTTTGGAAAAGTTGCCTAGGTTTTTACCCCTCCCTTCATGGTGAGCATAACAAGTGTAGTTTCCAGGGTATATGGTGATAGCTATCTTGGGTATTGTGTCCCTAGTGTCTATGGGATATTCCTTTTTCCATTTCTCACATGGTAACTGGTTAGTGGAAATGTTTGTGTAGAGGCTTAGGAAGCACTCTTCCTCCTTTTTAGGTATAACTAACGGGACTGTACCCAAATGTGGCCTAGCACTACCACAGACATAGCAGTTGGTTTTATTATGTTTACTGGCGCTATATCTCATCCATTCTAGCCAGAGATTGACTTCCGAGAGGCCGGTTTCAACCTCCATTGTATCTTTAAAGGTAGGATCCGCTATTGCAACCATGTCCCCCAGGGTCTGTACATGGGGCTTCAAGGGGTTTGGTGGGGGCACATTCTTGACTGGCTGCCATTCATTGTTGTTGTACATATCTTCTAAACGGAAAGACCCTCTATGACCCCAGTGACCCCCTCCGAACCACCACCCCAACACATACTCTCCCTTATCGGATGGGCTCGGATTTCGTATGTTTAGAACCAGTGTCATACTGGGCCCTGGTTTGGTGAGGGTGAGACGGGTTAGCAAAGGCTCCCCCTGGCTGTCTTTACTGTCATAGGCTGGTTGAGGTTTATATCCCCAGGGTGTCCCTGTGTTCCAAGCTGCTGCTCCCCAACTGTCACAATTCTTTCCCCACGACCCTTTAGTGACACATATATATCCCTCTCCGTCACCTTTTTCATACCGTTCTGACCTGCTGTTATGCTCTGGACACGGGAGTATCTTACACGGGTGGAAATCAAATGTGGCTACATGGGTATCAGATGAATTATACCAAAGAATAACCTTCCCATCTTTCTTAGTGATGGCTGCATGTTGTGCCCTAGTCAAACCACACAGACAAAGGATATATAGGATCATGATTTATCTTTTCCTGCTTCCTCGGGTATGGAAGCCTTCTTACAATGGGAGGCGTGTATCCAGGTGTTCTTCCCTGCAACTTTCACCGATGTAGCTGTTATTAGGAGGACCTGGAAGGGACCATCATATCTTGGTTCAAGAGGGTGTTTTCTCACAAATTTCTTTATCATAACCCAATCACCGGGGACCAGCTTGTGTGTTCCTGTATCTAACTCAGGATCTGGAATGGAAGAGAAAACTTTTGCATGGATACGGGTTAATTCGCGAGACAAAGCAGTCACATAATCAGTTAATACATCGGATTGTAACTGTAATTGCTGTGGATAATAACACCCTAATCTCGGTGCTGAACCAAACAGTATTTCATAAGGAGATAAACCATGGCTCTCTTTAGGAGTGTATCTTACACTGAACAGGGCAATGGGTAGACTGTCTGGCCAGCTCATCCCAGTCTCCTGAGACATTTTCAACATTCGGGATTTTATTGTGCCATTCAATCTCTCTACCTTCCCACTGCTCTGAGGGTGATATGGGGTGTGGAAAGCCAGTGTGACCCCTAGGGCTGTCCATATTTCTTTGGTTAATGAGGCCGTGAAAGCCGGCCCCTGATCACTCTCTATGACCTCTGGGACACCATATCTGCACACTATTTCCGTTAGAAGCTTCTTGGCTGTGGTCTTTGCTGTCATGTTGGTCACAGGGAATGCTTCAGGCCAGGAACTGAACATATCGACGATTACTAGAGCGTATTAATACCGGCCACTCTTTGGCATCTGAATGTGATCGATCTGTATTCGTTGAAAGGGATATTGAGCTTTAGCTAGATGTTTCACGGGTGTCTTTTCCGTTCTTCCTGGGTTGCACGTAGCACAAATGACGCATGACTTGCAGAAGTTGTTGGTAAGCGGGGTAATTCCCGAGGCCAGGTAGTATTTATTGATCAAAGAATTCATCAAGGTCTTCGACAGGTGAGAAGCACCATGAGCCCACTGCACCACAGCTGGGAACATGGACCGTGGTAAACATGGTCTCTTATTCACTTTCATGAGTCCATCCTTCAATATGGCTCCCTTCTTTGTCCATGTTCCTTTTTCCTCCTCACTTGCTGCCTCTTGCATTTCCTTCAAGCATGCCCAATCCACAGGAGGGTTCTGCAAGATCATGGTGGCCTGTACCGCATCTTGTGGCAAAGTTTCTTGTGTCAAAATGTTTTGTATCGGAGTGCCTTGGACGTCCACTCTGCGTACGACTTCTCGCACACCTTTCGCGGCATGTTTTGCTGCAGTGTCCGCCAAGTGATTACCTCGTGCTTCTTGAGTATTCAGTCTGCCATGTGCCTTTACCTTGAGAACCGCCACTTGGGTAGGAAGAAGCAGAGCGCCAATCAGGTCCCTGACTGCTCCGCCAGCTTGCATGCCATGATTAGGGCCTGAAGTTCTGCTTCTTGTGTGGACTTAGAGGGGGGCAATGCAGAGGCATCGAGGATTGTGTCTTTGGTAGTGACAGCATATCCGGTATGGTACCTCCCTTCATGATCTGCATATCTGGATCCATCAACATAGATAGTCAGGTCAGGGTCATCCAGCGGCACTCTGCTAACTGTTGGCAGGTGTGTAGTTTCCATCTTCATCATTTCGAGACAGTCGTGAGGGGTATCGTATGGGTCCTTTCCCCCCTCGAGAAGTGGGAGCAAAGTGGACGGGTTGAGGGTGTTACACCTGAGGAGGGAGATGTTATCCGGGAGGAGCAAAGTGCATTGTAGTCTGAGATGTCTTGCTGCTGACATATGTTTTGGTTGTACTTGGTTCAGCACAGCTGATATATCATGAGGGGCAAGTAGGATGAGAAGGTGGCCCAGCACGAGATCTGCAGTTTTGTCCAGAAGGGCCTGGGCTGCAAAAACGGCTCTGAGGCAGGAGATTGCCCCCCCTACTGGATTCAATCGACAGGAATAGTATCCGATAGGTCTGAGTCTGTTGACATAAGATTGGGCCAGTACTCCGGTGGCGCGTCCTTCTCTCTCTGAGACGAATAGCTTGAAGCTTTTTTTCATAGTCTGGAAGGCCAAGTGCAGGGGCCACAGACAGGATTTGTTTCAGAATTTCAAAGTTCGTAAGGGCCTCTGGTGGCAGTGTGAAAGGATCAGTCTTCAGAGCATCATAGAGTGGTTGCATTAGCAGAGATGCTTCTGGAATCCAAGAACGACAATAAGATATTAGGCCCAAAAATGCATGGAGAGACTTGTGGCCAGCTGGCACCGGAATTGCCTTGATCACAGCTATTCGCTCTTGAGTAAGATGTCTTACACCTTGTGAGATACAATGTCCAAGAAAGACCACTGTTTGCTTGCACCACTGAATCTTCTGCTTTGACGCTTTACAACCTTGTTCGGCCAGGTAACAGAGAAGGTCTTCAGAATGGGCTGCAGCATCATCTTGACTGGCGGTCCTCCTGAATCTTTGTATGCTGCGATCATGGTTGTGTATGACACAGGCTTGCTAAATTCCTATGGGTCCATATGGCCAAAAAGAGGAGGAGGAGGAGGAGGCCAATCATTAGGTGCTGAGCTGGAATTCCCCTGGACATTTTGTCCTTGGTGATGTTGAGCATCTCCCCTTCTTGGGCCGTCTCCATGGTCGGGCTGTCTTCGATCGGGTCTCCACGGCTTCGGCATTGTTTCCGAAAGTTTCCGGGCCTCCCACAGTTGTAACAGCAGGCTCGCGAGTTTCGTGCTTGTGGTGGCGGATATGGTGTGTCAGAAGCCAACATGAGAGGGACTGCCTTCCTATTACCCTGTGAGGACTCTATACCCTTTGCTACCAGTAGTAGAGTGTCAAGAGGTAACACTCTGTATTCTGGCCGAGATAGTAGCAGGCCTTTCGGGATTGCTTCCCTGAGGCCTGCTACAAATGCAGAAGATAGCATCTGTGTATGTGCCTTGTTTTGTGTGCTGAACCCCAAATTAGTGAACACCTGTAACATCCTAGTATGGAATTTCTCAACTGATTCAGCCTTGTCTTGTGTAATGTCTTGTATGCTTGCTTTAGCCCACCGTTGTAACTGCGTTACAAACTCACATCCCGAACCATATGTATTGTCAGGGACGCCACTGTCCACCCTAAAACATCTTTCCATTACTGGCCAGTAAGCATCCCCTGCTTTGATTTCACACAGGCTTACCAGGTCCCGCCAGGCACAGGAGTATGCCTTCTGGATCTGGGCAATCCTTCTGTAAAATGGCATGGGCTGTTTCTCAGGGTCTGGTAGACTGGTTACAAGGGATGATGCTTGTTGAGGGTTAAAGGTCACATACATCATGGGTGCGCCTAATGGTGCAGGCGGCATTTCCCCCCTTTGGTATGTGAGGTATGTGAGGCTGCAACCCATGGGGTGGAGGTCTCAAGTCATTCCCCTGTTGTGGCAGTTGAAGAGGTAGTCCCCTATTTGGTGGGGGGGGGCCATACTGTATGGTGTCATGCGAATCACCTGTGGGTCTTCCTGAGACATTTGCCATGTCCTCGGAGAAGGGTTGTGAAAGAGGAGGGGAATACAGTGAGTACCTAGCACCCACTCTGGCTTTTTGCACTGCTCCCAAAGGGCCTGCGGATGTAGGCCGTGCTGCTGTGGATGTGGGATGGGGATGTGAGGATGTCACTCGGTCTGATTCCATACAGACTTCCTGCAGTGCCCTTTGAGGTGACTGGTAAGGGAAGTGTACTGGTTCATGGCCCTGGTAGGGAAGTGTAGTTGCCCTGGTGTCCACATTCGACAGGCCTCCGGACACTATAATCTGAGTTGGGCCATGGCTCCCATGACTGGCTGAACTAGGGGTGGTTGCAGTTGGATTGATGCCCCCCTTGGTCACTAGTACTTCTTGGAGCTCAGGTGAGTGGCAGTGACTGCCACTGCTTGCCTCTGCCCCATCCTCATCATCTTCTAACATCATTAATGGGTTAACATGGTTAACATCTTCCCTGTAATATGCTCCAGTCTGGTCTAACACTGGGCATATAGGGATGGGTGTACCAATATGGCCGTCACAGGAAGAGTCTTCCTGTGTGCTGAGAGGGTGTGTCACCACTGTTGGGTGTAGCAAGATGGCCACCATCCCGGGGAGGTGCCGTGGGTGGTAAGGGAGGTGGTACATTGGGGCGGAGCCTGATGGGAGGGTCAAGCGAGGGGGTGGTTTCTGAGGGGCAGGGTTTCCTGTCTTGTGTTCGGACTCCATTATAGGGTGGTGGCCTTTCCACCAATGTACTTTCTGGTTTATGATACACATATACAATATATCAATGTTGATTTGTCTCTCGCTCTACAAACCCCTCCCCCTGAATGGCTTTCGATACTCTGTACCAGGCTTCAGCTGTAGCCAATAAGCCATGATCAGACAACAAACCCTTTTTTCGTTTTAACAATATCCGCCATTCCTCTGGTTGCAATCTTCCACCCATATGCATGTTGATGTCACATATTCTTGCAAGCTCGTTCACCTTCTTAACTGCTCCTCTTCCTTCCCTCTCTGCAACCAAGCTGCACGCTAAACTCCCTTCCACCGGCTTCTGTAATTTCTGTCCCATTTTTATTCCACTATATAAGGAAAAAACACTTGAGTTTTGGCTGCGTGTAATCTTGAAATCTTTCCCTTAGACCAGCAGCGCTGCCACTTCCTCTTTTTAAAAGTACACTTTCTCTTTTTTTTTTTTTTTTTTAAAACGAAAGTGTCTTTAGGCTGCTGCAGACAAGCAAAGCTTGTTTAACAAAGCAACAATTAAATTCAGTGCGTTCCTTCAATATCATCTACGTGTCCCAGCGGCAAACCCAGACTTCTGACTCCTTTTCACTCTCCTCACACTTCTCTAGCTGTTCTGGCTGGAGTGGACACCTTATAGGTAAGTATCCCCTTTCTCTAGCTTCACCTTCTATCGCTGGCAATGATGCACCGACTACAATTCTAACAGGGTAATGCACATTTAATCTGACCACTAACAGGTCTGGAACATCCACCAACAAAGGTTTCAGGCCAAGAATTTCCTCCCTGTACCCTGGGGTTATCACTTTCACCAGCCCCCAGCCTTCTGAATGAATTCCCAACAGTAGTCCACAGACACATTCAGGACATGACATTCCTGGCTCATGCGATGGAAAGATGAGACCCCAGAACAACTGTCACAGGATTATCATGTACATCTTCCTACATGTACCTCTTATTTAATACCTGATACCCTGGCTATGCGCCCTCTCTCCGGCACACTTTGCATCAACCCTGAGAGAAGTTTGACCACGTTTCACAGCCAGTTATCGCATCTATGACCCTATTCCGTTCTGCCTGTCTCATCAACCCACCATAAGCCAGCACATGTAACAATAAACCAACAGGATATGTGACAACCGCAGTGAAGTACAGGATTATCAGGTCCTCACGGGATCCCCACGCAACTACTATGCGTTCTCCTGACGCCCCCTCCTGGTCATCCGTGCTTCACAGCACAATTATTTATCCCCCAGGAGGAGTTTGACCACGTCAATTCTCATCCGTGACTATATAAATAATCCCCTTCTTCCCAACAGCCGTCACAAGCTTGACAAAACAGAACAGGAAACAGGAAACAAATATACAGGCAGCAGATACCAGTTATGCAGGTTCTTATAAAAATGACCTTCGGGCAAGCTATAAGCTATATTACCTGCCTTTTCTGATCGAGGTAAGCCGACACGGGAACAAGAACCAACCAAAACCACGGGACAGGATATAAACAGTAGACATTATTAAAAGTCTTACCGTTCAGTCATCAGAGAGTGATCAATTCTCCGTGCCCTGTCGTCCGCGATGGTTCGTCCCAGTTCCCTCTCGATCGGCTTGGCCCTTCGAATCAGGAAGCCCGATGGCCCCACGTTGGGCGCCAAATTGATTTGGACAGACAAAACTGTCAGTTTCTTCGGTATCTGCTTCCTGGCCAAATCTGATAAGAAGTGAATAATTGCATGCATGCATAGAATAATTTCACACTGACAAAGCTGCAGTTTGAAATACTTCCTCTTTTTTATTTTGGTCTTGACTTAATATATGGTTGATGACGTGCATATTCTTGAATATCCAACCTGCTCATTAATACGTAATATTAGTCTTGTGACGTTCTGATTTTGTGAGCTATTAACTATTTTGTGTTAGGATGGTGCGAAGCATGAAGCAACAATGCTATATATATATTTGGTTTGTCTGATGTCTGATGTCTGGTTTCCTGCGGTTCGATATCCAGACAGGGGCTTTCTTCCCAGGTCTAATTTCGACTTGTTTTGCAGACAGAGTTCCCCTTTTTCGTCAGATCTTGTGACACATATCTGATAGCAGCATCATGTGAGCAAGGATTGCAAGGGTTGTATAAGATCATTACAAATTATGACTATGTATGATAGCAATCAATAACATATAGAGTATATAGGATATATATGAGATATAGAGCATGTGGAGCATGTGTTTGCGCATTGAAATAAGCATTTCACCATCTTCCTTTGGCCATTTTTAGCATATCCATAACATTGGGATGTGGAATCTGTGCAGGACTTCTAGGCTGCCTTGCATTGTGGGTGTTGATTTCATCTGGAAGAATTTTTTGGTGCAGGTTTCATAGGCACAATTAACACCCAAAAACCAAATTTTCCACACCTGTTTGACAGGTACATATCATTGAAATTTTTGACAGCAAAGCCAATTCCTGCTTTCATCAAGAGTACTTCAATAGGGTTACGGTGTGTAGGCACCACCAACACCCAAAGACCAATTTTTCCACACCTGTTTGACAGGTGAAAATCAATTCAATTTTTGACAGCAAGACCAGTTCTTGCTTTCATTAATAGTACCTCTTTGGGGGTTTTCCCGCACCTGTTACTTATATCCAAAGTCTTTTCTTGTTCCCAGTGCAGCTTTACAAATGCAATTATTGCTACAACAGATTCTATACACAGTGCCACTTTACAGGTAGACTAAGGGAACACCCCTGGTACTACAGTGGAACCTTGAATTACAAGCATAATCCATTCCAGGAGAATGCTTGTAATCCAAAGCACTCGCATACCAAAGTGAGTTTCCCCAAAGAAGTCAATGGAAACAAAGATAATTTGTTCCACATTGACTTCTATTGTATGCAGTATCGCATTTGGCCAGAGGTGGGGGGTGACGGAGAGACTCGGAAACCATTCAGAGTAGTTCGGATGCACTCAGAAAGCCTAAGGCCTCGTACACACGATCAAATCTGTCTGCTGGAAACGGTCTGCTAGACCGTCCCAGCAGACAGATTCGATCGTGTGTACGGGCGAGCAGACGGATTTGGCCACCCAACAGATTGGAAAGCATGCTTACCAATCCGTCGGCTGGGAACCCGTTCGCCCGACATGTCTGCTGGTTAGTACGCTAACCAGCAGACATGTCTTCTCGCACACGCATTCATTCATTCATTCACGCACCGAATGGTTTCGACGCATGCGCAGAAGTGTTTTACTTCCTGGTGCGGTGACGTGGCGGCGTCAACGTCACCGCCACGTCAGCGCGCTGTCTGCTGGCGGGGATTTTGGTTTGCTCATGTGTACACGCGAGCAAACCAAAATCCAAACAGACAGATCTGTTCAAATGGGTCGGTCCGACCGATTTGAACAGATAGATTGCCTCATCTGTACGAGGCCTTAGAGATGCTTGGAACACTGAGGAACTGAGTATTTCTGAGTGCATCCGAGCAGCTCCAAATGGCACCGAGTGTCAGCGATGCCCCCACACCTCTGCCCAAATGCGGTACTGCTCACCTCAGAGGCTTAAATCCTGCCAGTTTTGCGAAGCAACCACAAATTGACAAATTACGCATTATCTTCGTTTCCATTGACTTCTATGGGGAAACTCACTTTGATATGCGAGTACTTTGGATTACAAGCATTTTCCTGGAAAGTGGCACATCTGTACTGTGCAATGATGCATATAAAAGGGCACAGGGAGTATTGACGGTGCCTGAACCATGGAACTTTCTGAAATGAAAGGCTTCACAACTGCTCTTTTTCCTATAGTGACTGTTCAGCAACAACAGCATAAGTGCAAGTAAAGAAAACAAGTTTTCCCTAAAATATCAGAGAATAGTACTACTTTAAATGTTATTTTCTTTTGTACTGCAATTCATTATATAATAATGTTGTTGTTACATGATAGAAATGCTGCAGACCTTTATAAATAGCCAGCAGTCATTCACCTTCTAAGTTTTCAATAAATAGGATACTCATGTCACTATTGTCATCTTCATTTCTGGCCTTTATAATCTAGCAGGGCATTAGACAAGATAGACCAGACTTCCTTTACCTTTCCTGAGTTTTGCAGGTAATCCCACACCTTTTGAGTAATATAACCTTACGGCATTGTCTGAGTCTCCCCAGGCCTTTCTACAACTGGGATATGACTATAATAGTTTATAGTAAAAACAAGAAAACACATAAAAGCTTGCATTTTCACAAGCATATTCTTAATTAAAAGACTAGCATTTGTTGGAATTGTTAAATTGGTAATAATTTTGACTCACTTTTATTGAGAGCAATTCAATGATTTCATCAACAGATCCCTTTTCTTCAAACAGCTTTTTTCTTTAAGCATTAGGTGGCAGATGTTTAATGTCTTTGAGATGTAACAGGCTTTTTGATCAGTAATATTTTTTTTCTGAGTAGCTTTGTAAGTTGTGTGATATCTCGTTTATATTCCTAGAAAACTGCAATAAAAGCTAAAAAGTAGAACATTAAAGAAATGATTATACTTCAAAAAGTTGTAGTTTTTTATACAGAGATTTAAACTATACCGAGTATAAAGTACCAGATACTGTTCATTATTTTAATTTCCCATACATTTCAACTTTCCTTCAGATAAAATTGGGTACTGCCCGCATTCCACCTTCTTATAGGTCGTACACCTATAAAATGTACCTATTTATCAAAACGTCCTATGTCAAAATGCAATACTGTTGGCCTAGGTTATTCCATTGGATGATGTATTTTACAAAATATTTCCAGTAAAGTAGAAGAAAACAATCTTCCTTGTCTTCTAAGCATTATTTTAAGTTGAAATGATTGCAAACTGTGTTCTGTTTTAGCTAGCCTTAAGAGCTTAAACTACATTTGAACTACATTTGAAGTAGCTATCTAACCAGATTTATTATGTTAAGCTACATTGATGATATTTAAGCAGTTGCTCATGTCATCATTCCTAATTTATATAATATAAATGACTTCCAATAAAGTGATCATATCCATAAATGTCACAGTAACAAAATGTAATGTGTGGTCCCAAAGATACACAGATTTATGGATTATCAAAGTGAGATTATATGGACTTTAAAATGTTTATTTTTATACTTGCTTTATGTTACTTTACTGTAAAAGCTTTTGAAGTTGAAACATACCAGCGGTAGCTTAATTTATTAGTATTACTGTGTTGCTGTAGCGCTCTATAATACAGTATCGTCATTATTGTGCTTGCATGCAGGCAATATCAGGCATTAAAGAATACATTTTGGACAGCTGATCTCTCAGCTATATGACACCTCTACACATCATCAGCTTAAAGTGTCAATACACCTTCGGTATCATATTTTCATTTATCAGGCAGCTAGAAAAACTTGGAGAGAGCATTTGTTGTCAAGCTATTTGCAAAACTGAATGATGATAAAGATCAGAATATATTTCCTTTTCAACATGATTCTTAATTTGTACTTTAACCTTTGCTATATTTATTGTGTGAAAGGAGAATCTAATTTTTCATATTTATATTCCACCACTGCTTTCAAGGCTGCTTTGCATAATTGCATAAATGGCATATGATTCATAATTCCAGATCCCCAGGGAAAAGTCGTGCAGTGCAAGCTATTGTGTGTGTGTGTGTGCAATACAGAATGCTTTTAATAGCATGAGAAAAGCATGGGGAAATGATTTTTGCTATAAAGAACAGTATATAGACACCTGCTTCTGATTAATCCATTCAAATATTCTTGTAGGTGATTCTGGAGAAAGAGGAGAAAGAGGATTGCCAGGAAGAGGTCCAAAGGGATTACCAGGATTGCCAGGTCTTACAGGTATGCACTTCACTATGTGTTCTACATATGTACAATTGGAAAAAGCCTTACATAGCACACAAAACTGACCCCCACACTCTGGTATTATTTTATGCTTTTATGCAGGATGTGCTTGAGTCTAGAACAAAGATGCTCAGTAAGACTAGGTTCACACTATCTCTAACTCTGTGAGCGGAGTTTGTACCCTAATATTATCTATAGGATCATATCAGCAGATGCTGCTTTAATATCCACTTGTTATCTGGACATCTGCTCTATTACTGTTTCATTTAATGGTTCCTTGGTAAAGATTTTGAGTGCCATTTTTCATATTTATTGAAGCTCATGACCACTTGTTGGATGTAGCAATAGGATTCGAAGAATAAGACTGGGGCCCCGAGATTGGGTAACCTGAAATATGATTTGCACTTCAGTAGACATTATGGTGAAAGGTCCACACTTTCATCAGGTTGTCTAGCATTCATCTTTGATAATGGATCCCTCTAGATTACTTAAAATACAAAAAGAGAACATGTTGGGCTAATTAATATTAGCTGCTGCCAGTTTAACAAGTGAAAAGTTCAATGTAATAGTATAGTCTTAGCATCTCTCTGTTTCTGCAAATTAATTATACAAAAATATAATTAGATACATTGACTAGAATATTTAATTACATTCAGTTGTATTATTTTTAAATGTTGCTTAGAAATATGAATCACAAAGATGAGTAAATTTATCAACATACAGTATTTATAAGTATGTACAAGTTAAAGTATAGGTAAACCCTATAACTATGTTTACACATTAGTGTATTTTCAAAATAATTCTTAAAATGATTAAAAAGGTAATGTAAAAAAACAAACAAACAAAAAAAACATGTCAAACTTACCCGCTCTGTGCATTTTTTCTGGACTCGGCATCCCCAATCCTTCTCTTTTGGGGTCCACTGCTGGCCCCCCTGGCTCTTCCCCCTTGACCCTGCTTACTATGGGGGCTCTTGTTTGGCCTTAATCATGAGATAATAGACACACACAGCATGACTAGGCCCTCCCTCCTCACAGGCTGTGATTGACACCAGCAGGAGCCAATGGCCCTCCTTGCTGCCTCCATGTCCTTTGAGGAGAGAAAGGGAGGAGAGAGCGGCTGGATCAAGATTGGGTTCAGGTAAGTATTTAGGGGGGCTGGTGAGGTGCTGAACACTGAAGGTTTGTTACCTTAATGCAGAGAATGCATTAGTGTAAAAACCTTCAGTCTTTACAACCACTTTAATAATGATAAATGTGCAATTTTCATTTAAATAAATCCTAGTGATCCTGTCATAAAGGTCCTTGATCAGATATTTCCTGTTATGGGATCACACCACTGTATCTCTGGTCAGCCAAATTATCTTATTCATGGCTACCATATTCCACAAGCTTCAGGTCTAGACTATAACCAGTCATGCTAATGTTCTCTGTACTCTGCCCTATCCTTATCACCATCAACGCTTGCCCTGAGCAATGGCATGCAGCTGCCACTGGTACAAATGCCTTACCAAGCTAAATATAATCAAGTTAGGGTTTTAGATTTAATATAAATAAGATTATTCACTTATTTGTGAGCCATCTGATGATCTGCTGGTACATAATCTGTCACACAATTGTCCATAGGTATTTTTTCTCAACAACTCCAACCTTTATAGATAATGATAGATAACAATATAATAAAGCAGCCTAACCTCTATACCTACTCAGAGGGCCAGATTCTCAGCGGCCCTACGATGGAGTATCTCAGATACCCCGTCGTATCGCCGTTTTTTTTGCCTCGTATCTATGCGAGTGATGCTTAGCATCACTTTGGCATAGATACGCTTCAACATCCGACAAGTGTAATACCATTACACTTGCGGATCGTAGTTGTAATGACAACTCCGGCCACTAGGTGGCCTTTACGTTGTTTTTTCATTTGCATATGCCGATTCCCGATCGCTTTTACGCCGCCCCGTCGTCGCGTACGTCGTTTTCGTCCGCGTAAGGTTACCCCTGCTTCTATGAGGAGTAACCTTACGAAGTTCCGTCGGATGTTAAGTATGGCGTCGGGTCAGCGTCGGCTTTTTCCGTCGCTTACGTCGTTTTACTAACTCGTTCGCGAATAGGGCATTGCGTAAGTGACGATCATGTCGTTTTGACGTCGGTTTCAACGACGCTTTCCGACGTGAGCTGGAGCATGCGCACTGGGCTTTTTCCCCGGCCGGCGCATGCGCAGTTCTTTCGACGCGGGGGCGCGCTTAATTTAAATACAAGCCGCCCCATTTGAATTACGCGGGCTTACGCTGGGCCATTTTCGCTACGCCAATGCAAACTACGGAGCAAATGGTTAGAGAATACGGCACTTGCTCTAGTACGATGCGGCGGCGTAGTGTAAATGGCTTATGATACGCAAGCGAATTTCTATGAGAATCTGGCCCAGAGTGTATATCCAGAACTATATATATTGATAAATAAAAATGAATTATTCATCAAAAAATTAAACATTTTTTTTTCTAAATGGCCAAACATTAGTGAATAAAGTGCCAGTGCGCAAGATACTAAGTCCTTATGATGAGTTCTTATACAGAAGTATGTGCTTATATATAAAATACTTGTATGGATACAAACATATTATTTGAAAAAGGTGCATAAATCATGAAAAATCGAATGTAAAAAAAGTGCCAGTGCTTACCCTACTTCAATATCACTCCACACCACTACACTCAATGTGAGTTTGTGCCCTCTCCCACTGGATGCAAACTCACCAGATGTAATTGATCTCTGAGACCAGAGAAGCCCTAGTTGTTTTTACTCTTACAGGTTTTGTCCAGTTCATCTGGCATCATCAGGAGGCTTCTCTGGTCTCCAAGATTGTATACAGCTTACCATTGGCTCCTGGACCGGAGCGATGGGCAGCTTTTGTTCTGATTACTGGCAGATGACTCCTGGGTGCCGGGCAGGCATTAGAAAATGTGAATGTTATTTAAACAGCTATTTTAAAAAGTTTGTAATTAACATTTTGTAGAATTAATTTCCTCTGTTTTGGTCCCTCATGATTGTGAGCCTGCATTTGCCCTGAGGAAACACACTTTTTCTGTGAAAAACTTTGGTCTTTTTTGGCATACGGTAAAGGAGATCAATCAATCTGGTGAGTTTGCATCCTTTGGTAGAGGGGCAAAAACTCACAAGAAGTGGTCTGGAGTGATATTGAATTAGGAAAAGCATGTTAAGAATGTTTTGTAACAAAAGGTGCCAGTGTTCAGTCGTTTATGCACCTTTTTTTTAAAGAATTTGTTTGTATCTGTACAAGGATTTTTTTTTTTTTTTTACATAAGCACAGATTTCTGTATGTGAACTCATCCTAAGAACTTACCATACTATCTTGTGCACTGGCACTTTATTCACTAATGTTTGATAATTCAGAATTTTTTTCTGGTGATTAATTTTTATTTAGCAATATATATAGTTTTGGATATACACTCGGAGTAGGTATAGAGGTTAGTGCACGTTATTATATTTTTATCTATCAAGTCAATGTGCTTACATTGAGAGAACACTGCTTCCCTTTATTTATTGTGCATCATTGTGCAGGTGTTAAACATTAGACTTATTTAGACATAATGGAAAGGTTTTGTTGAGACTGACTTTTGAAGTGCACTGAAATTATGATTTTGGTTTAGCTGAACACATTCACATGTATCTCGGAAAGAGATTGCCATGTACGAGGTTTAAACAAAACATAGAGGATAGTGGCGCTATAACTAGTGAAGTGAGATATTGGGTCCTTTAATTTAGTCCTTATTATGGTATTCCTGAATAGATGAGGGGCATAGTAACTTAGGCTAAGAGAAAAGAATGGGAGAAAGTCCTTTATACAAAAAAAACTTTAGTCCAAAATCCAGGGCAAGCCTTCAGGGGGAAGATTAGAGCAGACTCCAAATATGTAAAGGAAAAAAGAAAAGGAGCCTCAAGGTTCGGAAAATTACATTTTAAATTAACAACAGGTGCATATATCCACTTAGAGCTGAAATTCTGTAAATCCGGCATATGTCCTTATTCTGACCCTTCAGTGATGTCCGCCCGTGGTGTTAGGGCTCTTACTGCTCTCCTGTAGCTGTCTGTGTCTTTGAGGACAGTCCTCTCATTTGGCAGGAAATATGGGCAGCCGGAGAAGGAAATAGATACAGAGAGACTTTTCCAAATCAGGGAGTTGGGAGTTATGGGTAATAGGTTATTGACTTTCAATTACATACTGTAAATATGTCAAATGCTCAGGTAGAATAAGATCACCATGTGGTATTATATGATATGGTCACTGCGTTTATCACAAAATATTTACATTATCTCACAAAAGTGAGTACACCCCTCACATTTTGTTAAATATTTTTATTATATCTTTTCATGTGACAACACTGAAGAAATTACACTTTTGCGACAATGTAAAGTAGTGAGTGTGCAGCTTGTATAACAGTTTAAATTTGTTGTCCCCTCAAAATAACTCAACACACAGCCATTAATGTCTAAACTGCTGGCAAGACAAGTGAGTACACCCCTAAGTGAAAATGTCCAAATTGGGCCCAATTTGCCATTTTCCCTCCCAGTGTCATGTGACTCGTTAGTGTTACAAGGTCTCAGGTGATAGTGGGCAGCAGGCGTGTTAAATTTGGTGCCTTCGCACCTCATGGCAAAGATCTCTCTTAGGATCTGAAAACATAATTGTTGCTCTACATAAAGATGGCCTAGGCTATAAGAAAATGGCCACTGTGGTGCAGCTCAGTTTCAGGGTCTTGGCAAAGACCAAACAGTGGTTTAACAGGACAGGTTCCATTCAGAACAGGCCTCGCCATGGTCGACCATGAGGGTTGAGTGCACATGCTCAGTGTCATATCCAGAGGTTGTCTTTGGGAAATAGACTTATGAGTGCAGTCAGCATTGCAGAGGCTTAAGGGGTGGGGGGGGGGGGGGGTCAGCCTGTCAGTGCTTAGACCATACGATGCACACTGCATCAAATTGGTCTGCATGGCTGTTGTCCCAGAAGGAAGCCTCTTCTAAAGATGATGAACAAAAAAGCCCACAAACAGTTTGTTGAAGACAAGCAGACTAAGAACATGGATGTCCTGTTGTCTCGATGAGACCGAGATAAACGTATTTAGTTCAAATGTTGTCAAGCGTGTGTGGCAGCAGCCAGATGAGGAGTACAAAGACAAGTGTGTCTTGCCTACAGTCAAGCATGGTGGTGGTAGTGCATGAGTGCACCCAGCACTGGGGAGCTACAGTTCATTGAGGGAACCATGAATGCCAACTGTAATGTGACATACTGAAGCTGAGCATGATCCCCTCCCTTCAGAGACTGGGCTGCAGGGCAGTATTCCAACATGATAATGACCCAAAACACACCTCCATGATGACCACTGCCTTGCTAAAGAAGCTGAGAGTAAAGGTGATGGACTGGCCAAGCATGTCTCCTGACCTAAACCCCATTGAGGATGCCCCACAGATGCTCAAACGGAAGTGTGGGGAGCACAATGTCTCTAAAATTTACCAGCTCTGTGATGTTGTCATAGAGGAGTGGAAGAGGACTTAAGTGGCAACCTGTGAACTCCATGCCCAAGAGGATTAAGGCAGTTCTGAAATGTAATGGTGGCCACACAATATATTGACACTTTGGGACCAATTTGGACATTTTCACTTGGGACTTTACTCATTTTTGTTGCCAGAGGTTTAGATATTAATGGCTGTGTGTTGAGTTATTTTTAGGGGACAGCAAAATTGACACTGTTATACAAGCTGTACACTCGCTACTTTCATTGTATATAATATGGTTGAAAAATACTTAAATGTCTTTCTACTGTTTTTGAACAGGTGAACAAGGCAAACCAAGTTATGGACGTGTAGGTCGTGATGGAGAGAGAGGCCCACCTGGTCGAGCTGGGCAGCCTGGAATCCCTGGGCCACCAGGCCCCTGGACAAGCAGGATATTGTGATCCTTCTTCTTGCAGCCTTCAGGCCCTTGCTGCTCCACAGTCCGCTAAAGATTTGAAAGGGCCAGTGTGAAGAGGTCTTGAACTGCTAAAAACCATGTTACTGTCTGCACCTAAAATCAACATCAAAGATTGAAATGAAGGGAAGAGAAGATAAAAATGCCTCTTTTTAATTCCCAAACAGCAGGCATTAACACACTGTGACATTTATGACTTAATAAATACCTACCAAATTATGGAAAAGAAAGATGGTGCTTAAAATACTTCATGAAGACATCCATAAGCAGCTGCAGAGAATAAAAATAATAATTTTACAAACATTTGTAAGTTGCCATTTTCTCAAATAAGAGCCCATGGATGAAGAACTGCCTTGTATTTTACCTCATGTTTTATTTCCAGCATAGTGTATTTAAACCCAATGGAAATAAAAACATACTCAACAGAAGTATACTATGCAGAAAAGTACACAGCCTTGATAAAATGTTCCTATATTGCAGTTATAAAAAAATAAACTGACCATAGTTATAGAATCCCCTGACCAATTATATAGAAAGTGTCACTGCACTCCAATCTTTCAGCCAATAATGTGTTTTTTAAATTGTATTTCATGTCTAAACATGGAGGGAAATGGTTCATGTAAAAACGTGGTACAAGAGCTGTAAATCTCTGTATAGGTGCTATATGTTGGCTGATATGTTGTAAAGATGCAACCCAATTAATGACAAAGTGACTTTTTTCCTTTAGCTTATTTTGTCTCTAAGCATTATGGGTATAAAACCTGTATTAACTGACACCCCTTCTCTGTGTGGCATCCACTCTGCAGTGTGATGAAACTGCTTAACAGATTTTTAATATCCAGAAATAAAATCGTTTTATAAATGAGAATATTTATTTTCATGTGGCATCTCTGGTTGTACGGAAAACAAGAAAAGTAAGAAATAAATACTGTTTCGTAACCCTGTGCATTTCTTCAGTGTATGCTTGAATAAAGTTAAATAAGGAAATTGAACAAGACCCCTGAGGAGACATCTGCCTTTTAGTTTTGAAACGTTTATTCTGTAAATGAGATAAATTGAAAGTTTAGATGTATGCTTTATTTATTATATGCTATATAGAAACTACAGGGGGGTTATATATCAAAGTAATGGCATTAACTTTAATTAATGCTAGGAGACCCATTATAAACATATGGCAGACTGCTTTGTGGTAAGCTTATCTTATTCTTTATTAGCTGTGGGTGACTTGCGGGTGGTTTCAAAGATCAATAGTGCATGTCAAAAATAATAGAACTTTTCAAAATGTTGCTTTTATTTACAAGTTAAAAAAGATCTGCTTGATCGGGTGTAGTAGTAGAACTCCACTTTTGAAAAATCATTTTTATAAAGCATAAAATATTTTGCTACACAAGCCAAATATTATTACAAATGACATTCCCATTTAAATCATAAGTTGCTGTAATTTTCTAAAAATTTTTAAAAATGTAATACAATTTGGCAACCTAGAAGCATTATGTACACTGCTGTGCATGGAATGCCCCAGAAAAGTGTTTCCTGCTTGTGTGATTCGTCTACATATTTTAGTTGTAAGTAAAATTTTAGGCATCCCCTGCGATAGGAGTTAAATTTTTTGTAAGATACTCCAGGATATCTGGGGGCTCTTTTATTAACCCATTCGAGCCTAAGGGTAAAAACACGTTTTAGTGACTAAGCACAATTTTGCAACTTTGCCATGTGTTTGTAAAAACCGTATGTACCAACAACTAGTTAGTGCTTAGAGGTGTATTATACCTTGTTTTTTCATGACAAATTGAGCTTTCATTTAGTGGTAAATGATAAATGCATATCTCCTGCATACATGGGGTC